>ML776625.1:2131483-2158962 GCA_009831015.1 Picea engelmannii | reverse complement strand
TATTGTTTTCTTTCATGCTTTATGTCGTTTTGTGGTTGTAGGTTGCAAATGTATTTTTTGAATATGTCTGAGGACCAGTGTGTCCTGTTTTGAAGACTGAAAGCTTTTCTGATTCATTTCGATTAGAGTTTCTTTTAATGGAATAAAAGGATCTGAGTAAGTTTGAGTTGAGTTCTGTATTTGATGTATAGATTGGTTTTTGATGCTATGTTAAATTGTGACTTTGTAGCCACATGATTCTTGTGTATTTCTGTAGTAAGGAGTGACTACATCAGGTTGGTATCAGAGCACAACAATGGCTTAGAGGGGTGTCCATATGAACTGGGGAAGGAGAGGTAGGATAAATGCCAGACGAAGAGTAACCCTTGATGAGGAACTACTCTGAAGATTAGAGGCCATCGAATCCATATTTCCCTATGAAGAATTCGAGGAAGAACTGGAGGTTCCACAAGGTCGGGTCAGAGTTGTAGACCCCATGGAGAGGCTTATTGAGGCAATAACCAAACAAGGGACTAGGGATAAAGACGAGGTCCCTGATTTCAAAGGTGAACTGAATCCAAAATTATTCATGGATTGGATTTAAGAGTTGGAGAAGTATTTTGATATAGAATGGATTGAGGAGACTTATCCACAATGGACTAAAATATAGGCATCCAAAATGAATTCGCATGCTACTCTATGGTGGGAGAATCTCCAGAACCTTAGAAAGAGACAAGGGAAAGAGAAAATCAAGTTGTAGCCGAATATGTTGGAACTTCTAAAAGTTAAGTTCTTGCCTTCTAACTATCAACAGAGGCTTTTCAGAGACTATCAAAATTTAAGACAAATGGACTTATCCATAGCTACATTTATGGAAGAATTTTTGAAGTTGCAGATTAGAACTGGTTTACAAGAAGATGATGAATATGCAACGGCTAGGTATGTCAATTCTCTTAGGTTTTAGCTCCAAGATGAATTATCCTTGATCAAGGTGAGATCTGTGGATGAATCATATCAGTTAGCATTAAAGGCTGAATAAAAATTGAATAGGCAGAACAAGGCAGCTATCAAGCGAGGGGGTAGTAATATGAATAAGGGTAGAAAAAGTTATTTTAAACTGACAAGCGAAGAAGAATCCAGTAGTGAGATGAAGCTTGAATTACAAGGTAGAGAGACCCCTTGGAATAGGGGAAGGGGGTGGGATTTTTCTTGGAGTTGGAGGCCCTTAAAGTGTTTTATATGCAGTGACCCCCATAAGGCAACATATTGCTGACAAAACCCGAAAAAGGTGATGATGACTCAAGAAGAAGAGGGAGAAAAACTCCTTCTGGAAGAAGTTGAGGCAGAAAAAGGTGAAAATATCATGTTAAGGAGGACCTTGATATATGGTAACAAAGTCACCCCTGAAGTGGATTGGAGGAGGAAAAGCGTGTTTTGTACAAAGTGTAAGTGGAGAGACAAGGTCTGCAAGGTAATTGTAGATAGAGGATCTACTGACAATCTAGTAAGTACAGAAATGGTACAAAAATTACAACTTACCTGCATTCCTAAACCTCATCCTTATAGTATTTTTTGGCTAAAAAAATACCACAGTGTGTTGGTAAACCAAACTTGTCCAGTCAACCTTAAAATTGGGCCCTATGAAGATAAAGTGTGGTGTGATGTGGTTCCAATGGATACATGCCATGTACTCTTAGGTAGACCATGGAAATATGATCGAGATGTAATTCACCATGGTAAGGAGAACACATATGAGTTTCATCATGGGAATAAGCACCATATATTGAAGCCATTCAAGGAGGAAGGACTTGTTGAATCAACAACTCACTCCTTGAGTACCATGGGATGGACGAGGTTTTCCAAGGAGTTGGGGAGGGGTGTTTGTTATCTACTATACCCTAGAGAATAGAAGTCATTGAAGCAACAAACAATCCCCCTAGAAGTGCATAAATTACTTCAGCAATACCCTGATTTGACACCAGCAAGTCTAGCATGCATACCTTGCAAATTTCAATTTTACTAATAGAAATAGAGGTCATTCACCATACCATGTTCTGTAGATATGGAATAGATTTTTAATGAAGATTTCCAAGTCTTCTGTGCCACAACTCGTTGGAGATAGTTGCATCTTGATCCAATGCCTGAACTAACTCTCCTGACACGATGTACAATCCTCCACTGCGAGTTCCAATAGTGTTGTTAGGAAAAATACCCTATGGACTAGCAAGATAGGTTTTAGACTTGCATGCAGATCATGACCATAAAGAAATCACTTTCATCCTACCACCCAAAAATTAAAACCCCTTTTCACATACAAGCATGGAAAGGAACTACTAACCTTTTTACTGAGGTTTGGTGTAGATCCTCTATTGCGCTTTGTCCGCTTGCTTGCATTGCTCCTTCCAAAGACAATCCCGCAATCAAAACAAAACACTATGCATGCATGCTATTTTTCTACTTGAGGGTTAGAGATTAAGCATAAATTGAATAAATCATATATAACTCATGCATTGGGATGGGAAAAGTATTCTTTATTATTTTCAAGATGAATCAACTTACAACCAATATTGAGACCGGCCACCATTCCTTGATCCTGATCCTGGGCTCCTCCTCCTCTTTGTCCTCCAATTGCTTTGCTTGAATTCTCCTTAAGCTTCAGGAAAGGCTAAAGGGTTGGGACAAATGGATTCGACAATTAGGTAGAGTTTCTTTGCTATACTTTTCCTCCTCCAAATAGTACCCCTACCCCTTCTTTTATAGGCTAGAAGGAGATAGGGTTTTGGACGAACTCTCGGCCATGCATGGTTGGGAGTTCAAGTTAACTGACCCATATCTTTTTGTCCTATCGACAACTTTCCTGTTTTTTTCCTTTGTTAGGTAAACACGGGCTGTAGTAAGTCTGCCAGCGTTCCAACACATGCAGTAGTAGGCCTGCCAGCGTTCCAATGCATGCAGTAGTGGGTTAGGGTGCATGTTACTTAACTCAAAAGGATTTTCAAAGAGGTTTCTCAGCAAATGTTTTGACAATGAAGGGATATGAGTTGGCCTGATGCCAAGTAAGCATGTGTGGTGAAATTTAGGGTTATAACAGATGCCCCCTAATGTGTGAAGTCAGAAGAGCATCTGATGGCTGAAATACATTACCAATCTCTTACCAATCTGTACTGATATGTTGAATGAGTGAGCCCATGGATCAAGAATCATGAGGTGCCATCTGCAAAATAAAAAATGTCTCACCAAGGCGGGCATACCCATGCTCGGGATAAAAATAGAACCATGGATACCAATCAAATACATTGTAGATCCATGTCAAACAATTATAAAGAGTAGCCGTGAATAATACACAGCGGAGCTACATATCGAAACTAGAAAGATATACATGTAAAGTATCCATCTCTCAGAAGATGATTCGGCCTAATGGCTGTACTTCAGAGCTCGACCAACAACTTTAAAATCTTCTAAACTTGGGTAGGAGTGTAATATGAGTGTACGACTGCACTACCCAGAGGTCTTCGACAACTCGTCAGTTATGGAATTGACAATCTTGATGATCGGACTGAAGGCTTCAGTGATTTCGAACAAAGACTTGATTGGACATTCAGGATGGCCGGGTATGCGGACAAAAGACATATTGCAGAGGGGCCGACTCGGGATTAGTGACAAACTTCCCTTGGACAATAGCATGACAAGTGATAAGACTCAGGAAGCATATCTGTTAATCATAAGTCTACGAAGCAGAAGGCAACGCAAACTCTCCATATGTTTGGAAGAGTAGCCAAACGATGGAGGACACAACTCTATATAGCGAGAAAAGCTTACTAGGGTCTTACTACATCCCATAGTCTGATGATCAAATGGACAGATGTGATTCATCCAAGGGCGACTCATTATGCTGCCAATAAAGAAAATACTTTTCCCATCCTCTTTTTGGTTGTATATTTGATTTTTTTTTGTTCTTTTTGATGATTTTGAAAAAGAATAAAGGAATATTACGTTACAATGGAGGAACGAGTACTACAAACATACAAGTTTGAGGCACAAAGACAAGACTGATGTTCTGGGAAATGATACTTGGAAAAAATCCTCCATTGGCCAAAGGTGTTAATACACAGAAGCAAACTATTACAAGGCTGATGGGTTAGGTATGCAAATGTGGTTGACAGAACACATAATGGTAACGTCCTTCGATTTAAGTTTAACGAGCCCAGAGAAGGGAAACTCGGTGGTTTTTCATATTTAGAGAGTCTGAAAAAGCATAAAAGGAAACTCCATTGGGGTACCTTTTTCGTCAATAGTCTAGTCGGTTCGAAAAAGGGATAAACTAGCATCGATTAGACGTCAATTCAAAACCATCTTAACGAGTGTGAGAAAGACAATATCACTCAGCTATTTTTTCACTTTTAAGGAGTCTGAAAAAAGATTAACTATGGACTCCGTCAGGAATGTTCTTTTGGACCATTTTGACGAGTGTGAAAGAATAAGGTCACTCGACGATCTTTTCAATTTTAGGGAGTCTGAAAAGAGCTTAACTATGGACTCCGGGGGGTTTCTTTTTCAGAAATTTAGTCCCTCGGGCCCGAAAAAGGAATAAAATCTTACCTGAGTATACTCTTCTAAAGAATGAAAATTCAATAGAGTATTTCTTTGTTCGTACAGTTGGCCATCTGGACCGAAAAAGGGGTAAACTACCACCAGAAATATGTGACTTCAAATTTCAGTTTAACGAGCGTGAAGGTCACAAGATAGCTCGACAATCTTTTCATTTTTAAAGGGTCTGAAAAGGGCTTAAAAGGAGACCCGTTATATTTTAGGAGTCCGGAGCATAAGACAAAGAATGGAAAATACCCATGCAAATGAGGCTCCAACTCGTATTCAGGAAAGACTATACAGACTCCCGAGCCTACAGTGTTGTTTGAAAACGACATGGACACCATAATGCAACCAGGACCTACCTAGGGCATCCATGTTTTGGTAAGCTCTACCACCAATTCACAACACTTCTATAGAAGATATGATGGTTCCATGTCACAAACGGATGGGATCGATCCTATATCATAAGAATAAAAGGCAACTAGATGCAACAGTTGGGCTGAAATCCTACCCTATATGCTCAAGTTGACTGTTGAAATTTATTTTATTTTATTTTTTATTTTATTTTATTTTATTTTTTGAAACTCAGAAAAAATAGTCCCAATACCTGCTCAAATCCCTCCCATATAACTCATGGATCACTCAAAATGGTTTTTGATACAAAGAAACTGATAAGGGGGCCCAAAAAAGTGACCAAAAGAGGCCAAAAAGTCTATAAATAGAAGCTAGCAGCTCATTATCACCATTGTTGATTTGGAAATTGACTCTGGAGCCAAAAGACCCCCTTTGCCAAAGATCATGATTCCGGGAGCTGCGGTGGACGAAATAGACTTCTTCTTGGAACAAGTAAGTACAAACTCCCTTGTCTAGCTATTCAATACGTCATTTTGTAGTATTTAGTTGATTTTGGGGGTGGGCGTCGACCTCAAAAAGGTCGGCCCTAGGAAAACATAGGTTGTCTAGGGAAATCCCATGGGTACCCACAGGTAGAGTAAATCCTTCCCATGGGTACCCGCGACTGTCGCCTCTACAGGCCGCGGGTACCCCCGCGTGGTGAAAAAACCAATTTAAATAAGTATTGACCCCCCCCCTTTTTTTTTCTTTGTTGTGTTGGAAGGATGTATGTTTAGTGGAGGGAGAGGGAGCACGAGGCTGCCAATGAGTTAGTGGCTGCAGATCCGAATTTTGTAGCCGCGCTAACGCAGTGTGGGTTGGTGAAATTATTTCTATGTCCGTTTATGCGTGCGCAACCAAGGATACTGAATGCCTTGGTTGATTATTGGCACCCTGATACAGAGGCATTCATGCTCGAGGGGCAATCCTTGGTGCCCACCACCAAGGATATTTACTTTTTGACTGGCCTCTCGAGGAGAGGGGAACCAGTCAACTTTCATAATTTTCCTGCAGGGCCAAGCAAAGTCTCGGAGTTGATAGAGGAGTATTGTGAGGCTGGGACCGATCAGAGAACTTCCTTGGTACCCATTAGTAGGATTACCAGCCTCACCCTTCAGACTATTTTATCACTCATTGGGCGGATTACCGGCTCAACAGCCATGCATCAGGCTTCACGCGCACATATGAACTATGCGATCCAGTGCATGAATGCATAGATTTTTGACTGGAGTACCACGCTGTTAGAGTGTATGAAGAGTCAGTTGACAGCTTGCAGACAACGGACACACAGGAACTTCAGGTTCGGGACCATCCTGTGTTCATTTTTCTTTGAGAGAGTTCCATGTTTTAGTCCTTGTCTGACAGTACGAGGACATCCGGCTACTTTCCCCATAGTATGGAGATGGGCAACGTTACTTCCATGACAAGGTGGTGGAAGGACTGTAGAGGCCTTCAATGATGACGTTTTTGCTTGGTTGTCATGGCAAATCCCAGCTATTGAGGACTACCCATATGCGGGGGTCGACTTCTCCAGAGATCCAGCGATACCAGTGCCTCCTGGTGAGGAGCGAGGGGATATGGGTAAGTCTCCACCTGTAGTTTTTTTTTTTTTTTATGTCTTTTTGATATATATCATGTTTTTTTATACCAGAGCTTTTGATGGGTGAACGTTTATTGCATGCAGATGTGGGACCCGTGCGACCTGCCGACTATGCACGGAATAGGCGTTGCCCACGACCAGAAGCCGCGGCTGCTTCCACGGGAGGAGAACCAATAGCAGGGAACCTCCTGGCAGGAGAGGCCGAGAGGGTCCTGAGGCGAATTGAGCGGAACTTTATTGCACTCACTTGCACAGTTCCCATGGCAGAGATAGAGGACCTGCCTCTGTCCATGCAGACTCATGTTGTGGGGGCACCTCAGACATGGGTCCGATTGTTTAGGCGTTTATCCTAGGCTGTACATGATTATAAAAGGGCCCATAGGCCCTGAGCATACTTTGAGACTTTTTATGTGCCACGAGCACCTTATTGTATATATGTTTTGAGGGCATAAGCTCGGTGACTCGTTATTGTTCCCACTTTTGAGGTGCTTGCGACCATCTATGTACTCTGAGGATTTTATCATGTTTATATATGGTTTTTATCTCTTTTTTGTGTCTTATGAATTATGTGTGCAAAAATGCATTTACATGTTTATGTTCATGATCTTTTTATATGTGAGCAAGATGCCAATCTAAAATGTGATTAGCTAGAGTATCTGTGATTTGATTTAGACTCCTAGGAACATGAAAATATGTAATATAATCAAAATTGCGTTCCAAGAGACATACTCTAAGGAATCGTCGGTGTAAATTTGGGTCATGAACCTGGTATATTCTATTTAGCTGCGACACAACCAGTTGAGCGTTTAGATAGACCCAGAGACGAGAGATACCCAATGACAAAGCATCACGAAGCAACTCAATAACTACACTATACTCAACAACATTGTTTGTGGTGTCACCTAAGCATATACCTCCGGAAGATAACAACTGACCCTGTGGTGTAAAGATTACCCAAGTTGCGGAGGCAAGCCTCTGCGTGTGTCGACTAGCCCCGTCTGTATACCGAACGAACACCTTGGACTCACTTGACATCTGCCATATTGATGAAAGATATCATCAATGACACATCCATAACACGTTTTTAAAAGAAATGTAAAGAAGTAATAGTACAAAGACTATACATATGTTACAAAAAGTGACCCACAATGACCTTTCTATGAGTAGTACTTCTTGAGGTAGAGCCCATTTCTAGGCTCCGCCAAATCATTCCCTTCAAAATTGACCAAATGATAAGCGCCCCTTTTTAAAACCTCCTTAATAATGAAGGGTCCGAACCACATGGGTTTAAACTTTCCTGCTCCCAGGGGGTCCTTATCTTGGTCATAGACCAGGACAAGGTCACCCTCAGAAAATACCCGAGGATGAACAGACCTATCATATTGACACTTGACCTTATGTTTATGAGCCTCGTTGGATAGGGCTGCGTCGTGACACTGTTCATCAAGCTGCTCAAGGTGTACTAACCATTATTCAAGTGGAGAAGTGTCTGGCAGTAACTGTACTACCAATTTCAGAGATGGAATTTGACATTCGATGGGCAAGACTGCCTCCAGCCCGTAAACGAGTTGGAAAGGCGAGAAACTAGTTGCCATCTTAACTGACGTTCGGTAAGTCCATGATGTCAAGTATAACATCAAATTCCAGTTTCACTTGGCTGAGTTGATAGTTCGTTGTAGAATCGTCTTGAGCGTTTTCTTTACAGCTTCCACCTGCCCATTGGCTTGGGGGTAGTAAGGTGAGGAATGTTCTTGCCGTAACCCAATCTTTGATGTTAACTTGGACATCATTTGGTTCTGAAAGTGACTGCCATGGTCAGTGACAATCTCTCTCAGGATGTCGAACCGTGCTATAATCTGGTTAAATAAGAAGAGAACGACAGTCTCTCCATCATATTTAAATGTTGGCATAGCTTCGACCCACTTAGTGAAGTAGTCGACAGCTACGATGATATAGCGGTGCCCCCTTGTTGACGGGGGGTTGCATGTAGTGTAATCAATACCCTATTTAGTGAAGGGACCAACTGTGATGACAAGAAACATGGGAGTTGGATGTGCCCTCATCTTCTGTGAGAAGATTTGGCATGGAAGGCACTTCTTGACTGACTCGATACAATCTTTCATAAGTGTGGGCTAGAAGTAACCTGCTCGTAAAATATTTTGGGTTGTTGCCAACTTGGATAAGTGACCGCCATAGGCTCTTGTATGACAATCATTGAGCACTATGACAGCCTCCTCATGAGTGATACATTGATGCAAGACATAGTCTACACCCCTCTGATACAATGTATCATTTAGTATGAGATAATTCTTAGCCTGATGGTGTATCCGTCGATGCTCTTCATGAGAAGCAGAGGTGGGGCACTTCAAATTCTGGAGATAGATCAGTATATCTCTGTACCAGGGGTCTGAATATTCAATCAAAAACATATCCCCCCGAATAGGCGATTCCTCAGGAACAACGTCACCTGAATCAACCAGAAGCTCTGAGATAAGTTCTGCGAAGACCAATGACTTCTTGGACTTGGCTAAAACAAAGTCTAAGTTAAATTCTTGGAGGATTACCATCCATCTACTAATTTTGTTGCCGATAACTCGTCATGTCAACATGTACTAGAATGGATTCACGACGACAATGACGGTGGTCTTGCGAAACAGAACATAGTGACAGAACCGTTGAACAGCATGAATTGTTACCAACGCAAGTTTTTCGAGATGGGAATAATTAAGTTCCGGTCCTATGAGGCCTCGGCTCAGGTAATAGATCACTTATTCGGAAAACGAATCATCCTCCTGAACTAAAACCATGTCTATGGTTGACTCTGCGGCAGCCAGATATAATAAGAAATCTTTTTTATAATTAGGTGGTCATAGCAGAGGTGCGGTAGTGAGGGCATGTTTTAATGCGTCGAAAGATCTTTGAGCGGATTCATCCCAGAAAAAGGGAACATATTTCTTTAGTAAACGCATAAATCCCTTGGTGATTTCGGCATAGCTGGTGATGGAGTGTCATAAGAAGTTCGCCTTGCCTTGAAGACTTTGAAGTTGTAAGATTGTGCATGGGGGGGGGCAACTGGATTATTTCCTCCACCTTAAGAGGATCGACCATGATCCCTGTTGTTGATACGATGAAACCTAGCAAACGTCCTGACGTGATGCAAAAGCTGCACTTGTTGGGATTCAAGCGAATCCTGAAATAGCGAAAGCGTTCAAAGATTAGTCGGAGGTGCATAGGATGATCCATTCTCTTGCGAGAGAGTGACGCTAAATCATCTAGATAGGCCTCGACTATATGTTTGAGGTCATGAAACGCAAAATACATGGCCTCCTGGAAAGTGGCTCCAACATTCTTGAGGCCAAAAGGCATCTTACGATAGGTGAATGTACCCCACAGACAAATGAATGTCATTTTGTGTTGGTCCTCAGGTTTGATTTGGATTTGATTATATCCTAAAAAACCATCCATGAATGAAAAGGATTCCTAACTGGTGCATTCATCAATGATCTGGTCGATGAATGGGGTTGAATAATTATCTTTTGGACATGCCTTATTCAAATCATGGAAATCGGTACATACGCGAATCGTGCCTTGTTTCTTATCGACCAGCATGGGGTTTGACACCCATTGAGTCATATGAATTTGGTAAATGAACCCTTCCTTGAGAAATTTCTAAACCTCACTCTTGATGGTTGTTGCTTTCCTAGGATTAACCGGATGAAGTGTTTGTCAAACAGGCTTAGCGTCAGGATACGTTGTGATCTCATGTTCAACTATTTTCAGATCGATGCCTGGAATTTCCTCATAAGACCAGGAAAAAACATCATAGAATTCTTTGAAAAGATCCGTGTAAATGTGAATCTCCTCGGGGGAGAAATCCACTCTGACGAAGACATTCTCCACAACGCTAGGGTTTTGGGAGATGTTGATAGGTATAGTTGCAGCGATAGTTTCCATATTTCCCTCAGCATAAATTTCCTATGTAGCTAAGAGGTTAATGGGACATGGTTGATCTCCCAGCATGGTGATAGTGAATTCTCTTGCCTCGATTCGGCTTAACTCTGGGAGGAAATATGATATGTGATGAAGATCTTCCCAAGGTTTTTCCGGACTAGTCATTTCTTCGATTACTGCTTTGTCTGAAGGCAAGACCAAATCTAATGAATCGGTGTTGGCGAGAGAACCCTGAACCCAGATAGGCTCTAGAGGTGGATCCAACTCTTGTGCGAGAGTCGGATCAGGAGTGGTTGAAGCTTGTTGGACTAAAGAGTACACTACTTCAGTGGCCGACAAGGGCATGGACATGCTAGAGTGCCTTGTCTCATCCATCGTAGCTGATGAGGAATGAAGAATCCATGGATCCTAAAAGTAAGTCGTGCGGAATGATGAAACATGAAAAATCTCAGCCTTGTGGTGATTCGATATAAACTTGACATCATTATGAGGAGGTGGGTAATCAAAAGTACCCATCAAAGATGGCCACAAACCAACTCCTATGTTAACGAAACCGGCTTGAGGATTATCAATCATGGGAATGGTGGATGCCCCCAAAGCTGGGTCAGGTCTAGAGAAGGACAATTGATCGATGGTCACTATCCGGCCTTCGTGCGGAAATAATAAGACTCAAAAAATTGTAGCGACCACAAATTACATAGAATAATTCCAACTACGACCTAACAAGAGATTGTAGTCGAGGGGGGCATAGAATACCTCTACTTCGATGCACACGGTCTTCCCTCCTAATTGCACAGGGAAAGAAGGAATGATGCCATGTGGTCTAAAACAATGACCGTCGAATGAAGTGAGGAGAGTAGGTGATGGAGACAAATCGGGCTGGCCTATGGCTTTCCAACATGCTAACGACATAACGCATGTCGAGGCTCCCTCGTCGACCACCGTGCAAAATATATTGCATGTAAAAGTTTTCGTGGGATGAGCGACTACTATCTGAAACGCTACATGGTATGGCAGATGAGGTTTTAAGTCGGTTGTATCTAGCATGATAGTACTCGGGTTACAAGTCTCAGTAGAGCCTAAAGCAGTCAACAAGGCTTTCCTCTGAGCAGGGCAACTTTGGAGGACCTCCAAAGCAGACATAGCACAAGGGGTTTGGGATAAATCTTCCACCATAGAGTAATTCTAGGCGGCCCTTGCATTTGGATTGTGAGAAGATTTCTTAAACGCACCTTTTGGAATGCATGTCATCGTTTCTCCCAACGTCTTCTTAATCTGTAGAGGAAGAGAGGGGAGTTCGGCTTCTTTACCCTTCTTAGAGGTTCTTGGTTTACTATATTTGTGTGCTCTAGTCATTATTAAAGCATCACCCCTAACCATATATACATTCGCGGAAGAGTAATTATTTGGGGGAGGGTAGGTTTCTTGGCTGCCCCCTTCGGCACTCGTAGAGTCTTGAGTTAAATTTTTCCCATGCTGAAAGGGATTAGTCAACACGGCTTGTTGTTGCTGTGTGACAAACTTTTGGGCCTCTGCAAGTCGAGGACACAGATGGGTTGGGTGGTCTTCCGCACACAAGTTGCACGGATACCTCGCCTTTCGTTTTTCGGTGGTGCCCTCGCCAGCATTATCAGTGGGTTTTTTCTCCCCCTTACCCTTCTTTCTTTGTTTTTTCTTCCCTTCAGGCTACTGGTTGGCCTTTGGGTTAGTCGTCTGCACGGAGTGTACTTCCGACGTTTGGGTAGGAGGAGAAGCCAAAGCAGTAGGTTGGCTGGCCACTGAGTGATGTATAGATAATTGTTGCAATTGCTTTGTCAATTGCTCAGCGGGCTTAGTTTGTGTTGAACCAACAATATCATTAGCATGTGGCCCAGCTCTCTGTCTAGTTTTATCCAGTATTGATCGTGGAGCATCTGGCAGGATGTTGTATAATAAACCAGACTGAGAATAGATAAGCTCAAACTGTTGATCCCTCATGATGGCATCTTCTTTGGAGAAAACTCCTGAAGTCGTGACGTCTTTGGATAATTGTGGGACCAAAGACTTAAGGAACCACTCTAGCAGGCATGTTGGTGGGACTGGTACTTTTATTAGACTCTTTCAGCATCTCCACTCTTAGATATGATCATAGATATGGTCTATTGTCGTCTGTTCAAAATTGTCTAGAAATTTTGTGCCGGCATCGTATCTCACAGGTAACTAGAAATGGTTAAGGAAGGCCATCGCCAGTTCGCAAAAAGAAGAGTATCGTGAGCGATCAAGCTTTATGTACCATTTCATGACACTCCCGATAAGAGTGCATTGAAACAATTGCAACTGGACGGAGCCATCTTTCAATGAGTTAGATGAACACCAAAGATGGAAAGTAGTCACGTGATCACCTGGATCTTCGTTAGGCTTGGCCTCGAACTTGGGAATGTACGAAGGAAACTTCGTTGGCATAGGATGCCAACGCGGATCGTGACAGATAGGATAATTTAACAAACTTGTCAAATCTGGCAAGTGTAACGTCGCCAGGAATGGTAGTTTGGGTTGCTGCTGATAGCCTGGGAAAAAGGGTCCTGGAGTTTGACTGGCACTAGGTTGCCAGAAAAATTTTGGCTGTTGGCCCAGATTCGGGTAGAAACCATGGCCCTGACCAGCATAAGGATTTTTCATTTGTGGAGACATCATTGGCTGATTCCCCATGAAGGAGATAGGATGTTGGGCATTCATCATGTTTGACGGACTTTGGGAAGGATTACCCCATGCCAGTCCTGCTGGGAGAGGCATAGAAGTCTGTCCAGGGTTCCATTAACTATGGAAAGAATTACCCCAGAATGACATTCCAGAGGAAGGAACGGATCCTTGTCTTGAGTTCCAAGGTCCTGGTATATGTGCCCACGATGCAGGAATAGTACCCTGTGTCGGAGTCGACTATCCAAAAATGGGAGTGCCCCCAGATGGGAAAGCAGTGGATGCGAAAGTGTTGTTACCAAATGTCCCGTTCCAAAAAAATGGTGATGAACCTATCGACAGTTTTTGTGTAGGTTTTGCTTGACTCCCAGCTCCAAATGAACTTGTGTGTGTAGGCTGCTCGGCGGACTGCTGATGCAGACCACCCAGTGAAGGGGATGAAGGAGAGATATGACCTCCAGCATAAGGAAAAGCATTGAAAGGGACAGGAATGCCCCCAAGTTGACCTTGTAGAGGAGCATTAGAGCTCCCTGCCCCCAGACCCAAAGTCTATAAAGTGGAGTGAGTGAGTGCAGGACTTGTGCCCGAACTAGGCATACCGTATGAGAATGGAGGGTCTGTCGCACTAGGTGTGAAGGGAGGTGTGGTCGCCGCAATAGATGGGATCGATCCACTGTGTGACGTAGTTGTGGCCGAGACCATGGTGGCTCATCCCGACAATGGCAAGTTAGGAGATGCTTCTCCTATGGTAGCAACAGTGATGGGAATAGAAGAATTCCTAGAGGAAGTAATAGCGTTTGTTGCCATAGCTATGTGAGGCACTGACAGGTGTTCGTAGAATAAGATTGGTACACTGACCGATGGACAAGTATCAATGGTTGAGGTTTCAACCGAGCCAATATTGGTGGTTGATTCCTTCGGGAGTTGTTCGGGCTCAATGGTTTGTAACCCGGTTGCTTCGAAAGACCCTTGTTAGTCTAGCTTCTGCCTCAATGGTGGCGGAGGTGGCTCTAGTATAATCGGTGGTAGGCCCTGAAGCCTTCATGACCGGCGGAGCTCGGGATCCTCCAGTGTGTGAGAAGATCCAATACATGCTAAGGTATTCTACATGATCAAACAGTAACACACACTAAAAAAGAAGCCCCTAATCGATAAGACAAGCATACACTAAACTAGTTGGAAGAGCAGTTACAACAACCAACACTAGAGAAACTTATGGGTGCAAGTGCAACTCAAAAACGGAAGCACCCTCCGGGTATACTCTACAAAGAGTGTCCTGATTTCTATCCTAGGTACCACGATATACCCCCGCAGTCACCTGTGTATGTCCCTAAAAAGATTGGCAACTAGTTTGCCAGCACGCGAACAGTCACCAGGCTGGTACAGTCGATAGTCAGGTAGACCACAATGAGCAGGGTATCAAGCCCGAAACATGTCAAGGGTATTGAAAGAAAATGGTCCAGAAGACAAATGAGGACCTCGAACGGATTTGAGACCCACGAAGCCCCGTGGAAAATGCAAACGACGAAATCCTTCAACAAATCCTCAATATGTGTTCTCCACTACGCTTGGTCCGGCTTTGGAGGGGTTATCTCTGCTACCTTTCCTTACGCGACCTCATTCTTAGCCCTTGTGTTAGAGGGGGGTCCTAGATAAATTTCACGTAACTGGAATTCTACACTCCCTATCACAGACTCCAATGTTTGATTTTGAGTGGCCTTGGAGAGTTTCCTCTCCAACCTAATCCAAGGCCCTAGTCCTGAACTAGTGTATGAGCCCTACAAACAAAAAAGTCTAATAGATTTTATATTAGCATTGCTTTTATGGGATTTTTTACTTCATGGGGAATGAAGGTGAAACTGATGATGTGTAAAGACTCAAAGCAAAAAACGAATAAAGAAAATGCTGGAAACAAAAACTTTTACGAAATGTAAAAACCAACAACTTTTCACAAAGAAAGACTTTTTTTTTCTTTTCAATTTTTCTAAGATTTCATGCAGCAAACATAAAGGAATTTCGCTCGACTACGAGCTACTTATGCGCTAAATGTACTGCCAAAAACTTATGAACAAAAATACTTCTCCCTAGCTATTGATGCAGAAACACAATCTTCGAACAAAGAAGAAAATGAAAAAGAGATATATATATATTTTATTTGAGTGCTAAATGAAGCAACAAAGGGAAAATGTCGACAAGCACAAAACCAAGAAAACAAAATAAAATTTTGGCTTAAAGCACAAATCGCAAGGAACCAGGGCAAAGACACACAATGGTAATCAAGAAAGCACCGAATCCTATGCTTGTCTAAAAACCATAACAAAAAAAATCTTTTATTTTTTTATATTTTCTATCAAAATTCAACTAAGAAAAAATAGGCTAAGGGTAAGAATCCCTAACCTACTGACTGTGCAACCCTAGACTCAAACCCTTGAGAGGAACAATTCTCACCACAGTAGGGGATGACTGCCCCACCCTGATTGAAAAGAAACCACTCAAGCCCGCTACTGTCATTGAAACAACATGCATGAAAATGCGTGCTGAGCTATAACAAAGTGTGGGTACCCACGGGCTGCACTTGCACAGGCCGCGTGGATGTATAATCTCCAAGAAAAAACTTAAACATAGGCAGCCCAGACCTGGAAGAAGCCTCTGGTATTGACAACCAGGGTCCCTTGAAGGCTTGGATGCTTCTTCCAACAGAAAAGAAAAATAATTTCAAAGAATAACAAAATGCAATAAAGAAAACTGAGACCAGACTATGAACCAACAAGACTTAGATAGGATCCATAAAGCCCCCTGAGAATGTATAATTTTGACAGGGAAGAGGAGGACTTCCTCTCAATCTTTTTGACTCCTACACGCTACTGAAACCTCTACATCTAGCGTTCCAACATGCCTTCTACAGGCCTTCTGCAGGCCGTGTGTACCTCTGTGTGTCCCGATAATTAATGTCAAGCAACAGTCAAGGAAAAAACTGGTATAAAGAACCAAGTTCCCTGCTAGCTCTGACCTAACAGAAAACAGACATGCAAAGAAACAAAAAATCCAATCCTTTAAACTACCCAAAAAACCTCTACTAAATCTGGAAAACCCTAAAGAGTATTCTCCCCAGTGGAGTCACCAACTCTGTTGTTGGGAAAAATACCCTACGGACTAGCAAGCTAGGGTTTAGACTTGCATGCAGATCATGACCATAAAGAAATCACTTTCAACCTACCACCCAAAACTTAAAACCCCTTTTCACATACAAGAATGGAAAGGAACTACTAACCTTTTTACTAATGTTTGGTGTAGATCCTCCGTTGCGCTTTGTCCGCTTGCTTGCACTGCTCCTTCCAAAGACAATCCCGCAATCAAAATAAAACACTACGCATGCATGCTATTTTTCTACTTGAGGGTTAGAGATTAAGCATAAATCGAATAAATCATATATAACTCATGCATTGGGATGGGAAAAGTATTCTTTATTATTTTCAAGATGAATCAACTTACAACCAATATTGAGACCGGCCACCGTTCCTTGATCCTGATCCTGGGCTCCTCCTCCTCTTTGTCCTCCAACTGCTTTGCTTGAATTCTCCTTAAGATTGAGGAAAGTCTAAAGGGTTGGGAAAAATGGATTCGACAATTGGGCAGAGTTTCTTTGCTATACTTTTCCTCCTCCAAATAGTACCCCTACCCCTTCTTTTATATGCTAGAAGGAGCTAGGGTTTTGGATGAAATCTAGGCCATACATGGCCGGGAGTTCCAGTTAACTGACCCATAGCTTTTTTTCCCATCGGAAACTTTCCTTTTTTTGTGCTTTGTTAGGTAAATGCGGGTTGTAGTAAGCCTGCTAGCGTTCCAACATGTGTAGTAGTAGGCCTGCCAGCGTTCCAACACATGCAGTAGTGGGTTAGGGCACGTGTTACTTAACTCAAAAGGATTTTCAAAGAGGTTTCTCAGCAAATGTTTTGGCAATGAAGGGATATGAGTTAGCCCGATGCCAGGTAAGGATGTGTGGTGCAATTTAGGGTTATAACAAATGGGTTATTTTGTACTTAAGTGGCTACCTTTAGCCCATAATAGTGCCTTCTTGTCCTTGAAGATCACCCAATATCCATTTTCTTCAAGGGTTGCAACTGATAGTAGATTCTTCTTGATCCCTGGAACATATAATACTTCATAAACATGAAGTCTATCCCTAGATTCCAATCTAAAGGAGACATATCCTACTCCCTCTATCTTGTAACATTTTTCATCCCCAAGCTCAACCTTCTTTGCAAAAGAATTTGTCTCAAAATATTAGAGGATCTCCTTGTACCCTGTCATGTTCTTTGATGCACAACTATCTACTAGCCAAGTTTTCTGGCCCATGGAAACTGAACTGGATAAGGGAGAAACCAAATAATATTCATTCCTTTTCTTTCTCATTAGAAGGACTTTTCTGATTTCTTTTTTATTCATCATCCTCAATAGTTGAGGCATGATGTTTCCCCTTCCTAGGATATTTCCTTCTAAACCAAAAATCTTTAGCAAAATGACCCAGCTTATTACAACTAAAGCATTTAATATTAGATTTATCAATATTCTTTCCTTTGAATGTACCTTTGATGTTTGGCCTCCATTGAGATCCTTTATGGAAATTTCCTTTCTTCTTTCCCTTGAATCTTGATGCTAAAGCTGAGTGCTCTTATTTCGTTGGCTTGCTCCTGGTAGTTGTCCGACTCTCCTCCTGGAGGAAATCATGCCATAACCTCTCAAACATGGGTTGAATATCTCTCCCACTTACACTGGATAAGAAGGTCTCCCATGAAGAAGGAAGACCATAAAAAATGGCCCACAGTAAATCATCATTGTCCACTGTCACCCCTATGACCAAAAGATGATCTCTGATCTGAGCTATCTTGGAACTGAAAGATTCCATTGATTCACCTTTCTCCATCTTCAAATACTTAAGCTTGTGCTTAAGTGTCCTCTTCTGACTTGGAGCATGTTTCTCATACAAATTCACCAAGGAATCCATACAGTCCTTGGCAGTCTTCAACAAAGTCATTGCAGGCATTATACTGGTTTTGACTGAGTCAAAGATTATTCACTTGGCCTTTGATCGAATCTTCCTGAAAGTCATTCTTCCTGCATTATTTGTTGGTTCCTCCACCACTGTGGTCACATACTTTTCAATATCATGTTCTTGCAAGATATTTGTTATACTGAGCTTCCACACATTAAAGTTGGTAGCTCCTTCGAGCCTATCCTTGTCCCTGACTAAAATGGAGGATTCCATAGTCCTCACACTAGAAACTTAATCAATCTCTCTTGGATCTGTGTGTACCTGCTGACACTTCAACACGTTTAACACACCCTAAGCTCTTATACCATGTTAAATTATGATCTTGATTTCTTATGACGATTAATTCTTTTATTTTCTTCAATACTTTGATTCCAGCTTAATAAACATCAACAATTTCAAGTCATAATTGAATAGCAATAATTATGTAGATAAGTAAACATGCATCTCAACAACACATATACCCTGGGGAAACTTTGTACAAAGAGAAAAACCCCATCAAACAATATTCCTTTATTTCATTAATAATATAATATCTCTTACAAATATCCATCATGAATGTACTTCTCTCAAAGATCTTGGCAAGATGACTCTGAACTAACAAAGACTTACAAGAACTTGTTGAAATACACCTTTGATATGTTGCCTCTTTATCACTGATGTGCTCCTCTATTACCTCACCCTCAACCTGCATATGAAAACTCTGTTTCAAAATTGTGTTGCAAAACTATGTTGTGAAACTCTATTGAGGAGAGGGTTTGACATCTTCTTATATAGGATGAAGAGGGGAAGAGGAGAAGCTTGAAATAGTAACCTGATTGCATGCATTAGTCATAACTCAACTTCATACTTTATTTCAAACTTAGAACTAGACTTGAGATTGGTTACAACTCAACATTACACTTTAGTTTGAACTTCAAACTAGACTTGATATTGGTTACAACTCAGCATTATACTTTAGTTCTAGACTCAAGAATTTAGTTGCAATTCAACATTTAACTTTAGTACTAAACTCAATACTTTAGTTGCAACTCAACATTACACTTTAGTTCTAAATAGAACTAGACTCAAAAATTTAGTTGCAAATCAGCATTACTAAAAATAGAACTAGACTCAAGGCTTTAGTTGCAACTCAATATTACACTTTAGTTCTAACATAGGACTAGACTCAAGACTTTAGTTACAACTCTTGACAAGGAAATTAGAAATTCTCTTCATGGTGGACAATTTTTACACATGCCAGTGCACTAGATCAATACAATTACATCATTTGCAATATTAGGAATATCGTTTGTTTCTAGCTCATAGGAATTTTACATTCAACCTAACTTTTGCTAGATACCTTGACTTTTTCTCATGGCTCACAATGTTTTACTAGGCTCACAGAGGTTGTATGTTCCCCCTGAATTTTGCACTAGCTTGTCTATGCTCACAGAGGTTGTACGTTCCCCTTGACTTTTTCACTAGACTGTCTATTCTCATAGAGGTTGTACGTTCCCCCTAACTTTTACTAGACTCACATAACATCTCATTCATCCTAACTTTTGGTTTGACTCATAGAGGTTGTCTGTTCCCCCTGGATTTTGTCAATACCTGAGAAGATTGGTTAATTCTCTAAATCTCCCTGGCTAGCCTCGGGGTGGCCCATATGGCCGCTCATTGGAGAATGACTATTGATGCTGCCAATTTTAACATCCTAATAGGGGATGCACTTGAGCTATTGTGTGCTCTCTTATTGGAATTCCTCGGGGAGTGTTTGGTGATATATGCTATGAATTTTTTCTCTTTTGTGACTCCCTGATTTGCTTGAGCCACTATCCTTATCTAATTTATTTTCTATTATTTACAGGCTCTACAAAAACTTTATGTTGAATTCTCTCTATTTTTCCCCGGCTTTCATTAGCTTTTTGTTATATTCTAGATGAGTCTGGACATCTTTATGCAAATTTTCAATGATTTTCATCATGTTTCCTTCTTTATCTCTCTCTTCTCCAAGACCATTGCAGTTCGATCCTTCAACTCCTAAATGGACATTCATTCCTCTAACTTCATTTTCTGAAATTTAAGCACTCTGTGCCTTCCCCATTTCTATGCACTATGCAGAAATGCAGTTCAATTATGACAATTACTAACTCTGCAAAATGTGCAGTCAATCAAGTTTTGTTAGACTCTCAGTCTTTAATAATTCTCCAAAATAAACCAACATGATTCAACAAAAACAATATTAGATTCCATTTTCTGTAGGTATTTTTTGGTCAAGAACCCCTTGGGCTTCAATCTCTAATATCAGTTGTGTTCTGCAACAAAATTTCAGGCACTAGCCATTTTTCTTTGACCCTTGGTTCGCATGTGACCACAGTTTGACCCAGCGCTTATGATTTGGGATATTATCTAGATCTATAAAACTTTGGGCTCCAGGATTCGATAGATTTCAAAGAACATCACAACAAATATCTTGGAGTGTTGGATTGGCGAACTCACAAAGTAGAGTGGATCAACATTCCACATCACCCAACATCCAACGATTGATATTCGTTATGGAACTTGAGGCTTCGAGGCTACGAGACTTCAGAGATTCGAGGCTCTAGGACATTGTGTTTCAGGATATATCCATGAGTGCAGACACAAACCGATCTCCCTAGATCCACCTGGATCTAGAACAAAACAAGACAGAATAATACACTTTCCCTAGATCTAGCCTATTGAATGAACTAAGAGGTAAGGATTATGGACATACCTTGTGAACACTTTCCTTATATATCTGTTGTTCCAAGATTTGCTCCAATGCTCTTGCATCGTTCAGATCACAACAGTACAAACCAATCGAAGTAAAGGCAGATTAATATATTCAATAGCTAGACTATACATATGATCAAGGAATTATGTAATAAAGTGACATCATCTTTATGGGAAAGGGACATATTACTCTATTGAATTAATTGAAAGTGAAACTTACAACCTGAGCCTTGATGTCGTAGGTATCCTTTCAATGGTTCCTAGCTCTGACACACACACTTGCTCATGCATGAAGAAAATCAACCACTTTAGATGACCTTGCTGTTGTCTCTAGTTGTTGTAGCATCAGTCCTCCATATAGTCTTACACTAATTCTCCAATCAATCTCTTGCTAGTTTGCTTCTAAACTTTTCCATGAGCAATCTCCTCAATATATAGGAGAAGATATATTAGTTACTTGGATAGGAAATGATCCCAAGATATCAGGAAAGTCAGTACTTAGATAACTATTCGCTAGCCAACTCATTCTTCTCGAAGATTCCCTTCTAGAAGGCTCGAGAAATTCATCTTTTTCCTTTTTAAAAATATGTTCACACCATGGCAGTTAAGTACAGTGCGAACCCCTCGCACTCCAGCTTAATGCAGCCTGCGAGAATCAGGCATTCTCGCAGGAAAGTATATAGGCAGCCTGCGAACCTCTTTAAAAAACATGATTTCTGGAAACAGACAAGTGTAACTTTTCTCAGGAAAGTGTTCTTAGTGAAGAGATTTATTTTACATCATCATAACATTATCATAACATCATCACGATGACCAAAATTGTGGATAACAGAATGCCCCCCAAATTATGAGAGTGGAATCAGTGACAGTCGATAGACTTTGTAAGCTGCATTTGTGTGTCAGAAACCAAGAGCACATCTAATCAGAGACCTGTAAACAACCAAGAATCAACAGAATATCATGTATACCAAATATTGAGGTAGGCATTCCCATACTCAGATCATAGATTGATGACATCATAAACAAAGGTCATGGCCACCAAACATACACTATGGATCCATGCAGTCATAATATAACACAGCCACCTAAATACACTGTGGATCTATGAGACAAATTTTCAATCAATATGACATAGCCACGAAACATACACAGTGGATCTATGTGTTGCAAGATATACATATACTCCATAACAACCTAGATCATAAAGAAAATATCCAGGGTCTTCAATCTCATCGCCCAAAGTACAAATCTAACCATGTGATTACATGTGTTGAAGTTGAACATGGTAGAAACCACTTGATTACCAATCATTGATGTAACCGTTAACAAGTGCGAGGGAAATCACCATTGATGTCAATGACTCCCAAGGTACTATAGTACAATACATCGACTGTGAATAAATGAGTTGATGTCGAACACCCGACGGAATCTCTCAATCAGGGGTCAATGATGTAAACCCACTGTCGAAAGCGAGGAAACTTGCCATTGAGGCATGCAAGCTCCAAGGTACTAAATAATTTCTAAGCCTTGATTCCGGATAATGTGTTGAAGTCGACGGAACAAGACTCATCACAGGAGGGCTTTGATGTATCCCCCATCAATGAAACAAAATGAGTAACAGAGTTTGAAAGTGAAACAGAGTATGTGGCAATTGAACTTTGGACACAAGGAAGGCCGACACGGAATGAATGGATAACTGCAGATGGCCGACTCAAATAGAGGTTTCAGACGGACTTCTCTTGAACATATGAATGACATGACCAATGATTTGGAAGTATTGACTCAAAGACGACACATGGAAAGACCTTGTTATCAAATCAAATGAGAGACAAATGGATTTCCCAAACCGACTTCAAATGATGAATAGGGGGTTTCATGTTCAAGAGCGACACTTACTGCCAATCAATTCAATGATGAAACATATCCCTTTCCCAAATTTTCCCCTACCATTTATGGCAAGTACCTCTTTATTTTTACACAAGCTTGAAGAGGATCACATATTCTTGTTGATATAAGATCATCCTTTGGACAAGTCCCTCGGAGTATTTTTAATGAAACCTAGGAAGGAGTGGTTCGGTCCCACTACGGTTCTGTCAATGTTTGTTTAACGAGTCCAGAGATAGTAAACTCAAAGGTTTTTCAAGATTATAGAGTTTGGAAAAACACTTAAAAGAGAACTCTCACGGTTCCTTTTTTGTACAATAGTCCAACGAGATCAAAAAAGGGTTAAACTATCGCTCGAAGGACGCATACTTCAAATACTTTAACGAGCATGAAGATAGAAAGATCACTTGGCAATCTTTTCCTGTTTAGAGAGTCTAAAAAGAGCTTAAAGATAACTCCAGGGGGGTTCCTTTTTTGTGTAACCACAACGAGCCTAGAAAAGAGATAAAACAACGCTCGATCTCGTTCTTATTTTTTTCACAAGCGCAAGAACGGATAAAAGGTGCTCAAGGTTTTATGTTAAAACCATAACAAACAATCAAAATCACACCACACCAGGTAAAAATTCTACCCATAATCATCCATATTTGCACCTGCCAATCATTTCACTCATTTTCACATTAGTGATTAGGGTTAAATAATGAATAAACATAAAAAACCCACTTTTGATATAGTAAAAAGTAATTAAAATAAGTGAATAACCAAAATTACCATACCATTTCATACTTTTACCATTTGAGTCCAAAAAACCCTCATTTTACCCTCTACCTTCGGCGTCAATTTCCGGGAGCTACAGGCGATCATTCAGTGAGCCGTCAGCAGCATTTTCGTAAGTTCTCAATCCCTTATCTTTTCATGGTTCAAAATTGTATTTTCATTGGTTAAAAGTCAAGTTTTAAGTCAATTTTTTGAACCCTATGCACTTGGGATCATTCTCGCATGTGACCCATACGGGACCTGCGAGAATGACCCATTCTCACAGGTGGGCCTTAAGGCGCCTACGATAAGTTCGCACTGCGCGTAATAGGCCACCTGCGAACATCACAGAATCCAAAAATTTTATAACGTTTAGCCAATTGCAAAAAATTTATCTCATGAATAAAATCACTGACCATGTTTGTGTGTTTTTTATGCAGGATGCTAGCCACAATCATGGTGTTAGAGTGGCGGGAATGAGAGCACGAGAAGGACAATGCTAATTTCGAAAACCATCCTCCCACCATAGTTGCACTAAGAGACTGCGGTCTTTTAAAGTATTTTCGTATCCCCGGCATGAGAGCCCAAGTGCGATTACTGGAATACTTAGTCCGAATGTGGGATCCGGACCAACAAGTCTTCATCGTGGGAGCTCATACCTTGAGTATTGACATCGAGGACATCTATTTCTTGATTGGATTATCTAGGCGTGGGTCCCATGTCAGTTTGACCGGAAGCAGAGAAGGGGGTTTAAAGATGAGTGAGTATTGCAACCAGTACTATGTGCCTGAGGCTGAATGACAGAAAGGGAAAGTGGCAATTTGGGGAGTGACTAATTTGACTCTCCGCACCATTCTCTTTACCATTTCTTGGATGGCGGGAAGCGTTGCTCCACACATGGCTCTGCAAATCTATTTCCAGTATGCCATCGATTGTACTGAGCCCCGGGTATTCAACTGGGCTGACGCAATATTATGCAATGTCAAGAAATAGTTGACTAAGTGCAAGCGTGGAAATCTAAAACAGTTTGGTTATGGGTCTCTGTTAGTGTCCTTCTTCCTAGAGAGAGTCCCAATATTCCGTCTACAGGCCGAGTGTAATCTTCCTGGTCCCAAAGATCCGAGGATGTTGCGGTGGTGTCGGCTCATGGCCCGACATGTGGCAGGTCCTATTGTCAAATATGACAATGTTTTCTTCGACTGGTTGCAGAACCAGATGCTGATGGTAGATGACTACGCATATGCCAGGCTGGTTTTCTGAGGAGATCCAGATTCAGCCCTTCCTGAAGATGCACAGTGGGGAGACCTCGGTAAGAAGTGCACAATTTTTTTGAGTTTTTAAATGTTTTTGGATTTTTTAACCATATTTAAATGTTTTTGTTTTTATAGTTTTACCCTAAGACTAATACCAAATTCTTGTTGATAACATAGATGTTGGACCATATAGACCTGCCGGCAGTTCTCCTATCTAGCGACAAGGAGAGGAAGAAGTAGAAGTTCCACAATATGTCGAGGACTATCTGACAGTGGAGTAGAACTTAGAGGGTCTGATGGCAGACGTTCCAGATATGACTCTGGAGGAGATTCCACAACGCGACCAGCGTCACAATGTGGGAGTCTCTGCCTCTATGGGTTGACTTCTCCGCAGAGTTGCTAGGACCTTAGTGTGTTATCGTGAACATCATCTGTGATGTCATTATGTAGAAGCTATGGGCTTCAATTTTTTATATTTTGTTCTTCGGACAAACATTTTGTAAAAAAAAACTTTGATCGTTATATATATACATGGCTTCTACCGACTTACTTTACATTGTGTACATTTTAATGTGTTTGATTTATAAATGATTTAAATGCCTGTCCAATACATAATTAGCTAAAGCATCTTTAAATGTATTAAGACATCTAGGAATGTGTTGATATTCAATGTGATCAAAATGTCGTTCCAAGAGGTGAATTCGCAAATATACCCTCAATAGAGTAGGACTTCGAATAGAATATACATTACTGAGTTGTAGTACTACCAGCTGCAAGTCAAGTTGGACAACCAAATGACGAATTTCGAGAGAGATAGCATCAACCAATAATTCAACAACGGCACTATACTCTGCGATGTTGTTGGTTGCTCAGCCAAGACATACACCTCGTAAAGATATAAGCTCGTTTGTTGGGGCATAGATTGCCCAAGCAGCGGAAGCTAGGTTCCGAGTACTACAGCTAGCACCATCGGCGAAGCCAATATAAGGTAGCGAATACTAAAACATCTGGAAATCAAACACAACGTCACGTAAGGGCAGAGACCAGATAACGTCAAAAGAAAAATTGAAAGTAACACACACACGTAGTATGATACATAAAATACAACGTTAAGCCCTAATGTTGGCTCATTACCCCTTAATTAGGGCATATTAGACTAGTAATGCTATTTTATTCATGTCGGCTTAAGGCCATTAGTTGTAATTTAGATTAGTAATGTTATTTTAATTATGTTAGCTTTAGGCCATTATTTGTAATTATACCTCCTAGTCTCCTATATATACCAAGGAGACATTTTCATTTTGAATCATCTTGTACTTGAACATTTTAAGTGGGGAAAAAGGAGGTTTCCCCCTCGAAGAGGCTTATTATCTGAAATTATATCAGTTTCAAGGCGTTGAGTACTTTTCCTAAGGTTTTTCCATTCTATATTGATGTTTGGTTCTTAACATATGGTATCAGAGCTCAAGGTCTTGGGGTTTCGCTGCTACATCTGAGACACCGTGGAATTTTTGCTATAACTTTTTTTCTACAATGTTTCAGAAGGAACTTCTTGGAGGGTATTTAGTAGATGGATCAAGGTACGTTGGGTTCAAAATTCAGCTCCTGAGGCCTTATACTTTCAGAGATACAGCCTGTACAAGATAGGGTTCTTTGAATTTTCGCTATATAAAATTTTCTGTAACATTTCAGACCTTGAAATCCGGAGGAAATTTACAGAAATTAGTAAGGTATCTTTGATAAAAATTTCAGATTCTGGTTCATCTTAAATTTGTAGATACATCTTGTGTAAGATAGGGTATCTGACTAGTCCTATTGGCTAGTCTGAAGAAGGTGTTCCAGGTAAAACAAGCATAACTTCTTGCTGGAGTATCCAAATTGAGTGGGACTGGTTGCATTGGATCGTGGATAGTTTTTAGTATTTTGGGTGCGAGTTTCAGAATTTGATATCAATTATTTTGTGTGGGGCATTCTATACAAGTGAGATCTCCTGGAAAGACCAAAAATCGGCAAGTTGTGAGGAAATTACCGTAAATTCCACTTGGCACATCCAAATTTTG
This sequence comes from Picea engelmannii, assembly GCA_009831015.1. Taxonomy (NCBI): domain Eukaryota; kingdom Viridiplantae; phylum Streptophyta; class Pinopsida; order Pinales; family Pinaceae; genus Picea; species Picea engelmannii. The sequence continues at coordinate 2,132,034 of ML776625.1, read as the reverse complement.
ATAAGACCTGTGGCATTGTAGAGAATAAATATCAGAGAACTACATAAAAGAAAGTTTCATACCCATAAGGGCCGAAAATTGGGAGATATAACAGAATAAATATTGTCTAGCAGAACCACCTCAAAATCAAGACTCAAAAAGGATATTTGGCCAACATGCCACCCAAAAAAGGACCTCCTACACCAAATAAGCCTCCAGAAAATACTAATTGGACTCTTGATGAAGGTGAAGAAATGCATAGGGACATAAATGATTTACAAAAGAAGACAGTAACCAAAGATGAACTACAAGAGATGAGGGATTCAATGGAAGCTAATTTGGATACTAAGATGGATTCAATGGAAGTTAAGTTGGATACTAAGATGGATTCAATGGAAGCTAAGATGGATTCAATGGAAGCTAAGTTCTATACTAATATGGATGGCTTAAAAGGGGAGATCATGGAAGTATTGAGAAATTTCGTAATAGAGAAGACACCCAAAAGTGAAAATGCATCCCATGAAATTCATGATGAAGACACAAGGAAGGTGAATCAAGAATGGAAAAACTCC
>ML776625.1:2109883-2127491 GCA_009831015.1 Picea engelmannii | reverse complement strand
CCATTAGTTGTAATTTAGATTAGTAATGTTATTTTAATTATGTCGGCTTTAGGCCATTATTTGTAATTATACCTCCTAGTCTCCTATATATACCAAGGAGACATTTTCATTTTGAATCATCTTGTACTTGAACATTTTAAGTGTTGTAAAAGGAGGTTGCCCCCTCGAAGAGGCTTATTATCTGAAATTATATCAGTTTCAAGGCGTTGAGTACTTTTCCTAAGGTTTTTCCATTCTATATTGATGTTTGGTTCTTAACATACAAGTACTCATGCACAAATAACTTATGCATAGTACTTCTTTAAGTACAACCCATTCCTGGGTTCACTCGAAGGTACACCATCATAATCAACTAGCTCATACGCTCCTTTTTCCAAAACTTTGCTAACAATGTAAGGCCCACGCCACATAGGTTCGAATTTCCCAGCTCCTAAGACATCTTTATCTTGTTCATAAAAAAAGAACAAGATCTCCTTCAGAGAAGACATGAGGTTTGACATGCTTGACATACTGTGCCTTAACACGTTTCTTCTAGGCTTCGATTACAAGAGTAGCATCACGACGATTCTCGTCTAATCACATCAAATACAATAGACGTTCCTCTTCGACAAAAGTATTAGGTAAGAGCTCTACAACTAGCTTCAAAGAAGGTATTTCACATTCTATTGGCAGAATGGCTTCCATGCCATAAACTAATCGAAAAGGTGTAAATCCTGTAGCAGATTTAACAGATGTCCGATACGCCCACAATGCCGAAAACAACATCGTGTGCCAGCTAGTTTTATGGATTCCTATCATCCTTCGGATCATAGTTATAAGAACTTTATTGATGGCTTCAACCTGGCCATTAGCTTGTGGATAATAGGGTGTTGAGCTATCATGACAAAGGCCCAACTTCTCTGTAAGTTCAGACATCATATAATTCCTAAAATGACTACTGTTATTGGTAACGATAGCCTGAGGAACACCAAAAAGAGTGATGACATGGTTGAAAAGAAATAACGCTGCAGTCTTCCCAATATTATCGAATGTCGACATCGCCTCAGTCCACTTTGTAAAATAATCAACAACTACAATAATATAACCATGCTCCCCGGCCGAGTGAGGGTGACATGTCATGAAATCAATGCCCCATTTTGCAAAAGGACCTACTGAGACCACAGGATGAAGGGGAGCAGGATGCGACCAAATATTCTGGTTATAGTTCTGGTAGGCATGACACTTCGAAACAGTAGTGATGCAGTCATTGAATAAGGAAGGCCAAAAGTATCCTGCACGTAATATCTTATGGGCAGTAGCATACCCAGACATATGACTGCCACATGCTCCTGAATGGCAATCATTCAAAGATTTCTCATCTTTGTCAAAAGTCAAACAACGCTGAAAGACAGAGTCAATGCCTCGGCGGTAAAGAGTATCTCCGAGGATAATATAATGATGTGCTTGATAACGGACACGACGACGTTCGGCACTAGACAAAGCAGGTCAGAAATTTTGAGTTTGGAGATATATAATGATATCTCCATACCAAATATCGTCAGTACTGATAAAAAAAAGTGATTCGTCAGGTAACAAATCGACTGCTACTTTTTCCGTGGCAGTGTGGGGAAAATCACAAATTAACTCAGCGAAAACTAAGGATTTCTTCGACGTGGCGCGATCAAATTCCAAGTCGAACTCCTGGAGAATGACAATCCACTTGGAGTACTTGCCCCCCAGCAATTGACGTGTCAATATATGTTGCATGGGGTTACAATGTGAAATCACTGTAGTCTTCCTGGAGAGAATATAATGACAAAAATGTTGAACTGCTTGAACAACAGGCAAAGCCAGTTTCTCAACATGTTGGTACTTGATTTCCATCGAAGTTAGACTCCAACTCAAGTAATATTTAACATGTTCATCGTGTGCATCATCCTCCTGAACAAGGACCATGCCGATAGTATACTCGGAAGCAGCTAGATAAAGAAAGTAATCTCGACTATAATCAGGAGGGAAAAGAAGAGGAGCTTTCGTGAGGGACAACTTTAAAGCTTCGAAAGCATTGTTAGCAACCTTATCCCAGACAAACTCTGAACCTTTCTTTAGAAGACATGTAAAACCCTGAGTAATCTTAGCATAATTCAGGATGAAGTGACGAAGAAAGTTTGCTTTCCCCTGCAAACTTTGTAACTGGCACAGTGAAGAAGGAGGGGGGAGATTAAGAATCACCTCAACCTTAATAGGATCTACCCGGATCCCCTGACGTGAAACAATGAAACCAAGGAGACGGCTGGATTCTACGCAAAAGACACACTTATGATGGTTTAGATGAATGCGATAGAACTAACAACGAATGAAAATTGCTCGAAGATGATTAGGGTGATCGACTCGGTGTAAAGAATGAGCTGGCAAATCGTCCAAATAAGGTTGAGCGATATGCTTTATATCGTGAAATGCATAAGACATAGCACACTGAAACATAGCACCTGTGTTCTTAAGACCGAAGGGAAGTTTTCTGTAGGATAAAGTACCCCAAGGACAAATAAAATAAGTTTTATGTTGGTCCTCAGGAGCGATGTTAATTTGATTATAGCTGGAGAATCCATCCATAAGAGAAAAGATTTCACTATCGGCACAATCATCAACGATCTGGTCAATGAAAGGGGTTGGAAAGTTTTCCTTTGGACAGGCTTTGTTGATATCCCTATAATAAACACAAACACGTATACTACCACCTTTCTTATCAATCGGTACGGGATTGGAAACCCATTCTGTCAGAGCCACGGGATAAATAAAACCGGCTTTGAGAAGTTTTTCAACTTCGAGCTTGATGGCTGTGGCTTTATGTGGATGGATAGGTCGGGGGCGCTGCTGGACTGGTTTAGCTCCAGGGTATTTCTTAATTTCATGAACAACGATAGTAGGGTCGACACCTGGCATCTCTTCATAACTCTAGGCAAAGACATCATGAAATTACTTGAACAAAGCAGTATAGGTGACAATTTCTTCTGGAGAACACGAAGCTCCAATATGAACATTTTCAACTATCCCAGGTTTAACTGAAATATCCATGGGTATCGTGGGAGAAATATTGCTGAGGTTCCCTTCCACAAACACATCATGTGTAGAGCCGGGAACATTCGATATGACCACAATGGTCGACAGAGTCGAAATCCGCTGGTAATTATCGAGAGTGTGTTGTTCCAGAAACAATATGGAACGATGATGCCCATCGTCCCAAGGTGTATCATCCATGACATACATGATCATATCGTCAGTGGGAAATATGACACGGAAAGGATCAGGAGACAAATCCTCAAGAGAGGGTGTAGAAGGTGTCGCCGATTGAATCGCATGATAAGTAGACTCAACCGGACTTAACAGCATGACGCCACCGAAACGAGCATGATCTCCAAGATCAGGGACTATCCAAGGGTCAAAAGACACTGGAAGTTCATAAGGAACAACAAATATCATATTAATTGAAGCAACTGACGGGCGTAGAATATTGGGTGGTGGTGGTATGGGAAAAGTACCCATTAACGAAGAGTCTTTCAAGAGACCAACTTCAAAATTCTCGTAACCCAGTGGGGTTTTAGCTATAAACGACACGTTTCTAGTGCGGGTATCAGAATTAAAGAAGGCAAGTTGATCAACCGTAATGATCTTTCCTTGATGGGGAAAACGGACTACACGGAACAGTGTTGACACAACAACTCGCATAGAATCTACCCGACTACGGCCAAGAAGAAGATTGTAATCTAAGGGAGCATCAAAAACTTCCACTTCAACTTGGACGGTCTTACCTTCGAGAGTAACCGACAATGATGGAAGAACACCGTAAGGCTTAAAACCCTAGCCATTGAAGGATTTCAAAGTATTTTGTGATTTAGTTAACGGAGGAGAGCCAATGGCTTTCCAACAAGTAAAAGACATTACACATGTAGAGGCATCCTCATCAACAACAATTCGACAAATGTTCTTGTCGGAGACAATAACTTGTATCTGAAAAGAAAGTTGTGGGGGTAACCTTGGAACATGGTCTTCCAAGTCAAAGACTATCAAATTCGTATCGGTAGGATCGATTCCACCTATGGATTTCAATAGAGCCCTTCGTTGCACAGGACAAGACTGAAGGACTTCAAGGGCAAACATCGTTGAAGGTGCTTGGGCCAGATCTTTGACAATGCTATAGTTCTGGGCCGCACGAGCATGAGGATTGAATGTCGATTTCTTAACGACACCTTTTGGAGGTCGTAGGACTATATCAAGGTTCGATATTTCGAGATGAAGAGGACCGTTCGTAGGTGGACTCGGCGGAGAGGGTTGTACCAAATCGGAAGGTAAATCATCAACCTTCTCCTTAGATGGAGAATAGTCTTTGTCTCTAGTTGCGATGGCAACATCATTGTTCTTAGAATCACTCGTGCACATCAAAACATATGATGTCGTAGAATTAGATGGTTGGTCATGAATGAACAAAGAGGCTTGTTGCTAATACAGGAAGGGTTGGGACAAGACTGTCGGCGTAGAGGGTTTGGGCGTTCCTTGAAGAAACTTATTAACCTCGGCGCGTCTAGGACAATCCTTCATGTAGTGATCGTCACCACAGATAAGGCAAGGGTAGCGGGGTTTGCGCTTATCCCGGTCTTCAGCAGGAGGGGTTTTGGTTTGTTCATTTTGATTATTATTTTTACTCTCCTTATTCTTGCCTCTCCCTTTCTTGGATTTATTCTTACCGGTCCGCGTAGATTGAACAACGTTCACTTCAGAGGTTTTACCAGCGAGAGGAGTAGGAGACGGAGAATTCTGAACATTAGAAGAATTGGATTTAGGGGTCATAATTGAAATGGAGTGTGAGTGGGTATGAGTAGTGCCAATCACACCATCAGCTGCATGCAAGGCAGCTGGAGTAGTTGAAGTGCTGGAAGTACCAGGACGAGGTAGTTCAGATAGTAAATCGTAGAGTGTTCCTGTTTGCGAATAAATGAGATCAAGATATTGAGCGCGACTTATAGCCTGCCCCTCTATAAAAACACCACCCATAGCAATATCTTTACCAATTTCATTCATGAAATATTTCGTAAACCACTTTGCCAGTAACTGATCAGGGAGTTCAAGTTTGATGAGACGTCATCTCCTTCTCCACTCATGTATATGGTCCGAGATGTGAGTAACTTTAGTTTTTTTGAAAGAATTTAGGATCTCAGTCCTAGTATCGTAATGGATCGGTGACTGGTAATGTGTGAGAAAGGCCATAGCTAAGGTGTTGAAATCAGAAAAGAAACCCCATGGCAATTCAATATACCACTTCATAGCCGAACCGGTAAGGGTTCGTTGAAAAAGACGAAGACGAATGGAGTCATCCATCAGAGAGTTGGATGAACACCATAAATGAAAAGTCATGACATGATTATTTGGGTCCTCTCTCGGCTTGCCATCAAATTTCGGAATATCTGATGGAAGTTTAGCAGGGATAGCAGGCCATTGGGGAGAGTGACGAATATGATCATTTAGAATCCTAGACAAATCTGGGAAATCCAAAGTAGCAAGGAAAGGCAACTGTTGGTTTACTTGCGGGTACTGATGGCTTTGGGTGGAAGCCCTGTTGGCAAACCAATAGGACTATAAGTAGACTGTCCATAGAGGGAAGGCCCTAGCTGACTCTGTGGTGGATGGCTAGGATAGTAACCCCAAGGATTGTAACCTTGAGTTTGAGTAGGGACCTGGGGTTGAGTAGTCTGACTTGAACCCAAAATAGGATTAGTTACCCCTGGATAAGGTTGACCCATTGCAGGGATAGTTTGTTGCCCCCCAGCATTTTGAGGAAAGTTCTGTAGAAGTTGAGTCCAATACTGGGCCAATTCAGGGGGTATATTTTGTCCAAAAGTGGAGGTTGGTCCCTGTACTGTAGGTATATTTCCATCCGGAAGTTGTGTGCCAACTGTAGGTTGTGTAGTAACTATGTTGTGTCCGGGAAAAGGAAAAGGAACCATACCACCCTTTCCACCAACATGAATCTGAGGGTTCGGTGTAGCAGTTGGGATAGTACCACTAGGATTAGGATTACCATAAGGAAACTTAGGGAGTGTCAGGATGAAACCAGGAATAGGATGCCCAGGAAAAGGAGGACCAGTTGGAGAACCAGCTGGGGTTTGCGGAGGTGTTGGATTGGTGAAATTCAACAACGCATTCAGCGCGTGGTAACCAGGTGGTAATGTTGGAATGACATCAGGAATTCACTGGGTAATGATAGGAGCCAGAGTGGCTATAGTAACCTTGGTTTGGACACTCGTAGTATTTGTGAGATGGGCCATCTCGGGAGGAAGAAAAAAACAATAAGTGGTAGTCTTGGGTGTAGTTTCTGTCTCAGAAGTCACGGGAGGGTTGATTGCGTAGACAGGGGGTGACTCTGTACCAAAAAAGAACTCGACGGAGATTACCAGACCAAAAAGAATCTTGGCCTACTACACCGTGAGAAGGCCCAACAGATGATTTAGAAGATGTAACAATGGTTTCTTCAGAAGGATTTACTCGTCCAACAAGTCGTTCACCACGACGAACGCGATAGTCCTCTATAGTGTTGGTAACTCGAAAGTCTTCTAGAGAATCAGTTCGTTCGACTTGTGGAAGTGGTGTGGTGGCAACTGGAATGTCACTGGTTTCCCCTTGTGGTGAAGTAACCACAGGGAATTCAGTCTGATGGGGTGAACCCTCAGGTGTACCAGTAGGTTGAGGATCGTCTAGATGTTCTGGAGATAATCCTTGCATTCTACGAGAACACCGCGGGGGAGCAATTGTAAAAAAGTGACAAGTTCCGCGAGAAAATTACTAAGGTATTCTTCGAGAAATAAACAACACACACTAGTAAACAAAATATAGGAATCAATCACCAAGCAAACAATACCTTCTAATTTCGAAGCCACTAGTTGGTGATGAAATCCAACGTCCCAACAACGAGACGAGAAGGGGTGGGGCTAAGGTGGAAAAGTTAAGTTGACAACCTGCTTAACAGACTTATTCCCTGGTGCAATCTCCCACACATAATCATGGGTATACCCTCCAAGGAGCCCAAGTGAGTTTGATCAACGTCGATTCCAGGTACCGTGAAGAATTTCCCCTCCACAATCACCTTGGGTAATAACCTAGAGAGATAGGCCACTAAGGTCACCACAAACAACAGTACAACCTAGGGGAACAATCGTCATTCTGATCCACATGCAAGGGCAGGGTATCAAGCCCGAAACCAAATCAAAGGCTTCCACTCATAATTGTGGGTATACCTCGGAGTGATCACCGTAATATGTGCAATCTCTACACCGATGTCAACAAAGAAGGGTTAGAAGGGCGTCCCAGGACAATATGTTGCAAATGGAATTTAACACTCCCTAACTCAAGATTCTATTGTGTGTTTTTGATATTTTGGAGAGTGTGTCTCTCTTCCTACCCCAAAGCACTAGCCTAGCTAAATGTTGGTTTAAAAGAGCCCTAGAAAAGAGTTACTAGCTCAATTTTAATATTACGCAATGTTTTTAAAAGTTGTTGCTTACTCAAAGGTGATGGAAGTGAAACTCATGATGTATGACTCTGACCCAAATAATGCAAGGATAATGATGAAATATAATTCTTTTCATTCCATGAATCCTAGTTATGGGAGAGAGAGAAAATTTTCCAAATCAACTCCAATACTACAATGCAAAATGCAATGCTCAATTTTCTTTCAAATGCCAATACAAACAATCATTTATCAATGAGCAATTTCTATATGTCTTTTTCAAATACTTCAATAAACTCTAAAATTTGATTTTCAATGTCTTTTGAAATAAAAAACAAAATATTTGAAAGAAAACTTATTGTTCACTTTCCAAGAAGAACTCTGATTAATGAGGAAAGAAAATCAAATCATACAGAATCAATAATAACAACCCAACCAACACTTTCAATGAAAGTAAAAACAAAAAGCAAACCAAGGAGGCTTCTCAATGCAAACGAAAAATGTTCTTTCGAACCGCCAAGAAAAAGAGAAAACACCAAGAACTTGACTCTCTACCAATCACTGGTTCTCAGTCAATCAAACAGACTCAACTCCAGAAGTCAGAGAAAAGGAAAATGCCAAACAGAGCCAAGAAATGAAAGTCAAGCTACCAAGAGCAAGAAAGACCTAGAAACCCTAAATCTGTTCAAGCAAGCAAACTACAGCAATAGATGTATAAGTCAATGAACCAATAAGCCAAAAAGACACAATTCAACTGTTTTGAGCAATTGAAAAAGTCAAAACTCAATTTCAAAATTTTCAAAAATCTTGCTTGCAGGCAAGCAGTATAACACAGTGTGAGAAAATAGTGTTCTCCCAGGCCACCTTGAAGCAAGGTGTGAGGTGTTCGCACTGAACCCTATATGCAAGATGCGAACTTGACTGGTTCTCACAGGATGTCAATGGACATAGTGAGATAACTCCTGAAGATAATAAAAGTTTTGAAAATGCAAGAAAAATTCAAACTGGCTTATAGACCCAGAAGGTCTCTCAGGATATCCTGAGGACTCAGACACTGACAAAACAGGAGAAAACTGCAAATAGAGAAAATGGCCACAAAAAATTCAAAAACCAAAAATAAAGAGGGAATATTTCCCCAGTGGAGTCGCCAATTTTGTTTCAGGATAAATTCGTGAGTGCGGACACAAACCGATATCCCTAGATCCACCTGGATCTAGAACAAAACAGGATAGAATAATACACTTTCCCTAGATCTAGCCTATTGAATGAACTAAGAGGTAAGGATTATGGACATACCTTGTGAACTCTTTCCTTATATTTCTGTTGTTCCAAGATTTGCTCCAATGCTCTTGCATTGTTCAGATCACAACAGTACAAACCAATCGAAGTAAAGGCAGATTAATATATTCAATAGCTATTCTATACATATGATCAAGGAATTATGTAATAAAGTGACATCATCTTTATGGGAAAGGGAAATATTACTGTATTGAATTAATTGAAAGTGAAACTTACAACCTGAGCCTTGATGTCGTAGGTCTCCTTTCGATGGCTCCTAGCTCTGACACACACACTTGTTCATGCATGAAGAAAATCAACCACTTTAGATGACCTTTTTGTTGTCTCTAGCTGCTATAGCAAAAGTTCTCCATACAGTCTTGCACTAATTCTCCAATCAATCTCTTGCTAGTTTGCTTCTAACCTTTTCCATGAGAAATCTCCTCAATATATAGGAGAAGATAGATTAGTTACTTGGATAGGAAATGATCCCAAGATATCAGGAAAGTCAATACTTAGATAACTATTCGCTAGCCAACTCATTCTTCTCGAAGATTCCCTTCTAGAAGGCTCGAGAACTTCATCTTTTTCCTCTTTAAGAAAATGTTCGCACCCTGGCATTTAAGTATAGTACGAACCCCTCGCACTCCAGCTTAATGCAGCCTGCGAGAATCAGGCATTCTCGCAGGCAAGTATATAGGCAGCTTGCGAACCTCTTTAAAAAACATGATTTCTGGAAACAGACAAGTGTAACTTTTCTTAGGAAAGTGTTCTTAGTGAAGATATTGATTTTCCATCATCATAACATTATCATAACATCATCATGATGACCAAAATTGTGGATAACACATTGGAGGAATTCACCTTTGCACATCCCAAAACTTCCAAACCATGAGTCTCTGCATACTTCCACGTCAACCTGGTGACATCATTGCGTCACTTTACTTTGGTGTTACAAAACTTCAAGGGTTTCTTCCTCCCATTCCATCACGAGCCATTTCTTTCAGAGTGTCATTTCTCAGGACTTCATGAACTGGCACCATGCATTCACTTGGGTTGATGGTTTTCGTGCTTAAACTAATAAATACCGAAAAAGTCGCATCAAACTGTATACTTTTCCAAATTGTTGGGACATGGGTTAGCGGTTTTGGAGTAACCAGCCGATCATTCCACAATTGTCCCCACGCTAACACATACCCCTTCTAGGAAACCATGGTTTGGATTGTGGGACTGCCCTATAGAATTATCTATCGTGCAACTTTGATCATTGTAATGCCTCCAGGCCATCGATCTTGATAGACCGTGATCAAATTTAATGTGGTCCCGATCCAACTAACTACTTTGCCAAGTTTAAATGCCTTGTGCCACCACCATAAGTGCTATGTGGAAGGAGACACGAAGTTGACACGTTACCCAATCAGGTGGGTGGCATATGTCATGTTATAACTTCATTTCTATCTTACAAAGGATATTAACTCACAGACATGTGCCACACATCCCAGGTGTCCACATCATCCCTAGTGACATCAACAGGCCACATCCCTTTGGGACTTCAGGCTTCAGGAGATTTCACATTAGCATACCTCATTTCTCCAAACATTTCTTACCTTTTGATCTTGGATTAAACATATGCTTTTGATCTGTCCTTAGTCAAATCCAATGGTAAACACTCCTCCCCCTCGGATCTATGGTGTAGATCCTCTTCGAAACTTCGGACCTTCGTCCTTTGACCATTTTTCTTCCCTATCACACCCAAAATTTGTCAAAGTCATGAAGTATGAAGTACTTATGGGTTAATCCTCATGTACCTTTCTCCATATCTGACGGTTGTGAAGGATCCTCCTTCTCTCAAACAGATCCCACGACCCAACTTCAAACCTTGTGGTTCCAAACCCACGGTTACTGCAGTCCCTTTTCTCTGTTATCATTCTTGAACCATTATGCCTACTGAGCTTCCAAACATGGCCAAGTGTTTTCTTGGCACTCTAGAATTCTCTGAAGTTAAAATTTTGTCCTTTTTCAACAACAAATATCTCTAAGCTTTAGATTCAATAACCACCCATACGGCCTAATTAAGCCTCGGTGTCGAAAAATGGGCTCTAAACTTCAATGTTTTCCATTTCGACAACAACTTACTTTCAAAACCTTCTCTTCAACCTCCACTTTTCTGGATGATCCAATATAAGTGTTGAAATTATGGCTATGATACCATCTTGTAGCATCCCCATTCACCAACAGGTCAGGCTATGCCACTTCTTAAACATCTCTCTTAGCTCTGACACCATTTTGTGACATCCCGACCCAACAGGTTAGGCCATGCTACTGCAATTAACACTATGATATACATATATATATGATGTAATTATAATAGACAAAAAATTCTATTCATACACATTTCATGAGGAAGAGGCAATAATACATACATGCAACAAACACAAACAATTCTGGTAACATTATAACACATGTACACAATACACATCATACAAAGAACAAATATTTGGTACTCATCTTTCAACAGATGACCACCAAATTTGTGAATACCTTCCAGGAACCTCCCATCCTTAGACCATGCTACTCATCATGCTTAGCAGTGGGTCACCTCCAAGCTAGGACTAAAATCCACCCAGGGTAAAGCAATCCTAGTCCTAGGCTTAGGCTGTAGGAAAAATACACTGTGCAACTAGAAGGATTCTCTCCAAGGAGCCTACTTACACCCATTGCTCATGGAATCACATTCCCCACATGCATGTCCCACCCTGATAATATGCATCTTCATTATTCCATAGTCGATTGATTGCTCCACTTCCCTTCTAGGGCTTCAACAACAGGTTGGATCGACAATTCTCATAGCTCTGTAGCTAGTACTAGACTAACTCCAGAAGAAAACACTTCCCAACAAACTCTCTCACCTAGAGAGATTTTCTCATAGGCTTGACAACCTGCTTCTTCAACCATGAGCCTAACAACACACCTCTTCAATCCATGACCACCTAAATTGGGTAAGGCAAGGAGAAGAATCAATAATTTACAGAGGTTCACCCAGGCATAAATGAATATAGATGTGTACTTGTTCAGTGCATTCATGAACTTCACAAAGGATGGCCAGCATGATGAGGATGAACTCGTGGGAAACTAAATGGCCATACTAGTTAGAATGTTGAGAGAGAGAAAGGAAAATGGTGAGAGTGGTCAGCTTGCATAACTGTCAGAGAACTGTAATAGTGAGAGGGAACTACTCAGGAAGGTTCTAGAATGGTTCATGAAACCCCCCAAAAAAGTGGAATTTTCCCACATAAATATGCATGTGTCTTGGGTGACACTTGGCTCTCCAGGAGAACACTCCTCTCCACTTGGAGTTTGTTCCTCCCCTCAAAGTAAATTAGTATAATTGGGTTTATTTTCCCCACTTTAGTACTTTTCAGGAATACATTATAATATTCCCTTGGGCTAAGACCTCAATCTTAGCCCATATTTCCTATCCTCTCAATGCCATTCCTTTCCCTACCCAGTGGAGCTTATTCCCCCATAACTCTTTCTTTGTGGTCAATATACATGCAACAATGTATTTGATTAGTAATATGCATAATTTCATATACAACAATCATGCCCACTAACCTTATCATCTAGGCTCTTCGACCTAATAAAAATATAAGCCTACTAGCTTATGATTACTTGGCTCACCATCCTACCAACATTGTTACATTTTAGAGGGGCACGACCTTGGGGTATTACACAAGAAGATGTTAGAAAACAGTCTCTACACATGACAGAAAAGTCAGAGGATGACTAAAAACCTATGTTTTTGATCTGTAATGTCACCAACAATGCTCAAGTGATGTTTGGTTTTTGGACATTGAATGTAGCATTCACATGACTCAAAATAAAGATTTTTTTTCCATTTTAGATACCAGTATTCAGTCTGCAGTAAACTTGGGTAACAAAATTAAGGTAAGAGTTATTGGTAAAGGTGTGGTTCCTATATATACCAAGAATGATGAAAGAATAAAAATAGATGATGTTTATTATGTACCTGGTATGAAATGTAATCTAACAAGTGTTGGACAGTTGATAGAGAAAAAGTACAGAGTGTTCTTCAAGAACAAGGTATGTACAATTTATGATAAGTGTCCAAGTAAGTAGTTGATTTCCAGAGTATAAATGATAAATAATATAATGTTTTCGCTTATTATGAGAAATGATATGACTAACTCTTTGAATGCTTATAAATCTAAATGTTTGGATGAGTCATGCTTATGTAATTTGAGATATGGCCATTTACATTTTGGAGGTCTAGATTTGTTGTAGAAGAAGAAAATGGTGAAGGGGTTGCCCAATATTCAACAACCAACAAGATCATGTGAGGGTTGCATACCTGCAAATCATCACATGGATACATTTATTTCTGGAGTGTCATACAGGGCTAAGGATCCATTGGAACTTGTTCTCACAGATTTATGTGGACCAATGAAAACATGTTCGTTGACTCGTAATGTCTATTTTATGACTTTTATTGATTATTTTAGTTGAAAAAATTGGGTTTCTTTGTGGAGGTAGAATTCTGAAGATTTTGATATATTTAAGAGGTTTAAAGTTATGGTTGAAAAAGAATGCAGAAAATATATTAAAGTCTTGAGATCAGATAGAGGAGGTGAGTATATGCTAACTGATTTCATCGATTTTTGGTAGTCTCATGGAATCAAGAGACAATTTACTACTCATTATACTCCATATCAAAATGCAGTGGATGAAAGGAAGAATCGAACCATTATGAATATGGCTCGAAGTATCTTGAAGGAGAAGAATCATCCAAACGAATATTAGGGAAATGCAGTTATTTTTTCAGTATATATTTTGAACTACAGTCCAACTAAGAGTGTAAAGAACCAAGTTCCCTAGAAAGCTTGGAGTGGTAATAATAGGAACGTATCACCATTTGAGGATTTTTGGGTGTGTATTTTATGCACATGTACCTGAAGAGATGAGGAGAAAGTTGGATGATAGACGTGAGAAATGTGTCTTTGTTGGATATATTGAGGAGTCTAAGGCATATAGACTCTATAATCTTGTAACCAAGAAGTATGTTATCAAAAAATATGTTGAGTTCAAAGAAGAAGAGGCTTGGGATGGTATCATTGACCAAATTGTTTCAGGGGGAGATGAAATATCGCATGAAGATGATGATGGAGATGAGTAGGTCATACATGTTGGAAAGTTGACTCCACAGTCACATCCACCTACAATAAGAAATATTGTATGACAATCACAAAGAGTCATCCCATCACAACCAAGAAATCCATAACATATGAGCGTAGAGAGCCATTAGATAATGGTGGAAAGAAAATAATATTAGAGGTTTGTGATTAATAAAATCCTACTTTAGCTTCATTAAGGAACAAAATTATAGGTCAGAAGACTATAATTTTAAGAGAATTGTATGAGAAAAATGATGAAGTATATCAAGTTTCAAATTTTTCATTAATTGCATATGATCCTGTAAATTTTGATGATGTTGTTAAGAAAATAGTTTGGGTAGAAGCTATGAATGAGGAAATGGATGCCATAGAAAGTAATAACAGTTGGGAACTTGTATATTTACCTGAAGATAAAAAATTTATATGTGTTAAATGGATTTACAAGACTTAGTTAAATTTTGAAGGTGAAGTTGAGAAGCACAAGGCAAGGCTTATATCTCAAGCGTTCAGTCAGCATATCAGTATTAATTATAATGAAAATTTTGCACTTGTATCCAAGTTTGATACAGTAAAAATGGTGTTAGCCATTGTTGCTCACAATAAATGGTGTATGTACCAGATTGATGTAAGATATGCACTTTTAAATAGTTTTCTAGAAGAAGAGGTTTATGTGAAACAACCTCCAGGATATGATATTGTTGGACAAGAAAGTAAGGTATGCAGGTTAAAGAAAGTGTTTATGGATTGAACCAAGCACCCAGAGTATGGTATATAAGAATTGATGAATATTTGAATGGTGAAGGATTCAACACGATTCCTAGTGAGCCAAAATTGTATACAAAGGTAAATCAGGAAGGTAAACTCTTGATTGTATTCTTATATGTTGATGATTTAATTTTCACGTGAAATATTTCAGTAGATGAGTTTAAGATGACCATGAAAATTGAGTTTGAAATGACTTATTTAGGAATGATGAACTATTTTTTAGGCATTGAGGTAAATCAATCTGAATATGGTATTTTTATTTTTCAAAATAAGTATGTAAAGGACAGGTTGAAAAGGTTTAGGATGGTGAATAGTAAACCAGTTGTAACACCCATTGCAACTGGCACAAAACTCTATAAGAATGATGAGGGGTCATGTGTTGATAAAAATCTATATAAAATTTTGGTTGTAAGTCTTAGGTATTTGACAACAGGAAGATTTGATATTCCGTTTGTTGTAATTTTTATTTCGAGATTTATGGAGTCTCTCAAAAACACCCATTGACAATATGGAAAAAGAATCCTAGGATATGTTGCTGGAACAACCAATTATGGTGTTCTGTACACATCATATTCATAATTTAAGTTGAGTGGATATAATAATAGTGATTTTGTAGGTAGTGTAGATGACAGGAAGAAAAAAAATCAGGGTATGTGTTTATCTTTGGATCAAGAGTTGTAGCTTGGGCCTCAAAGAAGCAACCCATTGTGACTTTATCATCTATTGAGGCAGAGTATGTTTCAGCAACAACAACTAGATGTGAGACTATGTGGATGAGAAGGATTGATACTAATTTGTTGCATGAAGATCAAGAATCAACTCATATTTTTTGTGATAATAAATCATCCATTGCTCTTTCACGTAATCATTTTTTCCACAATAAAACTAAGTATATTGATACAAAATATCATTTTATTTGAGAGCTAATAAACAATGATGAAATTTATTTAGATTTTTTTAAATATGAATATTAGTTTGCAGACATGTTTACAAAGCCCTTAGCAAAGGAATTATTTTAAATTCATAGAAAGAACATTGGGGTTTGTGAACTGTAATAATATTAGAGAGTTTTATTTTTGGGTGAAATGATTAAGGGGGAGAATGTTAGAAGATTAATTATTCCACCTCCCAAAATACATATTATCTTAGCCGATATAATTTTGAAGAGTTACCATCACCCAAAAATGTTGGAGAAATTTCTATTTTCAATGCACTAGTTCAGTGGGAGTTAACTAACTAGTTTTATTTTAGAATTTCTATTTTTACCATCGCTATTATCCATACATGCATTCCTAAGAAAATATAACTACTTGATTGTTTTTCTTAATTATGGAATTTTTTTCCCTATATATGAGTGTATTCCACTCATTCATTGTATCATATTGATCATGATCTATGTATCAATCATCAACTCATTGGAGTAGTGCGAATATATTTTCTCATTCTTCCATCTTGAATATCTCTTACTTTCTTGATAAGATTTGTTTGTAGTTTCTTTAGATAGGTATCCAATGTAGGTTTCCATGAAACATTGTCATGGTATCAGAGCTATGCTTCTTGGAGCAAGCTAGACAAGCCAAAGAATAAGGAAAATCGGGGTTTCAACTAGCTAAATCTGTGGTCGTAACTTTCAGCAGTTATTTCTTGCAAACTATTACGTTTTGGAGGAAACGACTCATGAGGAAAGTAAATCGACCCATTTTGGAAGTGCATTTTCAACCATTTGACCAGATTCCTCATTGTTTTCTCATAAAGTAAGGCACAAGATAGCCTCTTGAAACTGATACGAATCTATGACCATACTTTTCTACATTAATTTCTCCCAAAATATTACGTTTTGGAGGAAACAACCACCAAGGAAAGTAAATCAGCCCATTTTTGAAGTGGGTTTTCAACTGTTTGGCGAGATTCCTCACCTTTTTCTGAGAAAGTAAGTCACAATATCATCTCTTGAAACTGATACAAATTTTCACTTAATGTGCCATTTCTGTCATGATTTCTTAATTTTTCACTTGCAGATTGAGAGTAAATTTTTAGGGGTTCTTAGAAACAGTGGGAGAGATGGATATGAAAACTATTATAAAGTCAAACTTGGTGGTAATCCTCACACCATACAATTATTTTGATTGGAATACCAAGGTGACATTCCAAGTCAAAAGAAAAGGACTATATAATTTGACAATGGTGACATAAACATAACCTATATGAATGATTGAGAAGATGAGATGGGCGAACCGTAAGGATGAGGCCACATGACTACTTATTGAGTTAATCTTCACTGATTTATGGTTTCATGTTGTTGCATGAAAGACTCCAAACACGATCTAGACCACCTTGGAAGGACTCTTTGGAAAGTAGGATGAGATGTGAGGTTATATGCTTGAGGTAGAGTTGAATACCTTCGACCCTAAAAGTTTTGATAATATACAAGTTTTTTTTACTAAATTTAAATATTTTTTATTGAGCTTGGGTGAATGTGGTATTTGTAACACCTTGTTTCCCCCAGTTTGTAAAAATAACTATATTGGCAAAGAACTGTGGCAGACTCAAAGATGTGAATGTTTGATTTGACAGAACTTTGTATAAAAGCTTGATCAATGAAAATTATATCATGAATATGTGTCACATGATTGTTGGGAGGGGGATGTGTTGAAAGGGACCATGATGGCTGATGAGAGGTGATGGAAGGGGATGGGAATGGCCACGTTAAATTCCACCGAATCGAAACCATACTGGTTTGTACATGCTCATAAACCAAAGCTCACTCTTAGACCCCTAAATGAATTACCCACCCGTATGGTAGGTGGGGAGGCTCCTCAAGAGTAAATGAGGGGGATGGGGGAGAACTTTTATTCCGTAGAAGCTCCCAGACCTAACCATTGAATAGGGAAATTTG
>ML776625.1:2054453-2109177 GCA_009831015.1 Picea engelmannii | reverse complement strand
TCATTGTGGTCTAGCTCAGGGGTGGCTAGTGGTAAATCCGATTGGAATCCCTGAGCCTACGGTTGGGTGGAAACGAGCACCCCTCTCAATAGTCGCATCACACCTAGAATTTTTTTGATAAGTGTTTATATCTCGTGTCTTGAATTGAATATAATGGACGCATGCTCAAGTTTGTACACTCATAAATGATTTTTGTATATTAGTGTTTGCCTGGTGTTTTGACCAGAAATAATGGTTGCATGCTCATACATATATGACCATAATCGGTTTATGTAGAGAATGAATAAGTTCATATTATGAGCCCGTTCCCTTGAAATTTGTCCCATGTATTTGACTCGCGCTATGCCCTGGTTTGATTTTCCTGAAGGCACCTCCTTCCAGGAAGTTCCCTCACCTTCCAGAGCTGGAGTGAGTTCCTTTAAAGGACTACCATTTCAGAAACCATACGAGCTTACCTCACCCCTATCACAAAGTTCATAGCTCAATAAATTAAGAAGGCCTTCTAGTCAGGTCACCCATCTTTGGGATATTTACCCAAGAACCCGTTGAAGGATTTTGTAGTCTAAGTTTGGAAGGCTTGTACCCAAGAGAATGGTTTCCTCAGGTTTCAACATTTTGGAGTTTCATCTCCTGGAAAACCCAGGTGCGAGACTTCTTGTCTGCGCACATCATGAAATCCCAACTTGAAAAACCCCAAAATGAGCATTGTGTATATATGGGCTTCGAAGTTTCGGCTCACAGGAAACCTAGGTGTGAGACCTCTTGTCTCCACACATTCTGAAATCCTGACTTGCGAAACCACGAAAATGAGCTTAGTGTATATATGGGATTTTGAGTTTCGGCTCCTAGGAAACCCATGTGTGAGACCTATTGTCTGGGCACATCATGAAATCCTGACTTGCGAAACCCGAAATGAGCTTAGTCTATATATGGGCTTCGAAGTTTTGGCTCCCGGGAAACCGAGGTGTTAGACCTCTTTTCTACACACATCACGAAATCCTGAGTTGCAAAAACCCAAAATGATCTTAGTGTATATAAGGGCTTTGGAGTTTTGGCTCCCAGGAACTCAAGTGAAAGACCTCCTGTCTTCACATATCGTGAAACCTTGATTTGCGAAACCTTGAAATGAGCTGAGCATATTAGATAGGCTTCAGAGTTTCAGCTACTGGGAACACAAGTGCGAGACCTTCTGTCTTCTCATATCGCAAAACCATGACTTGCGAAACCCCGAAATGAGCCTAGTAGATATATGGGTTTCGACGTTTTGGCACCTGGGGAATCGAAGGGTATGAACCCCTCATCTTTTGGTATGCAAAGTCCTGGTAGATTAAATCCCAAAGCGTCTTAGTGTGAATAGGATTTAGGGTTTCAGGGTTTGAAGAGTCGAAGAACTCGACTCCCTCGCATTTCGAACTCTCGGTTTCTAAAGTCACGATATGGTTTCCGAAGTCCCAAAATTTGAAAGGTGCCTCTTGTCTTAGACCGGGGTCATAACCGATGATCACATGGAGGTGAATCCTGCGTTTGGTTCTTGAGTTGTACATGACAGATTTTCAACGAAAGAACCAGTGGATCAATTTAGTGAATGTCCTGATCGGAAGACCTAGCCTACACTAGAACCTCATAGGAATTTGGTAACTCTATCCCTCGATAAATAAAAATAAAGAAAATGGTGCAAAATCTATTATGCCGTAGTGGGTGTGTGGAAAATTGGTATCATAGCATGGTTACAAGACTTGGCTTGCTTGGGCTCATGAATGGGTTGCGTAAAGACTCTGTTCGAAGTATTCTTAAAAATGAGTAACCCCATATCTTAACCCCTTAATCATGAGTCAAAGTTAAGAATGAAAACTCCTATTGTGTGTATGCATGTGAAAATGTGAATTGTGTGCTATTTATGAATGAATATAAATATTGACTAACAACAAGTGTTTTTCTTTTGCACACAAGCAGACGATCAACCACAGGAAACTGCAGATGCATAGAATGGAGACTCACCCCGAAGTGGGAGATGGCTCCCATAATAGAGATGAAGAGTCTAACGAAAGGAGGGTGGTAGGGACCCCTCTAGATCTAGCTGAAACTGTGAGGAGTCTCATGGTCGAACTATCGAGCTGAAAGGTCGACAACGAGAGGATGATAAAAGAGTAAGAGAAGAAAACATAAATTAATGTTGTCTTACTACAGAGTTTATTCGACATACAAAGACAATTGCAACATGAACCTAACACCAATCCAACAGATTGACGATGAAAAAAGAGAATTTGAAGTCCACCTGAGATACATAAACATTGTCTTTTAAGTGGCTACACTAGGAAGAGCACCTCGAGGAAGGTCCACCCCAGAGATAAGGGAAAAGCATTGGACAATTCCTCTGGAAAGGAAGTTGGTGACTCGGAGGGATCCTCTAGAAGCAGGACTAGTTCCTATTCCCAAAGAAAATGGAAGAAGCAGAAGAATTCTAGGAGCCATAATCTCGAAGAATTCAGGAAGGTCAAACCACCCTCTTTCGACGATGAAATGAAGAAGGGAGAGGAAGCAGAGGACTGGCTGCTTGGACTAAAGAAGTATTTTAGAGTCCACGACTTCTCAAAAAATTTGAAGGCCCGAGTAGCTGCCTTCAACTTGAATGGAAAGGATTCCATCTGGTGGGAAGACCTTAAGACTGTAAAAGGGATTCATGAAGAGGGTCTGTCTTTGGAATGATTTGAGAGATACTTCAGGAAGAAGTATCTGTTGGAAAAGTATTTTGACGAAAAGACTAAAGAATTCTATGCACTCAAGATGGGGCAGATTACCATAGAGGAATATGTCAGCAGATTCCTCGGGTTGCTGAGGTACGTACCCTATATAAAAGTAGAAAAGGAAAAGGTGCAACGATTCATCAATGGACTACCTAAGGACTATCGGAACAATATTGAGTTTGATGAGCCAAAGACCCTAGAAGACACTATTTGAAAGGCAAGATATTGTTATGAACAATTTGGACATTGGACAAAACCTCGTGAAGGTTGGAAGTAGAAGAATAGTTCAGGATTCCATAAAAAGGGGTTTAAATCTCCAAGATTTAAAAATTAAAAAAGGACTCAAGGATGAGATTCCCAACCCGATGTGTACATCAGAAAAATTTTACATCCCAAAGTGGAAATAAAACTTTTGGATCTAACCCAAGAAGGATTGATAACCCAAAGAAAGAACCCTTGGAATGTTGGGGTTGTGGAGAAGAGCATCTACTAAGGGACTGCCCGCACTGACAACAGAACAGTCGAAGAATTTACAATGTTCAAGAAGATACCACCATCAATGATGTGGCCAGGAGTATGCCACAAATTTATGTAGCCATGGATAATAAACAAGCTGACCACCAAGATTCAGTGGTGGATATAGAAGGTATGATCACCATCCATCTAGTGTATATTCTAATCAACCCTGGTTCAAATTTGAGTTATATAGCCCCTAAGGCTATTGATAAGTGTAATTTATAGCCACATAAGCACACCAAGCCATGGATGGTACAATTAGCCACTGGCACCAAAAGAAATGTGGCGGAGGCCATACTAGCCTGTCAATTTACTATGGGTGAATTCCCCTCCCAAGCAACCCTTAACGTATTACCCCTAGGATCATATGACCTATTGATTGGTATGGACTGGCTAGCCACATATAATGCGAGACTGGACTGTTACCATAAAACCTTAATGTGTAAGTGAAGGAGGAAGAAGGATAACCATTAAAGGGATCCAAAAACTTATCTCAGTGAGATGAATATCAACTCTTCAAATGAAGAGATATCACAGAAAGGGATGTCCACTATATACGATACAGGTATTGGAATCAATTGAAAATGACAAACCAAGCCTCGAGGACCATCCCATACTAGGAGAATATAGAGATGTATTTCTGGAAGAGGTACCAGGTCTACCTCTAAGAAGGGACATTGAATTCTTGATAGAACTTTCTCCAGGAGTGGTGCCAGTGTCTAGAACACCCTACAGGGTGAGCACACCTGAGCTAGTTGAGCTTAAGTTACAATTGAAAGAAATGATGGACAAAGGCTATATCTATCCCAGCATGTCTCCCTGGGGAGAACCAGTCCTATTTGTGAAAAAGAAAGACGGTACCCTCCGACTGTGCATAGATTACAGACAACTCAATAAGATAACCATAAAGAACAAGTACCCCTTACCTAGGATTGATGACTTGTTCGATCAATTGGGAGGTGCTTCCATATTCTCAAATATTGACTTGAGGTCTGGATACCATAAAGTCCGAATCAAGGGTGAAGACATCCACAAAACTGCCTTCAAGACGAGATATGGTCACTATGAGTTTGTACTAGTACCGTTTGGATTAACAAATGCCCCTCGCACTTTTATGTGCTTAGCAAATTCCTAGACAAATTTCTACTTGTTTTTATTGACGATATATTAATTTATCCAAAAATAGAGAGGAACATGAGGAACATCTTAGGCTTGTCCTTCAAGTGCTAATATAACATCAGCTCCATGCCAAATTTAGCAAGTGCAACTTTTTCCAGAAGAAAATACATTACTTGGGCCATATCATATCTGAAGAAGGAGTAGCAGTAGATATGTACAAGATTATCTCTATCATGGAATGGCCTACCCCAAAGGACATTTCAGATATCGGGTCCTTTATGGGCTTAGCAGGATACTCTAGGAGATTTATAAAAGGATTCTCCAGGATTGGTTGTCCAATCACTTCTCTCCAGAAGAAGGAAGCTAAATTCACGTGGACGCAAGAATGTGAAAAAGGATTAAAATCCCTAAAACATATACTGACCCACGCACCCATGTTGAAGATCAATGATTCTGAAGATGACTTCCTCGTGTGCACAGATGCCTCCAAGGAAGGTCTCGGAGGAGTCCTTATGCAAGGCGGAAGTGTTTTCTACTACGAATCCCAAAAATCGAATGAGCACAAAGTCAACTATGTGACCCACAATCTAGATCTAGCCACCATAGTGCATGCATTAAAAATGGGGAGACATTACCTCCTGGGAAGGAAATTCGTACTTATGATAGATCACTATGGATTACGATATATGTTTGACCAACCAAAGCTCAATGCCACACAATCTAGGTCAATGGCCCTCCTTAGCGAGTTTGATTTTGAAATAAAACATATCAAAGGGAAAGAAAATAACGTGGTCAATGCCCTTATCCGAAGTATGAAAACAATTCACCTGGTAGTAGTGAGCACCTGCGAGACGGATGTCAAGGAAAGAGTCAGGAATGCACAAGAAACAGACATACTCTTCCAGACCATGACCTCGTATCTGGAGCAAGAACCCACAGGGGTAAAGTATGAAGGCTACCAGATGATATATGGAGGTCTACTAACTTACAGAAACAGGTTGTATATTCTAGATTGTGATGAGTTGAAGAAGTTCATAATGGATGAACTACATAAAAGACCCTATACTAGTCATCCAGGATACTAGAGGATGATCAGGACCACCAGGAAACAATTCTATTGGCTTGGATTGAAGAAAGACATAGATGAATACTTAGCCAAATGCATAGAGTGCCAACAGGTTAAAGAAAAACACCGACACTCAGTAGGATTATTACAATCTCTAACAATCTTGAAATGGAAATGGGAAACCATCTCCATGGATTTCATCACCGGATTACCAACCTCAACCAAACAAAATGACGCCATCATGGTAGTGGTGAATAAATTGAGCAAGTCCACTCATTTTATCCCCTTTAAGTCGACTTGCAAGGTGATAGACATCGCCCACATATTCATGAGGGAGATATTCAGACTACATGGTATTCCTAAAGAGATCGTGTCTGACAGAGACACGAAATTTACTTCCAACTTTTGGAAATCCTTGATGGGGGATCTAGAGACCAAATTTCTATTTATCATAGCCTATCATCCTCAAATCGATGGATAGACAGAAAGAGTGAACCAAATATTAAAAGACATGCTAAGGATGCATGTAATGCATCAACCCAAAAAGTGGGAAGACTACCTAGCACTGGTGGAATTCGCCTACAACAACGACTACCAAGAATCCCAGAAGATGAATCCTTTTGAAGTCCTCTATGGTAGGACATGTAATACTCTAGTCAGTTAGAGTAACCCCATAAATAGAATTACTATTGGACCTGACATGCTGAAAGAAATGGAACAACAAGTGACTCAGATAAAACAAAATTTAAATGTCGCTTAGAACTGATAGAAAAGTTACGCTGACAGAAAGAGAACTCCAAGAGAGTTCAGGGTGGGAGACCACGTATATCTTAGAGTTAGACCTAGGAAGAGTTCTATAAGGATGGGATCTTGTGCCAGGTTGGCACCTCGGTATTGTGGGCCCTTTGAAGTTCTAGATAGAGTGGGACCTGTAGCCTATAGGCTAGCACTTCCTCCCACAGTAAAAGCATATAATGTTTTCCATGTTTCATTATTGAAGAAATATGTACATGATTCTAATCATATAATTGATTCATCTATGATCCAAGTGGAACCAGAGGGAGAATTCCTATTAGAACCTCAATGCATACTAGAGAGAAAGGAAACCCCGCTCAGGAACCGAACCATTGCACAAGACAAGGTGCATTGGAAACATTTTGTCCCAGATGAGGCGACATGGGAAATGGAAGATGCCATGAAACAAACATATCCGATTTTGTTTACTTCTGTACATACATGTCATGTTGATAGATAGAACATCGGGGATGATGTTCCTTTAAGGGGGAGGGATTTGTAACACCCTGTTTCCCCTAGTCTATAAAAATAACCATATTGGCCAAGAACTATGGTAGACTCAAAGATGTGAATGTTTGATTTGACAAAACTTTGTATAAAAGGTCGATGAATGAAAATTATATCATGAATATGTGTCGCATGGTTGCTGGGAGGGGGATGTGATGAAAGGGACCATGATGGTTGTTGAGAGGTGGTGGAAGGGGTCGAGAATGGCTATGTTAAATTCCACCGAACCGAAACCATACTAGTTTGTACATGCTCAGAAACCAAAGCTCACTCTCAGACCCCTGAATGAATTACCCACCTGGATGGTAGGTGGGGAGTCTCCTCAAGAGTAAATTAGGGGGATGGGGGCAAACCGCCCATCCATAGAAGCTCCCAGACTTGACCATCGGACAGGGAAATTCATACCACACGCAACCACGTAAGAAAAAGGCAAGGAAAGAAGTGTGGAAGGGGGGGGGGGCATGGAAGAGCATGCACGAAAGGAATCGTGGAAGGAGAACCAGAAGAACTCCAAAAAATATAGTGATTCATGGGTAGAGGAGAAGGAGAGTAACCGTCTTCTTCGACTTATGATGAGTGGGAAGTATGAGACTGAGTCTCAAAGCATCATGGTCTAGCTCGAGGGTGGCTAGTGGTAAATCCGATTGGAATCACTGAGCCTACGATTGGGTGGAAACGAGCACCCCTCTCAGCACTCGTGTCACACCTGGTGTTTTTCTGATAAGTGTTTATATCTCGTGTCTAGAATTGAATATAATGGACGCATGCTCATGTTTTTACACTCATAAATGATTTCTGTATATCAGTGTTTGACTGGTGTTTTGACCAGAAATAATGGATGCATGCTCATATATATATGACCATAATCGGGTTATGTAGAAAATGAATAAGTTCATATTATGAGCCTATTCCCTTGAAATTTGTCCCATGTATTTGACTCACGCTGTGACCTGGTTTGATTTTCCCAAAGGCACCTCCTTCTAGGAAGTTCCCTCACCTTCCAAAGCCAGAGTGAGTTCCTTTAAAGGACTATCGTTTCAGAAACCATACGAGCTTACCTCACCCTTGTCATAGAGTTCATAGCTCGGTAAATTAAGAAGGCCTTCTAGTCAGGTCACCCAGCCTGGGGATATTTACCCAAGAACCCATTGAAGGATTTTGTAATATAAGTTTGGAAGCCTTGTACCCAAGAGAATGGTTTCCTCAGGTTTCGAATTTTCAGAGTTTCGGCTACCGAGAAATCCAGGTGCGAGACATCTTATCTGCGCACATCGCAAAATCCTGACTTACAAAACCTCAAAATTAGCTTAGTGTATATATGGGATTCAGAATTTCATCTCTCAGGAAACCCAGGTGTGGGACCTCTTGTCTGCACACATCGTGAAATCCCTACTTGCAAAACCCCAAAAATGTGCTTAGTGTATATATGGGCTTTGGGGTTTTGGCTCCCGGGAAACCCAGGTGTGAGACCTCTTGTCTGCGCACATCGCAAAATCCCAACTTGCAAAACCCGAAAAATGAGCTTAGTGTATATATGGGCTACGTATTTTAGGCTCCTGGGAAACCGAGGTGCGAGACCTATTATCTGCGCACATCATGAAATCCCAACTTGCAAAACCCTGAAATGAGCTTAGTGTATACATGGGCTTCAGAGTTTTAGATCCCGGAAACTCAAGTGTGAGACCTCCTATGCTCAAATATCGTGAAACCTCGATTTGCAAAACCCTGAAATGAGCTAATTAGAGTAGATAGGCTTTGGAGTTTCATCTGATTAGAACACAAGCATGACACCTCCTGTCCTCCCATATCGCGAAACCCTGACTTGAGAAACCCCGAAATGAGCCTAGTAGATATATGGGTTTCGACGTTTCGGCACCTAAGGAACAGAAGGGTATAAACCCCTCGTTTTCTAGTATGTGAAGTATTTGTAGGTGAAATCCCAAAGAGGCTTAGTGTGAATAGAATTTTGGGTTTCAAGGTTGGAAGAGTCGAAGAACTTGACTAACTTTCATTTCGAACTACTGGTTTTTGAAGTCTCGATATGGTTTTTGAGGTCCCAAAATGCGAAAGGCGCCTCTTGGCTTAGTGCGGGGTCATAACCAATGATCACATGGAGGTGAAGCCTACATTTGGTGCTCAAGTTGTACATGACAAATTTTCAATGAAAGAACCAGTGGATCAATTTAGTGAAGGTACCGATCGGAAGACCTAGCCTACACTAGAACCTCATAGGAATTCGGGAACTCTGTCCCTCGATAAAGAAAAAGAAAGAAAAAAGCACAAAATCTATTATTCCATAGTGGGTGTGTCACAAATTGGTATCAGAGCATAGTTACAACACTTCTCCTTCTTGGGCTCATGAACGGGTTGTGCAAAGACTCCATTCGAAGTACTCTTAAAAAGGAGTAACCCCTATCTTAACCCCTTAATCAAAAGTCGAAGTTAAGAATGAAAACTCCTATTGTGTGTATGTATGTGAAAAATATGAACTATGTGTTGGTTATGACTGAATATAAATATTGAAAACATCAACCGTTTTTCTTTTGCACACAAGCGTACGATCAACTGCAGGAAACTGCAAACGCATAGAATGGAGACTCACCCCAAAATGGGAGATGGCTCCCACAATAGAGATGAAGAGTCTGACGAAAGGAGGGTTGTAGGGACCCCTCCAGATATAGCTAAAACTGTGAGGAGCCTCATGTTCGAACTACAGATATGCAAGGCCGACAACAAGAGGATGATAAAAGAGAAAGAGAAGAAAACAGAAATTAATGCAGTCTTACTATAGAGTTTATCTGACATAAAAAGACAATTGTAGAATGAAACTAACACCAGTCCAGTGGACCGATGGCGGAAAAACAAAATTTGAAGTCCACTTGAGATACAGAAACATGGTCTTTTAAGTGGCCACACTGGGAAGAGAACATTGAGGAAGGTCCACCCTAGAGATAAGGGACAAGGATCATATGATTCCTATGGACAAGAAGCTGGTGACTCGGAGGGATCTTCTAGCAACAGGACTAGTTCCTATTCCTAAAGAAAATGAAAGAAAATGAAGCATTCCAGAAGCCATAATCTTGAAGAATTCAAGAAGGTCAAACCACCCTCCTTCGATGGTGAAATAAAGAAGTGAGAGGAAGAAGAGGCCTGGCTTCTTGGACTAAAGAAGTATTTCAGAGTCCATGACTTCTAAGAAAATTTGAAGACCCAAGTGGTTGCATTCAACTTGAATGGAAAGGCTTCCATGTGGTGGGAAGACCTTAAGAATGTAAAAGGGATTCACAAAGAGGGCCTGTCTTGGAAATGGTCTGAGAGATACTTCAGGAAGAAGTCTCTATGGGAAAAGTATTTCAGCGAAAATACTAAAGAATTATATGCACTCAAGATGGGGCAGCTCACCATAGAGGAATATGTCAGCAGATTCCTTGAGTTGCTGAGGTACATACCCTATATAAAAGAAAAAAAGGTAAAGGCACAATGATTCATCAGCGGACTACCTAAGGACTATCATAACAGGATTGAGTTTGATGAGCCAAAGACCCTAGAAGACACTATCCAAAAGGCAAGATATTGTTATGAACAGCTTGGGCATTGGACAAAACCTCGTGAAGGCTAGAAGTAGACGAATAGTTCAGGATTCCAGAAAAAGGGGTTTAAATATCTAAGATTTAAAAATTATAAAAAGGACTCAAGGATGAGCTTCCCAACCCGAAGTGTACATCAACAGAATTTTCCCTCCCAAAGTGGAAATAAACCTTTTGGATCTAACCCAGGAAGGATTGATAACCCAAAGAAAGAACCCTTGCAATGTTGGGGTTGTGGAGAAGAGAATCTACTGAGGGAGTGCTCGCACTAACAACAGAACAGTCAGATAATTTACAACATTCAAGAAGATACCACCTTCAATGATGTGGCCAGGAGTATGCCACAAATTTATACAGTTGTGGATAATAAACAAGCTGACCACCAAGCTTCAGTGGTGGAGATAGAAGGTATGATCACCAACCATCTAGTGTCTATTCTAATTGACCTTGGTTCAAATTTGAGTTATATAGCCCCTAAGGCTGTTGATAAGTGTAAATTACAACCACATAAACATGCCAAGCCATGGTTGGTATAGTTAGCCACTGGCACCAAAAGAAAGCTAGCAGAGGTCATACGAGCCTGCCAATTTACTATGGGTGAATTCCCCACCCAAGCAACCCTTAACGTATTACCCCTAGGATCGTATGACCTGTTTATTGGTATGGACTGTCTAGCCACATATAAAGCCAGACTGGATTGTAACCATAAAACCTTAGAATCTGTAAGTGAAGGAGGAAGAAGGATAACCATTCAAGGGATCCAAAAACCTCTCTCGGTGAGACAAATATCAGCTCTTCAAATGAGGAGATATTGTAGAAAGGGTGGTCCTCTATATGCGATACATGTATTGGTATCAACTGAAAATAGAAAAACAAGCCTCGAGGACCATCCCATACTAGGACAACATAGAGATGTATTTCTAGAAGAGGTACCCGGTCTACCTCCAAGAAGGGACATTGACTTCTTGATAGAACTTGAACCAGGAGCGCTGCCAGTGTCTAGAACACCCTACAAGATGAGCACACCTGAGCTAGTTGAGCTTAAATTACAATTGAAAGAAATTATGGACAAAGGCTATATCTAGCCCAGCGTGTCTCCCTGGGGAGCACCAGTCCTGTTTTTGAAAAAGAAAGATGGTACCCTCCAACTGTGTGTAGATTACATACAACTCAATAAGGTAACCATAAAGAACAAGTACCCCTTACCCAAGATCAATGACTTCTTCAATCAATTGGGAGGTGCTTCCATATTCTTAAAGATTGACTTGAGGTCTAGATACCATCAAGTCCAAATCAAGGGTGAAGACATTCACAAAACTACCTTCAGGATGAGATATGGTCACTATGAGTTTGCAATAATACCATTTGGATTAACCAATGGCGCTACCACTTTTATGTGCTTGATGAACAATGTCCTCAGCAAATTCCTAGAAAAATTTGTATTGATTTTTATTGATGATATATTAATTTATTCCAAGAATAGAGAGGAACATGAGGAACATCTTAGGTTTGTCCTTCAAGTGCTAAGAGAACATCACCTCTATGGAAAATTTAGCAAGTGCGACTTTTTCTAGAAGAAAATACATTACTTAGGCCATGTCATATCTAAAGAAGGAGTAGTAGTAGATCCTGACAAGATCAGATCTATCATGGAATGGCCTACCCCAAAGGACATTTCAGATATCAGGTCCTTTATGGGCTTAGCAGGATACTATAGTAGATTTATAAAATGATTCTCCAGGATTGGTTGTCCAATCACTGCTCTCCAGAAGAATGAATCTAAATTAACGTGGACACAAGAATGTGAAAAAAGATTTCAATCCCTAAAACATCTACTGACCCATGCACCCATGTTGACGATTGTTGATCCTGAAGCTGACTTCCTCATGTGCACAAATGCCTTCAAGGAAGGGCTTGGAGGATTCCTTATGCAAGGTGGAAGTGTTGTCTACTATGAATCTTGAAAATTGAATGAGCACAAAGTCAACTATGTGACCCATGATCTAGAGTTGGCCACCATAGTGCACGCCTTTAAAATGTGGAGGCATTACCTCCTGGGAAGGAAATTCATACTTATGAAAGATCATTGTCGATTACGATATCTATTTGACCAACCAAAGCTCAATGCCAAGCAAGCTAGGTCAACGACCCTCCTTAGCGAGTCTAATTTTGAAATCAAACATATCAAAGGAAAAGAAAATAGGGTGGTTGATTCCCTTAGCCGAAGTATGAAAACAATTCAATTGGCAGCGGTGAGAGCCTACAAGACGGATGTCAAGGAAAGAGTCAGGAATGCACAAGAAACAGACATATTCTTCCAGACCGTGACCTCATATTTGGAGAAAGAACCCACAAGGATAAATTATAATGGCTACCATATGACATATGGAGGTATGCTAACTTACAAAAATAGGTTGTATATTCCAGATTGTGACGACTTGAAGAGGTTCATAATGGATGAACTACATAAAATACCCTATACTGGTCATCCAGGATACCAGAGGATGATCACAACCATTGGGAAACAATTCTATTGGCTTGGACTAATGAAATACATAGCTGAATACTTAGCCAAATGCATAGAGTTCCAATAGGTTAAAGCAGAACATTGACACCCAACAGGATTATTACAACCTCTACCAATCTCGAAATGAAAATAGGAAACCATCTCCATGGATTTGATCACCGGATTACCAACCTCGACCAAACAGAATGATTCCATCATGGTAGCGGTTGATACATTGATCAAGTCCACTCATTTTATCCCCATCAAGTCAACTTGCAAGATGATATACATTGCCCACGTATTCATGAGGGAGATATTTAGACTACATGGTATGCCTAAAGAGATCATGTCTGACAGAGACACGAAATTTACTTCCAACTCTTGGAAATCCCTGATAGGGGTTCTAGAGACCAAATTTCTATTTAGCACAACCTATCATCCTCAAACCGATGGATAGATAGAAAGAGGGAACCAAATATTAGAATACATGCTAAGGATGCATGTAATGCATACACCCAAAAAGTGGGAAGACTACCTACCACTGGTGGAATTTGCCTACAACAACAGCTACCAAGAATCTCTGAAGATGAGTCCTTTTGAATTCCTCTATGGTAGGCCGTGCAATGCTCTATTTAGTTGGAGTAACCATGTAAACAGAGTTACTATTGGACTTGACATGCCAAAATAACTGGAACAACAAGTGACTCAGATAAAACAAAATTTAAAGGTCACTCAGAACCGATAGAAAAGTTACGCCGACAGAAAGAGAACTCCAAGAGAATTTAGGGTGGGAGACCAAGCATATCTTAGAGTTAGACCCAGGAAGAGTTCCCTAGAGGTGGGATCTTGTGCCAAGTTGGCACCTTGGTGTTTTGGACCCTTTGAAGTTCTAGATAGAGTGGGACCTGTATCCTATAGGCTAGCACTTCCTCCCACAGTATAAAAAGATAATGTTTTCCATGTTTCATTATTGAAGAAATATGTACATGATTCTAATCATATAATTGAATGGTATGTGATCCAGGTGGAACTGGAGGGAGAATTCCTACCTGAACCTCAATTCCTACTAGACAGAAAGGAAACCCCACTCACGAACCGAACCATTGCATAGGTCAAGGTGGAGAGGAAACATTTTGGCCCAGATGAGGTGGCATGGGAAATGGAAGATGTCATGAAATAGGCATATATGATTTTGTTTACTTCTATACATACATGTCATGTTGATAGATAGAACATCGGGGACGATGTTCCTTTAAGGGGGAGGGATTTGTAACACCGTGTTTCCCCCAGTCTGTAAAAATAACCATATTGGACAAGAACTATGGTAGACTCAAAGATGTGAATGTTTGATTTGACAGACCTTTGTATAAAAGGTCGATGAATTAAAATTATATCATGAATATGTGTCACATGATTGTTGGGAGGGGGATGTGCTGAAAGTGACCATGATGGCTGATGAGAGGTTCTGGAAGGGGCTGGGAATGGCTGCGTTAACTTCCACGAAACCAAAACCATACTATTTTGTACATGCTCGGAAACCAAAGTTCACTCTTAGACCCTTGAATGAATTAGCCACTCGGATGGTAGGTGGGGAGGATCCTCAAGAGTAAATGAGGGGGATGGGGGTGAACCGCTCATTCGTAGAAGATCCTAGACCTGACCATCGAACAGGGAAATTCGCTCCACATGCAACCTCACAAGAAAAAGGCAAGAAAAGAAGTGTGGAAGGTGGGGGGAGGGTAGAGGAGAGCATGCGCGATAGGAATCATGGAAGGAGAACCATAAGAACTCTAGAAAATACAGTGAGTTATGAACAAAGGAGAAGGAGAGTAACCTTCATCCTCGACTTCTGACGAGAGGGAAGTAGGAGACTGAGTCTCAAAGCATCGTGGTACAGCTCAGGGGTGGCTAGTGGTAAATCTGGTTGGAATCATTGAGCCTACAGTTGGGTGGAAATGAGCACCCCTCTCAATAGTCATGTCACACCTGGTGTTTTTCTGATAAGTTGTTATATCTCATGTCTTGAATTGAATATAATGGACACATGCTCATGTTTGTACACTCATAAATAATTTCAGTATATCAGTGTTTGCCTGGTGTTTTAACCAGAAATAATGGATGCATGCTCATACATTTATGACCATAATCGGTTGATGTAGAGAATGAATAAGTTTAGATTATTACCCCGTTCCCTTGAAATTTTTCCAATGTATTTGACTCATGCTATGCCCTGGTTTGATTTTCCAGAAGGCACCTCCTTTTGGGAAGTTCCCTCACCTTCCAGAGCTGGAGTGAGTTCCTTTAAAGGACTACCATTTCAGAAACCATATGAGATTACCTCACCCCTGTCACAGAGTTCATAGCTCAGTAAATAAATAAGGCCTTCTAGTCAAGTCACCCAGCCTGGGGATATTTACCCAAGAACTTGTTGAAGGATTTTGTAGTCCAAGTTTGGAAGCCTTATACCCAAGAGAATGGTTTCCTCAGATTTCATCGTTTCGGAGTTTCGACTCCCAGAAAACCCAGGTGTGAGACTTCTTGTGTGCGCACATCGCGAAATCCTGAATTCCAAAACCTCGAAATGAGCTTAGTGTATATATGGTCTTCGGAGTTTCGACTCCCAGGAAACCAAGGTGCGAGAGCTCTTGTTTACGCACATCATGAAATCTCAACTTGCGAAACCCCAAAAATGAGCTTAGTGTTTATATGGGCTTTGAATTTTTGGCTTCCAAGAAACCCAGGTGTGAGACTTATTGTTTGGACACATCACGAAATCCTTACTTGTGAAACCCCGAAATGAGCTTAGTGTATATATGGGCTTCAAAGTTTTGGCTCCCGGGAAACCTAGGTGTGAGACCTCTTGTCTGTGCACATCGTGAGATCTCAACTTGCGAAACCCCAAAATGAGCTTAGTGTATACATGGGCTTCAGAGTTTTGGCTCCCGGGAACTCAAGTGCGAGACCCCCTATCTTCACATATCGCAAAACCCCGATTTGTGAAACCCTGAAATGAGCTGAGCAGAGTGGATAGGTTTCGAAGTTTCAGCTCCTAGGAAGATAAGCACGAGACCTCCTATCTTTGCATATCATGAAACCTCGACTTGAAAAACCCGAAAATGAGCCTAGTAGATATATGGGTTTCATCATTTCGGCACTCGAGGAACCGAAGGGTATGAACCCCTCATCTTCTAGTACGTGAAGTCCCAGTAGGTGAAATTCCAAAGTGGCTTAGTGTGAATAGGATTTTGAGTTTCGGGGTTTGAAGAGTCGAAGAATTTGACTCCCTTGCATTTCGAACTCCCAGTTTTTGAAGTCCTGATACGGTTTCCGAAGTCCTGAAATGAGAAAGGCACCTCTTGGCTTAGCCTGGGGTCATAACCGATGATCACGTGGAGGTGAAGCCTACGTTTGGTGCTTGAGTTGTACATGACGGATTTTCAATGAAAAAACCAGTGGATCAGTTTAGTGAAGGTCCTGATCGAAAGACCTAGTCTATGATAGAACCTAGTAGGAATTCCGTAACTCTGTCCCTTGATAAAGAAAAATAAAGAAAAAGGCGCAAAATCTATTATGTCGTAGTCGGTGTGTAACAAATTGGTATCAGAGCATGGTTACAACACTTGGATTACTTGGGATCATGAGCAGGTTGCGTAAAGACTCCATTTGAAGTACTCTTAAAAAGGAGTAACCCCCTATCTTAACCCCTTAATCATGATTTGAAGTTAAGAATGATAACTCCTATTGTGTGTATGAATGTGAAAAATATGAACTATGTACTAGTTATGAATGAGTATAAATATTGACTAACAAAAAGAGTTTTTCTTTTTCACACAAGCAGACGATCAACCATAGGAAACTACAGACGCATAGAATCGAGACTCACCCCGAAGTGGGAGATGGCTCCCATAATAGAGATGAAGAGTTTCATGAAAGGAGGGCAGTAGGGACCCCTCTAGATCTAGCCAAAAATATGAGGAGCCTCATGGTCGAACTATGGAGCTGCAAGGCCGGCAATGAGAGGATGATAAAAGAGCAAGAGAAGAAAACAAAAATTAATGTAGTCTTACTGTAGAGTGTATCTGACATACAAAGACAATTGCAGCATGAACCTGACAACAGTCTAGTGGATGAACAATGAACAAAGAAAACTTGAAGTCCACCTGAGATACAGAAACATGGTCTTTTAAGTGCCCACACTAGGAAGAGCACCTTGAGGAAGGTCCACCCTAGAGATAAGGGACAAGTGTCGAATGATCCCACTGGAAAGGAAGCTGGTGACTCGGAGGGATATTCTAGCAGTAGGACTAGTTCCTATTCCCTAAGAAAATGGAAGAAGCGAAAGGTGAAGTAGGACTAGTTCCTATTCCAGGAGCCATAATCTCGAAGAATTCAGGAAAGTGAAACCACCCTCTTTCGATGGAGAAATAAATAAGGGAGATGAAGCAGAGGCCTGACTGTTGTGACTAAAGAAGTATTTCAGAGTCCATAACTTCTCAGAAAATTTGAAGGCCCGAGTGGTTGCCTTCAACTTGAATAGAAAGCCTTCCATCTGGTGGGAAGACCTTAAGAATGTAAAAGGGATTCACGAATAGGGCCTATCTTGGGAATAGTTTGAGAGATACTTCAGGAAGAAGTATCTGTCAGAAAATTATTTCGACGAAAAGAGTAAAAAATTCTATGCACTCAAGCTAGGGCAGCTCACCATAGAGGAATATGTCAGTAGATTCCTTGAGTTGTTGAGGTACGTACCCTATATAAAAGAAGAAAAGGAAAAGGTGCAATGATTCATCCACGGGCTACATAAGGACTATCATAAAAAAATTGAGTTTGATGAGCCAAAGACCCTAGAAGAAACTATCTGAAAGGAAAGATATTGTTATGAATAGCTTGGGCATCGGACAAAACCTCATGAAGGATGGAAGAAGAAGAATAGTTCAGGATTCCAAAAAAAGGGGTTTAAATCTCCAAGATTTAAAAATTATAAAAAGGACTCAAGGATGAGCTTCCCAACCCAAAATGTACATCAACAAAATTTTCCCTCCTAAAGTGGAAATAAACCTTTTGGATCTACCTCGGGAAGGATTGATAACCCAAAGAAAGAACCCTTGAAATGTTGGGGTTGTGGAGAAGAGAATCTACTTAGGGATTGCATGCATCAACAATAGAACAGTCGGAGAATTTACAACATTCAAGAAGCTACCACCATCAATGATGTGGCTAGGAGTATGCCACAAATTTATGCAGTCATGGATAATAAACAAGCTGACCACCAAGCTTCAGTGGTGGAGATAGAAGGTATGATCACCAACCATCTAGTGTCTATTCTAATCGACCCTGGTTCAAATTTGCGTTATATAGCCCCTAACACTATTGATAAGTGTAAATTACAACCACATAAACATGCCAATCCATGGTTGGTATAGTTAGCCACTGGAACCAAAAGAAAGGCAACGGAGGTCATACCAGCCTGCCAATTTACTATGGGTGAATTCCCCACCCAAGAAAACCTTGATGTATTGCCCTTAGGATCGTATGACCTATTGATAGGTATGGACTGACTAGCCACATATAAATCTAGAATAGACTGTTACCATAAAACCTTAGAATGTGTAAGTGAAGGAGGAAGAAGGATGACCCTTCAAGGGATCCAAAAACCTATCTCGGTGAGACAAATATCAGCTCTTCAAATGAGGAGATATTGTAGAAAGGGATGTCCACTATATGCGATACATGTATTGGAATCAATTGAAAATGACAAACCAAGCCTTGAGGAACATCCCATACTAGGAGAATATAGAGATCTATTTTTGGAAGAGGTACCAGATCTACCTCTGAGAAGAGACATTGACTTCTCGATAGAACTTGCACTAGGAGCGGTGCTAGTTTCTAGAACACCCTATAGGATGAGCACACCTGAGATAGTTGAGATTCAATTACAATTGAAAGAAATGATGGACAAAGGCTATATCCGGCCCAGTGTGTCTCCCTGGGGAGCACTAGTCCTATTTGTGAAAAAGAAAGATGGTACCCTCTGACTGTGCATATATTATAGACAACTCAATAAGGTAACCATAAAGAACAAGTACCCCTTACCCAGGATCGATGAATTCTTCGATCAATTGGGAGGTGCTTCCATATTCTCAAAGATTGACTTGAGCTTTGGATACCGTCAAGTCCAAATCAAGGGTGAATACATCCACAAAACTGCCTTTAGGACGATATATGGTCACTATGAGTTTGTAGTAGTACCATTTGAATTAACCAATGCCCCTGGCACTTTTATGTGCTTGATGAACAATGTGCTCAGCAAATTCCCAGACAAATTTGTACTGGTTTTTATTGACGATATATTAATTTATTCCAAGAATAGAGAGGAACATGAGTAACGTCTTAGGCTTGTCCTTCAAGTGCTAAGAGAACATCACCTGTATGCCAAATTTAGCAAGTGTGACTTTTTCCATAAGAAAATACATTACTTGGGCCATGTCATATCTGAAGAAGGAGTAGAATTAGATCCTGACAAGATCAGGTCTATCATGGAATGGCCTACCCCAAAGGACGTTTCATATATCAGGTCCTTTATGGGCTTAGCAGGATATTATAGGATATTTATAAAATGATTCTCCAGGATTGGTTGTCCAATCACTGCTCTTTATAATAAGGAAGCTATATTCATGTGGACGCAAGAATGTGAAGAAAGATTTCAATTCCTAAAACATCTACTGACCCACGCACTTGTTTTGAAGATTGCTGATCCCGAAGATGACTTCCTTTTGTGCATAGATGCCTACAAGGAAGGGCTCAGAGGATTCCTTATGCAAGGCGGAAGTGTTGTCTGCTATGAATCCTAAAAATTGAATGAGCATGAAGTCAACTATGTGACCCATGATCTAGAGCTGGCCACCATAGTGCACGCCTTAAAAATGTGGAGGCATTACCTCCTGGGAAGGATATTTGTACTTATGATAGATCACTATGGATTACGATATATGTTTGACCAACCAAAGCTCAATGATAGACAAGCTAGGTTGATGGCCCTCCTTACTGAGTTTGATTTTGAAATCAAACATATCAAAGGAAAAGAAAATAAGGTGGTCGATGCCCTTA
This sequence comes from Picea engelmannii, assembly GCA_009831015.1. Classification (NCBI taxonomy): domain Eukaryota; kingdom Viridiplantae; phylum Streptophyta; class Pinopsida; order Pinales; family Pinaceae; genus Picea; species Picea engelmannii. Next base: position 2,089,230 of record ML776625.1, on the reverse strand, counting down.
GCCGAAGTATGAAAAAACTTCACCTAGCAGAAGTGAGCACCTATGAGACAGATGTCAAGGAAAGAGTCAGGAATGCACAAGAAATAGAGATATTCTTCCAGACCTTGACCTCGTATTTGGAGAAAGAACCCACAAGGATAAAGTATGAATCTTACCAGATGATAGATGGAGGTCTACTAACTTCCATAGACAGGTTGTATATTCCAGATTGTGACGACTTGAAGAGGTTCATAATGGATGAACTACATAAAACACCCTATATTGGTCATCTAGGATACCAGAGGATGATCATTACCCCCAGGAAATAATTCTATTGGCTTGGACTAAAGAAAGACATAGATGAATACTTAGCCAAATGAATAGAGTGCTAACAGGTTAAAGCAGAACATCGACACCCAACAGGATTACTACAACCACTACCAATCTCAAAATGGAAATGGGAAACCATCTCCATGGATTTCATCACTGGATTACCAACCTCGACCAAACAGAATGATGCCATCATGGTAGTGGTGGATAAATTGAGCAAGTCTGCTAATTTTGTCCCCGTCAAGTCGACTTGCAAGGTGATATACATCGCTCGCATATTCATGAGGGAGATATTCATACTACATGGTATGCCTAAAGAGATCGTTTCTGACAAAGACACAAAATTTCCTTCCAACTTTTGGAAATCCCTGATGGGGGGTCTAGAGACCAAATTGCTATTTAGCACAACCTATCATCCTCAAACCCATGGACATATGGAAAGAGTGAACCAAATATTAGAAGACATGCTAAGGATGCATGTAATGCATCAACCCAAAAAGTGGGAAGACTACCTGCCACTGGTGGAATTCACCTACAACAATGGCTACCGAGAATCCCTGAAGATGAGTCCTTTCAAAGTCCTATATGGTAGGCCGTGCAATAGTCTAGTCAGTTGTAGTAACCCTGTAAATAGAGTTACTATTAGACCTAGCATGCTGAAAGAAATGGAACATCAAGTGACTTAGATAAAACAAAATTTAAAGGTCGCTCAGAATCGACAGAAAAGTTACGTCGATCAAAAGAGAACTCCAAGATAGTTCAGGGCGGAAGACCACGTATATCTCAAATTTAGACCCGGGAAGAGTTCCTTGAAGATGGGATCTTGTGCCAAGTTGGCACCTCGGTATTGTGGGACCTTTGAAGTTCTAGATAGATTGGGACCTGTAGCCTATAGGCTAGCACTTCCTCCCACAGTAAAAGAACATAATGTTTTCCATGTTTCATTATTGAAGAAATATGTACATGATTCTAATCATATAATTGATTGGTCTTTGATCCAAGTGGATCCGGAGGGAGAATTCCTACCAGAACCTCAATTCATAATGGACATATAGGAAACCTCACTCAGGAACTGAACCATTGCACAGGTCAAGGTGCAGTGGAAAGATTTTGGCCCAGATGAGGCGACATGGGAAATGGAAGATGCCATGAAACATACATATCTGATTTTGTTTACTTCTATACATACATGTCATGTTGATAGATAAAACATTGGGAACGAAGTTCCTTTAAGGAAAAGGGATTTGTAACACCCTATTTTCCCCATTCTGTAAAAATAACCATATTGGCCAAGAACTATGGCAGACTCAAAGATGTGAATCTTTGATTTGACAGACCTTTGTATAAAAGGTCAATGAATGAAAATTATATCATGAATATGTGTTGCATGGTTGCTGGGAGGGGGATGTGCTGAAAGGGACCACGATGGATGATGAGAGGTGGTGGAAGGGGCCAAGAATGGTTGTGTTAACTTCCACCAAACCGAAACTGTACTAGTTTGTACATACTAGGAAACCAAATCCCACTCTCAGGCCCCTGAATGAATTACCCGCCTGGATGGTAGGTGGGGAGGCTCCTCAAGAGTAAATGAGGGGTATTGGGGTGAACCACCCATCCGTAGAAGATGCCACACCTGACCATCGGAAAGGGAAATTTGTGCCACACGCAACCTCGTAGGAAAAAGGCAAGGAAAGTAGTGTCGACTCGGGGGGGGAAGAGGAGAGAACCCATGACAGGAATCATGGAAGGAGAACCAGAACAACTCCAGAAAATCCAATGAGTCATGAGTAGAGGAGAAGGAGAGTAATCTTCATCCTCAAATTCTGATGAGTAGGAAGTAGGAGACTAAGTCTCAAACCATCATGGTCCATCTCGGGGTTGGCTAGTGGTAATTCTGATTGGAATCACCGAGCCTACGGTTGGGTGGAAATGAGTACCCCTCTCAGCAGTCACGTCACACCTGGTGTTTTTCTGATAATTGTTTATATCTCGTGTCTTGAATTGAATATAATGGACACATGATAATGTTTGTACACTCATATATGATTTTTGTATATCAGTGTTTGCCTGGTGTTTTGACCAGAAATAATGGATGTATACTCATACATATATGACCATAATTGGTTTATGTAGAGAATGAATAAGTTCAGATTATGAGCGCGTTCCCTTGAAATTTGTCACATGTATTTGACTCATGCTATACCCTGGTTTGATTTTCCCAAAGGCACCTCCTTCCAGGAAGTTCCCTCACCTTCCAGAGCTGGAGTGAGTTCCTTTAAAGGACTATAATTTTAGAAACCATACGAGCTTACCTCACCCCTGTCACAGAGTTCATAACTTTGTAAATTAAGAAGGCCTTCAAGTCAGGTCACCCAACCTGGGATATCTACCCAAGAACCCGTTGAAGGATTTTGTAGTCTAAGTTTGGAAGCCTTGTACCCAAGAGAGTGGTTTCCTCAGGTTTCGGCATTTCTAAGTTTCGGATGCTGGGAAACCCAGGTGCGAGACTTCTTGTCTATGCACATCGTGAAATCCCGACTTGAAAAACCCTGAAATAAGCTTAGTGTATATATGGGCTTCGAAGTTTCGGCTCCTGGGAAACCCAGGTGCGAGACCTCGTTTCTGCGCACATCGCAAAATACCGACTTGCGAAACCCCAAAAATGAGCTTAATGTATATATGGGCTTCATAGTTTCGGCTCCCGAGAAACCTAGGTGCAAGACCTCTTGTCTACACACATCATGAAATCCTGACTTGCGAAACCCCGAAATGGGATTAGTATATATATGGGCTTCAGAGTTTGGGCTCCTAGGAAACCCAGGTGTGAGACCTCTTATCTGCACAAATCGTGAAATCCCGACTTGCAAAACTTTGAAATGAGCTTAGTGCATACATGGGCTTTGGAGTTTTGGCTCCTGGGAACTCAAGTGCGAGACCTCATGTCTTCACATATCATGAAATCCCGATTTTCTAAACCCTGAAATGAGTTGAGCAGAGTGGATAGGCATCAAAGTTTCGGCTCCTAGGAACACAAGCGCGAGACCTCCTATCTTTTCATATCGCGAAACCGTGACTTGTGAAACCTTGAAATGAGTCTAGTAGATATATGGGTTTCATTGTTTCGGCACCTGGGGAAACGAAGGGTATGAACCCCTCATCTTTCGATATGCGAAGTCCCGATAGGTGAAATTCCAAAGTGGCTTAGTGTGAATAGGATTTTGGGTTTTGAGGTTTGAAGAGTCGAAGAATTCGACTCCCTTGCATTTCAAACTCCCAGTTTCCGAAGTCCCGATACTATTTCCGAAGTCCTGAAATGTGAAAGGATCTTGTTGCCTTAGCCTATGGTCATAACCGATGATCACATGGAGGTGAAGCCTGCATTTGGTGCTTGATTTTTACATGATGGATTTTCAACGAAAGAACCAGTGGATCAGTTTAGTGAAGGTCCCGACCAAAATACCTAGCCTATGCTAGAACCTCATAGGAATTCGGGAACTCTGTCCCTCGATAAAGAAAAAGAAAGAAAAAGTCACAAAATCTATTATGCCATAGTTGGTGTGTGAAAAAATGGTATCAGAGCATGGTTACAACACTTGGCCTGCTTGGGCTCATGAACGGTTTGTACAAAGACTCCATTCGAAGTACTCTTGAAAAGTTGTAACCCCCTATCTTAACCCCTTAATGATGAATCAAAGTTAAGAATGAAAACTCTTATTATGTGTATTCATGTGAAAAATATGAACTATGTGCTGGTTATGAATGGATATAAATATTGACTAACAAAAAGTGTTTTTCTTTTGCACACAAGTAGACGATCAACCACAAGAAACTGCAGATGCATAGAATGGAGACTCACCCCGAAGTGGGAGATGGCTCCCACAATAGAGATGAAGAGTCTGACAAAAGGAGGGTGGTAGGGACCCCTCCAGATCTAACTAAAACTGTGAGGAGCCTCATGGTCAAACTATAGAGATGCAAGGCCGACAACAAGAGGATGATAAAAGATCAAGAGAAGAAAATGAAAATTAATGCAGTCTTACTGCAGAGCTTATCCGACATACAAAGACAATTGTAGAATGAACCTAACACCAGTCCAACAGATCGACGTTGAACAAAGAAAATTTGAAGTCCACCTGAGATACATAAACGTGGTCTTTTAAGTGGCCAGACTGGGAAGAGCACCTCGAGGAAGGTCCACCCCAAAGAAAAGGGACAAGCATCAGACGATCCTTCTAGAAAGGAAGTTGACAACTTGAAGGTTTCTTCTAGTAGTAGGACTAGTTCCTATTCCCAAAGAAAATGGAAGAAGCAGAAGCATTCCAGGAGCCATAATATCGATGAATTCAGAAAGGTCAAACCACCCTCTTTCGACGGTGAAATAAATAAGGGAGAGGAAGTAGAGGCATGGCTGCTTGGACTAAATAAGTATTTCAGAGTCCATGACTTCTCAGAAAATTTGAAGGCCCGAGTGGCCACCTTAAACTTTAATAGAAAGTCTTCCATCTGGTGGGAAGACCTTAAGAATGTAAAAGGTGTTCACGAAGAGTGCCTGTCTTGGGAATGGTTTGAGAGATACTTCAGGAATAAGTATCTATTGGAAAAGTATTTCCATGAAAAGACTAAATAATTCTATGCACTCAACCTGGGGAAACTCACCATAGAGGAATATGTCAGCAGATTCCTCGAGTTGCTGAGGTACGTACCCTATATAGAAGTAGAAAAGGAAAAGGTGCAATGATTCATCAGTGGACTACCTAAGGACTATCATAACAGGATTGAGTTTGATGAGCCAAAGACCCTAGAAGACATTATCTGAAAGGAAAAAAATTGTTATGAATAGCTTGGGCAGTAGACAGAACCTCATGAAGGCTGGAAGGAGAAGAATAGTTCGGGATTCCAGAGAAAGGGGTTTAAATCTCAAAGATTTAAAAATTATAAAAAGGACTCAAGGTTGAGCTTCCCAACCTGAAGTGTACATAAGCATAATTTTCCCTCCCAAAGTGGAAATAAACCTTTTGGATCTACCCAGGAAGGATTGATAACCCAAAGAAAGAACCCTTGACATATTCGGGTTTTGGAGAAGAGCATCTACTAAGGGACTTCCCGCACCGACAAAAAAATAGTCGAAGAATTTACAACATTCAAGAATCTATCATCGTCAATTATGTGTCTAGGAGTATGCCACAAATTTATGCAGTCGTGGATAATAAACAAGCTGACCACCAAGCTTCAGTGGTGGAGATAGAAGGTATGATCACCAACCATCTACTGTCTATTCTAATCGACCCTGGTTCAAATTTGAGTTATATAGCCCCTAAGGTTGTTGATAAGTGTAAATTACAGACACATAAACACACCAAGCCATGGTTAGTACAGTTAACCACTGGCACCAAAAGAAAGCTAGCGGAGGTCATACTAACCTGCCAATTTACTATGGGTGAATTCTCCATCCAAGCAACCCTTAACGTATTACCCCAAGGATCATATGACCTGTTGATTGGTATGGACTGGCTAGCCAGATATAAATCCAGACTGGATTGTTACCATAAAACCTTAGAATGTGTAAGTGAAGGATGAAGAAGGATAACCCTTCAAGGGATCCAAAAACTTGTCTCGTTGAGATGAATATCAGCTCCTCAAATGAGGAGATATTGCAGAAAGGGATGTCCACTATATGTGATACAGGTATTGGAATCAATTGAAAATGACAAACCAAGCCTCAAGGACCATTCCATACTAGGAGAATATAGAGATGTATTTCCGGAAGAGGTATTGGGTCTACCTCCGAGAAGGGACATTGACTTCTCGATAGAACTTGCACCAGGAGCGGTGCCAGTTTCTAGAACACCCTACAGGATGAGCACACCCGAGCTACTTGAGATTAAATTACAATTGAAATAAATGATGGACAAAGGATATATCCAACCCAGTGTGTCTCCCTGGGGAGCACTAGTTCTCTTTGTGAAAAATAAAGAGGGTACCCTTCAACTGTGCGTAGATTACAGACAACTCAATAAGGTAACCATAAAGAACAAGTAACCCTTACCCAGGATCGATGACTTGTTCGATCAATTGGGAGTTTCTTCCATATTCTCAAAGATTGACTTGAGTTCTAGATACCATCAAGTCCAAATCAAGGGTGAAGACATCCACAAAACTGCCTTCAGGATGAGATATGTCACTATGAGTTTGTAGTAGTACCATTTGGATTAACCAATGCCCCTACCACTTTTGTGTGCTTGATGAACAATGTGCTCATAAAATTCCTACACAAATTTGTACTAGCTTTTATTGACGATATATTAATTTATTCCAAGAATAGAGAGGAACATGAGGAACATCTTAGGCTTGTCCTTCAAGTGCTAAGAGAACATCACCTCTATGCCAAATTTAGCAAGTGCGACTTTTTCCAGAAGAAAATACATTACTTGGGCCATGTCATATATGAATAAGGAGTGGCAGTATATCCTGACAAGTTCAGGTCTATCATGGAATGGCCTACCCCAAGGGACGTTTCAAATATCAGGTCCTTTATGGGCTTAGTAGGATACTATAGGAGATTTATAAAAGGATTCTCCAGGATTGGTTGTCCAATAATTTCTCTCCAGAAGATGGAAGCTAAATTCATGTGGACACAAGAATGTGAAGAAAGATTTCAATCCCCAAAACATCTACTAACCCATGCACCCGTGTTGAAGATCGTTGATCACGAAGCTGACTTCCTCGTGTGTACAGATGACTGCAAGGAAGGGCTCAAAGGAGTCCTTATGCAAGGCAGAAGTGTTGTCTGCTATGAATTCTGAAAATTGAATGAGCACGAAGTCAACTATGTGACCCATGATCTAGAGTTGGCCACCATAGTGCATGCCTTAAAAATGTGGAGGCATTACCTCCTGGGAAGGAAATTTGTACTTATGACAGATCACTGTGGATTACGATATATGTTTGACCAACCAAATCTCAATGACAAACAAGATAGGTCGATGGCCCTTCTTAGTGAGTTTGATTTTGAAATCAAACATATCAAAGGAAAAGAAAATAAGGTGGCCAATGCCCTTAGTCAAAGTATGAAAACAATTCACCTGACAGCGGTGAGCACCTGCGAGACGGATGTCAAGGAAAGAGTCAGAAATGCACAAGAAATAAACATATTCTTCTAGACCGTGACCTTGTATCTGGAGAAAGAACCCACAAGGATAAAGTATGAAGGCTAACAGATAGATGAAGACCTGCTAACTTAGATAAATAGGTTGTATATTCTAGATTGTGACAACTTGAAGAGGTTCATAATGGATGAAATACATAAAAGACCCTATACTGGTCATCCAGGATACCAAAGGATGATCACGGCCCCCAGGAAACCTATTGGCATGGATTGAAGAAATGCATCGCTAAATACTTAGCCAAATGCATAGAGTGCCAACAGGTTAAATCATAATCCTGACACCCAACAGGATTATTACAACCTCTACCAATCTCAAAATGGAAATGGGAAACCATCTCCATGAATTTCATCATCATATTACCAACCTCGACCAAACAGAATGATGCCATCATGGTAGTGGTGGATAAATTGAGCAAGTCCACTCATTTTACCCCCATCAAGTTGAGTTGCAAGGCGATAGACATCACCCATGTATTCATGAGGGAGATATTCATACTACATGGTATGCCTAAAGAGATCATGTCTGACAGAGACACAAAATTTACTTCCAACTTTTGGAAATCCCTGATGGGGGGTCTAGAGACCAAATTTCTCTTTAGCACGGCCTATCATCCTCAAACCGATGGACAAACGGAAAGAGTGAACCAAATATTAGAAGACATGCTAAGGATGCATGTAATGCATCAACCCAAAAAGTGGGAAGACTACCTGCCACTGGTGGAATTCGCCTACAACAACAACTACTGAGAATCCATGAAGATGAGTCCTTTCAAAGTCCTCTATGGTAGGCTTTGAAATAGTCCAGTGAGTTGGAGTAACCCTATAAACAGAGTTACTATTGGACCTGACATGCTGAAAGAAATGGAACAACAAGTGACTTGGATAAAACAAAATTTAAAGGTCACTCAGAACTGACAGAAAAGTTATGTTTACCAAAAGAGAACTCCAAGAGAGTTCAGGGCAGGGGACCACATATATCTTAGAGTTAGACCCAGGAAGAGTTCCCTGAATATGGGAGCTTGTGCCAAGTTGGCACCTTGGTATTGTGGGCCCTTTTAAGTTCTATATAGAGTGGGACCTATAGCCTATAGGCTAGCACTTCCTCCCACAATAAAAGCACATAATGTTTTCCATGTTTCATTATTGAAGAAATATGTACATGATTCTAATCGTATAATTGACTGGTCTTTGATCCAAGTGGAACCAAAGGGATAATTCCTACCAGAACCTCAATGCATACTGGACAGAAAGGAAACCCCGCTCAGGAAACGAACCATTGCATAGGTCAAGGTGCAGTGGAAACATTTTGGCCCAGATGAGGCGACATGGGAAATGGAAGATGCCATGAAACATGCATATCCAATTTTGTTTACTTCTATACATACATGTCATGTTGATAGATAGAACATCAAGGACGATGTTCCTTTAAGGCGGAGGGATTTGTAACACCCTATTTCCCCCAGTCTGTAAAAATAACCATATTGGCCAAGAACTATGGTAGACTCAAATATGTGAATGTTTTATTTGACAGATCTTTATATAAAAGGTCGATGAATGAAAATTATATCATGAATATGTGTCGCATGATTGTTAGGAGGGGGATGTACTGAAAGGGACCACGATTGATGATGAGAGGTGGTGGAAGGGGCTGGGAATGGTTGCATTAACTTCCACCGAACCGAAACCATACTGGTTTGTACATGATCAGAAACCAAATATCACTCTTAGACCCCTGAATGAATCACCTGCCTGGATGGTAGGTGGGGAGGCTCCTCAAGAGTAAATAAGGGGGATGGGGATGAACCGCCCATCTGTGGAAGCTCCCAGACCTGACCATCAGACAGGGAAATTCGTTCCACATGCAACCTCGTAGGAAAAAGGAAATGAAAATAGTGTGGAAGGGGGGTGGGGGGGCAGAGGAGAGCACCCGTGATAGGAATCGTAGATCGAGAACCAGAATAACTCTGAAAAATACAGTGAGTCGTGAGAAGAGGAGAAGGAGAGTAACCTTCATCATCGACTTTCGATGTGCGGGAAGTAGGAGACTGAGTCTGAAAGAATCATGGTCTAGCTCGGGGGTGGCTAGTGGTAAATCCGATTGGAATCACTGAGCCTACAGTTGGGTGGAAATGAGAACCCCTCTCAGCAGTCGTGTCACACCTGGTGTTTTTCTGATAAGTGTTTATATTTCATGTCTTGAATTGAATATAATGGATGCATGGTCATGTTTGTACACTCATAAATGATTTCTGTATATCAGTGTTTGCCTGGTGGTTTGATGAAAAATAATGGATTCATGCTCATACATATATGACCATAATCGGTCTATGTAGAGAATGAATAAGTTCATATTATGAGCCCATTCCCTTGAAATTTGTGCCATTTATTTGACTCACGCTATGCCCTGTTTTGATTTTCCTGAAGGCACCTCCTTCCGAGAAGTTCCCTCACCTTCCAAAGACGGAGTGAGTTCCTTTAAAGGACTACTGTTTCAAAAACCATATGAGCTTACCTCACCCCTGTCACAAGGTTCATAGCTCAGTAAATTAAGAAGGCCTTCTAGTCAGGTCACCCAGCCTGGGGATATTTACCCAAGAACCCGTTGAACAATTTTGTAGTTTAAGTTTGGAAGCCTTGTACCTAAGAGAATGGTTTCCTCAGGTTTCGGGGTTTTGGAGTTTCGACTCCCGGGAAACCCAAGTGTGAGACTTCTTGTCTGCACACATCGCGAAATCCCGACTTGCAAAACCTCAAAATGAGATTAGTGTATATATGGGCTTCGTAGTTTTGGCTCCCGGAAAACCCAGGTGCGAGACCTCTTGTCTGCGCACATGATGAAATCCCGACTTGTGAAACCCCTAAAATGAGCTTAGTCTATATATGGGCTTCAGAGTTTTGGCTCCCGAGAAACCCAGGTGAAAAACCTCTTGTTTGTGCACATCGTGAAATCCAGACTTGAAAAACCCCGAAAAGAGCTTACTGTATATATGGGCTTCAGATTTTCGGCTCCTGGGAAACCCTAGTGCAATACCTCTTGTCTGCACACATCGCAAAATCCCAACTTGAGAAACCCTGAAATGAGCTTAGTGTATACATGGGCTTTAGATTTTTGGCTCTCGGGAACTCAAGTGTGAGACCACCTTCCTTCACATATCGCGAAACCTCGAAATGAGATGAGCATAGTGGATAGGCTTCGAAGTTTCTGCTCCCGAGAACACAAGTGCAAGACCTCATGTCTTTGCATATCGCAAAACCATGACTTGCGAAACCCCGAAATGAGCCTAGTAGATATATGGGTTTCAGCGATTCGACACCCAAGGAATTGAAGGGTATGAACTCCTCATCTTCCGGTACGCGAAGTCCCAGTAGGTGAAATCCCAAAGAGTCTTACTGTGAATAGGATTTTGGGTTTCGGGGTTTGAAGAGTCAAATAACTCGACTCTCTTGTATTTCAAACTCCTGGTTTCCGAAGTCCCGATATGGTTTTTGAAGTCTCGAAATGTGAAAGGCACCTCTTGTCTTAGCCCGGGGTTGTAACCGATGATCACATGGAGGTGAATCCTACGTTTGGTTCTTGAGTTGTACATGATGGATTTTCAACGAAAGAACCAATGGATCAGTTTAGTGAAAGTTCCGATCGGAAGACCTAGCCTATGCTAGAACCTCGTAGGAATTCGGGAACTTTGTCCCTCGATAAAGAAAAAGAAAGAAAAAGGCAAAATCTATTATTCCGTAGTGGTTGTGTGATAGTATTGATAAGTATACACAAGAGAAACAACTTATTCTAACAATCTTGGCCAAGCTAGGACCAGACTACATTGTATATGTCTCCAATTTCCATTCTGGCAAATGTCTTTTTGGAACAAATTGGAAAATCCCTACGTTGTCTCCGTTCATTGAGTATCTTACACAAGAGCAGACAAAACTCATACAGATGGGCCTCATGAAATATCACAAAGAACATGCACCATGCATGATGGAAAAGGGTCATCCAAACAGAATAGGAAGGAGGGATATTCCAAGCCCTTCAATGATTCTTCAAGTTCCAGAGACTCTTCAGATTCCAAGAAGAAGAAGAAGGGAAAGCAGTGCACTTACTGCAATAAACCAAATCATGAAGAATCCATATGCGTGAACAAATAGCTCGATCTTATGGCACATACACCTCAGCATAACAACCTTGGAAACTTCATTCTAGAGGGAGTGAAGAAGCAAAAGGAAGAATATATCGCTCCTAAGAAAGGTAATCATCATGCTTTGGTTGCAATTAATTCCTCATATGATTCATGGATTATAGATTCTGGTGCATCCCTGGCAGCGAAAGAGGAATTTTTCTCTTCCTTGAGTCCATGCTCAAGACCTCCTATTCTCATGGGGGATGATACTCCAGTAGTAGTAGGAGGAGAAGGGAGAGTGGAACTCCACAATGGAATTTTTGAGAATGTTTTACATGTTCCAAAGCTTTCTATGAATCTTCTCTCAGTTTATCGGATCTCTTAGAAAGGTAAAAAGGTTGAATTTACATGAGATTTTGTTTCAGTAATTGACATGCATGACAATTCCATCATTTCAATTGGTGAGTTGGATCACAAGTCAAGGTTGTATAAATTCACTAAGTTTACTGATGATGACTCCTCTATTCTACTTACACATAAGGAGAGTACTTTGCATACACCTCTAGTGAAACATGCATATACTCTTGTTCTTCCATCGATTTTAGACACCAGATATGATTCCATACACTTAGATTATATACATGGAAATAAGAAGGTAGTATAGCTAGATAAGAAACCAGTGTTGAAGCTTCAACAGATGCCCAAAAAGGCACATACAACACTTCGGGAAGTAGACAACCTTGTAGGGAATCCATTGGATTTGAGGATGACTCCATCTCAGCATGAGGATCCTTCTCATGTACTTTCAACTTCAAAACCTGCTATGCCCATGCAATGCTATATGGTTCAATCTACCGATCCACCGAACTACAAAAGGGTTGTGGGAAATCCATTATGGAAAGAATCCATGCAGAAGGAGTATGACTTACTCCTACAGAACCAGACTTGGAATCTAGTTCCACTTCCACCAGAAAGGAATATTTTCAGGTGCAGATGGGTCCATAGGATCAAGAGGTACAAGGCTAGATAGGCTGCTAAAGGACTTCATCAGATCCATAAATATTTCTACATCTTCAAGAAGACTTTCAGTGAGAATAAGTTTCAGACTTTGCGGGATTGTCCTGCAATGAAGAACATAGTTTCCTAGCAGCTATCATTTTCTTCTTTTGAAACATTATCTTTTAAGGGGGTTTTTGTTCCCACGTGGTTTTCCCTCTTTCCTTGTTTTTATTCAGTGTTCATTTGTTGCATTGTAGATGAGTACCAAAAATGACCTAGTAGTCGGAACTCATTTTTTACTCCATAGTGATGATCAAGGGCAGTGTTGGAGAAAGTTTTATTTTCGACACACTAGTTCAGTGGGACTTAACTAACCAGTTCTATTTAGACTTTCTATTTTTACCATCACTATTATGCATGCCTGTATTCCTAAGGAAATCTAACTGCTTGATTGTTTTTCTTAATTATGGAATGTTTTTCCCTATATATGAGTGTATTCCACTCATTCATTGTATCATATTGATCATGATCTATGTATCAATCATCAGCTCATTGGATTAGTGTGAATATATTTTCTCATTCTTTCATATTGAATATCTCTTCCTTTCTTGATAATCTTTGTTTGTACTTTCTTTAGCTATATCTCTTATGCAGGTTTCCATGAAACACTGACAAGAAATTAACTTTCACCGTCTCAACGACTGAAACATTAAAAGGGTATCATCGCCACACCATTTCATTTATGACTGATCAAATTTTAAAGGGGAAATGAACCATTCATGTTCTGGAAAATCCAAACTCAATTTAGGCACAATGAAGAGGCAGGGTAACCGACTAATTGCATATGTATATATATCCATGTAATTCTGATTTCTAGCACAAATAGAGAGAAAATTGATAATGAAATTTTGAGAGTGTTAATAGGGGATTTTATACTCTATTTTTGTTTGAATCTTAGTTTGGAAAATCATGTTAATATTCAGATTTATTATAGAGGAATGATTCAGTGAATTTATTTTGTTGTTGGAATATGAGTTTTTATTATATTGTTATAATTCCCTTGTTTCTACTATAACTCTATTTTGTTGTAATAGCCTTTTACTCTCTGTTGAAACACATGTTGAAAAGGTTGTTGTAGAACATAGTATCAATCTTTGTTTATGATGTAGGAGTGGTTCACTTAAGTTTTTTCTATAATAGCTCTTTATTGTTTGTTGAAACACATGACAAAACATGTGATGAAACCCATGTTGAAACAATTGTTGAAACACTTGGATGTAGCTTACAGGTGTTGTAACACAGTGTTGAAACTTGTGTAGTAACTGTACATTGTTTTATGAAGCACTCCCCTGCTTCCTTCAATCTCAAATCCATCCCAGGAAACCTGGAATTGATGAAAAAACTTTCTAGCATTGTTTCTGCAAGATACTTAGTTTTGATAGTTGCTAGATGATTTATGGTTTTCCAATTCGTTTGTTATCTTAATCACTACACTAGATAATAATGTTGACTTACTTTTTCTATAGTCTTGTTTTGATTCCTTCATTTTCTCTAATGAGTGTCGTTGCAGTTTGGTCGAGTAGATATTTGCAAACATTTGATGGAGGATCATGCTAGTTATATTGAAACTTGTAGGAGGCAGAGAGTGAACCCATGACTCCATGCATCTTGTTGAGTGTCCTGCCACCGCCCTTCCCAAAAAAATTTCAAGAATGTGCTAATAGTTTTGAGTTATTGATATCCAATACTAATTATACATCTCAATGAAAATATTTTCATCATACTCTAGCGGTTGTTCTCCAAAGCGATTCCCAACACCTATATCATATGGAGGGTTGAACTTACCATCCACTATATCACTGGGGAAAACCCTAAAATTTTCCAGATTCAACTTCATTTTCACATATGCATATCTAATATTAGCAAGGTAAACCATGGGTTTCAACAATCTCCTTAATTTGATCTTGGGGGGAAGCGTGAATCTCTATATCCTTATTCTCGTGCAACTACCTCCCATATTGGCTATTTATAAGAAGTGACGCTTGGTGGAGCCATCCACTCTCTTATATTTTCCCTCCTCTCCAACAAAACCTCTAAGCCACTCCATACTTTCTGTGTACTTCCTAAATACTATCTATATCATATTGTTACTAAATATAATAACACCTAGCGAAAGCATTGGGTCCACAAACTGTACAAAAGAAATGGTACCCATAAACTAGTTGATCATTGTAGAGTCCTAGGTCTCAAAGGGAATATTAAACTGCATCAACATCAGAGATGGGAATGAGGCACATGAGAGCATACACCATGGCGGTTTTTATGTCGGCCAAGAAATTCACCGACACTACTCTACACAATATTTATGGACTCATGCACAAGTTTCCCACGAAATCGACACCATGGTGACGTGTTATGCATGGCTATGGATAATAATAAACGTTGGAGTTTATATTCATCATATGCACCATCCCCCTTGTGATCATCATTTCTCTATAAAACGTTGCAATATCTGCAACTTGTCATGGATGCAATATAGGGAATTAACGATGTGTTGGAACTTTGACTTACATTAGTTTCTCATTGACTTCCTAATAATTCCATTTTATCCAAAACCCTTTCTTATAATTTTGATTTTGTAGTAACCATATTATTTAAAGTCCATTGATTCTACTAACATAACAGTAAAGTTCAATAATTCCTCTATATTGAGAAAATTAGTAAAATTAAAAAATTCCTTTAATTGAGCACATTCGCATATAGATTTATCCACAAATAATAAAATTTTATAGCAAAATAAAAAAATACACAATTTTAAATACCTGGGTCTGATGCTAACCCTCTGTTTGTTGGCTTGCCTTGTTGACCATTGCTACACTGTGTAAACGCTGCCCAAAACCTTGTTCCACCCTGCCAACTAGGACAACTTCCTAGCTCCAGGATGTCATATGGATATCCTGGCCCCCGTGCCCAAAACATCCAGCAAACCAATGCCCCTATACTAAACCTTCCCACTCCTAAACTCAACTCCTCTCAGCAAATCCAAGAGAGCCCCAAAATCTCCCGTCGAATGATCCCCTCCTTCCTAACCTTCTCCGCTCATATCGCCCCTTCAACGACTTTCCCCCTCATTTACTTCCATACCTACCCATTTATTACCTTATCTTATCCTTTCGTAGTTAATGCCCCTTATCCCCTTTATTTATTATTTTATCCTATATTTAATGTCCTATCCCTTCCCGAATACGTAAGATTAATTTAACAATATAATTTATTAACCCCCTTTAAATTTAATACTCATGTTATTAAATGTAATAGGTAGTTAATTAATTAATTAATTAATTAATCAAAATTATAACCTTTAATTAATTAATAACTACTTAATTAATATCATTAGATCAATCTTTGTTTAGTTATTAACATGGTAGGAAAAATTAATTACCTAATAAATCTTTTACTTAATAATCCCTAAGTATATATTCTACTAGGGCTGTTACATACACCCACCCTTCAGGAAACTTCATCCTGAAGTTAAGGTGTCTTATGGTACAAAGGAAAAGAAACCTGGTTTAGACTTTCATAACAAGTAACCAACATTATCAGTAAGTAAGTCAAGGAAACTCATACGTACTAGTGTATATGTACAAGAAATGCATGTGTAGATAGTACATACAAGTCTTGTGCATGTACTAATAATCAAAACTATCATCTTTTAGTAATTTATGTATGCATCCAATCCAGTCAGCAAGACTAGTCTTTTATAAAAGACATCAACAAATCAATTGTTTGAGAAATACTTTAATTACTATTATCCGGTTCAATAATTTTATTTTAAACAACTATGGTTTAGTTACGTAATAATGAATATTCATATATACACATTTCTCTTCTCTTTTTTTTTGAAGGGAAAACATTAAATTCCACCATCAGAAAAATCTCCATACTCACTCAACTATTACTACTCATCCTTCCTCCCTAACCTACTTCCATCTCCATTCCTATCCTTCCTCTTCTAGACTATCTTAGAGTGTCAACTATATTGACCTAACTCCAAATAGAACCCGTAAGCGGAAGTGTCACTATCTCGACCAAGCTTCCCTAGCAAGCATCTGACAGTCATCATCACACGTCTTGGGGAGTGTGAACTAACACTGTCCTCCCATGACTTCAGGTTTCATAGGATACATGGTGGGAAATGCCTCCACCCCTCCTAACAAGACTAGGGTCCACACCCTACAATGGAGGATACATAGTGGCACCATGTTGCTGGAGGTTTCGTCATCGTTTATTCGGTTTTGGGTAGTATCACCACCTAAAATCATGCACTGGTCCACATATCATAGCAATGCATCCAAACCAATATAAATTTCACATACAATACTCATACCATAATGTTTCTCGCTTAGTGGTCCCGATATCCACTTTCATCATCATTATCCCTTGGCTATTTCATAGCCCATAACCTGCAGATTAGTCTGTAACACAAACTCATACATTTCTATGCATTATCATCATGTAATTGCATACTATCGTCATATCAATTTGGTATCCCTGTACCGATAAATTAACATCAAAGTTTTCCAATTAGAAATAGATCTCATAATATCCCATAATTCAATTTCAACACCCATTCATAAGATTATCATTTACCCAAAATAGATTGCATCATATCACATCATTCTAATAGTATTTAAACATTCATTAAATTCACATTCTCACAATATGTCACATCATATACATCATCATCAATAACATTTAAACATTCATAAAAGTTCATAAATTTTAAAGTTTAAGTGTAATACTTAATAGTTTCACTATGACTAGAAAATTAAGTATATAGGCCTCAGGTAATCTTGGTTGTCTAAGTCAAAAGGTGGTGTTATATACACCCAACCTTTGAGAAACATGTTCTCGAGGTGGTCAAAAAAGTGAAGGATAGTCTCACCGTAGTGTCTTGGCGTCTTCCCAAGTAGCAGATCCTGGACTATACTTGTCCCACTGGACCTTAACTTGGTCTACGAGACGGTTCCTGAGCTGTCGGACTCTACGGTCCAATATGCATAACGGTTCTACTGTGAGGGTTCCCACATCTGATACCTACAATTCCTTCCAATTTATTTTATGTGATTCATTAGCAACATAATGACATAAAACAGATACATGAAATACATTATGAGTTTTATGCAAGTGGGGTGGCAGTACGAGACGATATGCAACAGGTCCAATTTTCTCTTGGATCCTGAGTGGTCCTATAAACCGAGGTGACAATTTTTTCCCTTTCCTGAACCATATGGTACTCTTATTAGGCTTGATACGAATGAAAACCTGGTCTCCCACTTCATAACTCTGGTCGGTCCTGTGTGCATCCGCATAACTTTTCTTCCTATCCTGTGCTTCCTTTAGTCTCTGCCTAATTTGAATCACCTGTTCCTCCATTTCTTGAATCAATTCTGGCCCAACTGTTACTCGGTGTTCTAGTCTATCCCAACTCAATGGCGTTCTACATGGCCTCCTATACAAAGCTTTGTAGGGTGGCATTCCGATGGAGCTATGATAACTGCTATTGTAGGCAAACTCTACCAAAGGTAGGTACTTCTCCCACTCTGTTTGATTATCCATTATATACACCCTAATCATTTATTCCATGACTTGATTTGCTCTCTTAGTTTTCCCATCTGTTTCAGGATGATAAGTTGTGCTTAAGTTCAACTAAGTCCCCAATGCTGACTGTAAACTTGTCCAAAACCTAGAAGTAAATCTAGAGTCCCTATCTGAGATGATCTTCTTAGGTATCCCATGCAAACGGATAGCCTCGCTTACAAACAAATGTGCCACATCAGTGACATCGTAAGTGTCTCTAACAAGAATGAAATGAGCACTCTTGGTTAACTTATCCACTATCACAAGAATGGCATTATGTCTATGGGATGTGAGTGGAAACCCCACAACAAAATCCATAGAGATGACTTCCCATTTGGACATAGGAACATCATGTGGTTGTAGGAGGCCTACCGGGTGATGGTGGTCGACTTTCACTTGTTGACACTCTAGGAATTTGGCGATGAAATGAACTACATCGTGCTTCATGCCTACCCAGAAGAAGAGATTCCTCATGTCTGCGTACATCTTCTTCACACTCAGATGAACACAATAAAGTGCTCTATGGGCTTCCTTCAATATGATGCTTCAAATATCCCCATTCTCAGGGATGTACATCCTTCCTCGATATCTTAACAATCCATCTATTTCCAGACTATATCCTTCATACTTTGGGTCTAAATGCCTCCCTCTCTGGAGGTTTGAAGTAACCTTTAAATACCAATTGTCTCCTGAGATTTGTGTCAACACATGTTCCCTCAGATTGACCTTTAAGGTAACCAAGGAGAAGATACGTGGTCTCCTACTCAAGGCATCTGCGACCACATTTTCCTTTCCCTTGATGTAAGAAATACCAAAATCGTACTCACTCATAAAATCACTCCATCACCTTTTCCTGACATTCAGATCTCTTTGAGTGAAGAGATGTTTTATACTTTGATGGCCCGTTTTGAGCTCAAAGTTTCGCCCCACAAGATAGTGCCTCCAAAGTTTCATAGCTAGCATTACAGCTACCAAATCTAAATCATGAGTTGCGTATAACTCTTCTTGCTTCTTCAACTTCCTTGACGCATAGGCTATCACTCCTCCATCCTGCATTAGCATGGCCCCCAACCCTTTCTTCAAGGCATCTGTGTAGACCGTGAAGTCCTTTTCCATATCCGGTACACGTAGAATTGGCACACTGGTTAGTAACCTCTTAAGATCAATGAATGCACTATTACATTCTTCTGTCCATTCATACCTGACCCCCTTGTATTGCAAAGTGGTGATGGGTTTTTCTATTTTTGAGAATCCTTCCACAAATCTCCGGTAATAACTTGCTATCCCCATGAAGCTTCTCACCTCATGGGCATTTTTTAGCACTGGCCACTCCATAATGGCCTTTACCTTTTCTGGGTCCACAGAGATTCCTTCGCCGGAAATGATATGACCTAAATAGTGGATCTCTTTCTAGAATAAGGAACACTTTGACAACTTCCCATACAATTTGTTCTCTCTAAGGCAGGACAACAATATTCGTAAGTTTTCCTCGTGTTCTCTTTCATTCTTGGAATAGATGAGGATGTCATCTAAAAAGAATTGTACAAAACGGTCTAAGTACTTTTGGAATACATTGTTCATGAGGCTCATGAATATTGTTGGCGCATTGGTCAATTCGAAAGGTACTACTACAAACTTGTAATGTCCAAACCGAGTTTGGAAGGAAGTTTTTGGGATATCACCTTCCTTAATCCTTAACTGATGATACCCTGATTGCAAATTGATCTTTGAGAATACCATTGCTCCTTTCATCTGATTGAAGAGGTCATCTATTTGCGCCATTGGGTACCTATTTTTCACTGTAGCATGGTTCAAGCCCCTGTAGTCTATACATAGTCGTAAGGATCCATCCTTCTTCTTTACAAAAATTACCGGTGCGCCCCAAGGTGAGACACTTGGCCTTATTAGCCCTAAGTCCAGTAACTCTTTCAAATGCATTTGAAATTCACAAATTTCTAGCGCTTCCATCCAATACGGAGTCTTGGAGATTGGTTCTACACTAGGTTTTAGCTCAATAGTAAAATCAATCTCCCTCTCAGGAGGTAACCCTGGTAAATCGTTTAGAAAAACATCCTGAAATTATGACAATACCAGGTACTGATCCAATGAGGGTCCCTTCCTTTCATTCACTTCTTCCACTACATAAAGTCGACACCCTTGCCTCAAGCATCACTTAACCTTCATAGTTGATATAAAGTGTAATGACACTTTTCTCTGTACACCCTGGTTCTCTACTGGTCTTCCTTCATCATCGACACAAAGCACCCTCTTTGCGAAACAATCTACCAAAGCTCGATGAGCTGCTAAACATTCCATTCCAATGATTAGGTCATATGCCTCGAGGGCAGTGACGTATACCTTCAACTTGGTAGTACACACTCCCAGGTATACTATACAATTATCAACACTAGGTCCTACCGCTTGTTTTTCCCCCGAAGCCATCTCGACTTGTTTAAAGTCATCATGCTCGTAGGCTGCCAACCCACTCTTTTCTAATGCAGATGGTAAATTGAAACTATCTGTCACACCAGAATCAAACAAAATCTTAACATTGATATGATTTAGCATACTTGATGACTCCACCACCGTGGATTGATGTTCGGCCTGGCAGTTATTAACTGTTGCGTAAATCTGGTGGATGCTACTTGCTCTCCCCGTCGGTGCTTTTCCTTCTCTATGTACGAACCCTGATTGTATCTTTGGGCAGTTGCATTTCTAATGGGGTCCTCCGCACCCCCAACAGGTAACATGAGATTCAACCTGTGCATTTTTATGTGACTGCCTCTTAAATTAGTTCCTTCCCCTAGAACCCCTGCCCCTACTCGTTGTTCCCTGAGATAGTCGTGGACTTGTCTGCGCCGTTGGCAATGAATGAGATGCTGCAGTCGCTTCCATTCAAATCCCTACAGCTACTGTCCTTGGCACGACTCTATTACCATATGGTGGTGGCCTTGAGCCCCCTCCCCTAGGAAATGTCATCGGGGCCTTCCCTACGAATCCAGGGCAATGCAGAAATGTCGGTCTTGTACCCTCGGTTAAGTTCATGTGTTCCTCCGCATAACGAACATTTTCCACCGCTTCCACTACAGAAGACGGTTTCCACATCCGCACCATAGCTCTTATCTTAGGGTTCAATCCATAGATGAAGCACTCTTCCTGTCGTTGGTCATTATCCATATACAAAACATATTTGACCAGTTCCATAAATTTGATCTCATATTCTTCTACAATTCTGTTTCCCTGTACTAAGGCATGAAATGCCCCTACCTATTGTTCCTCGTAGTATGCTGGTAGATATTTCATTTGGAACCTCTCCTCGAAAAGTTCCCAAGATACTGTGTCTAGGGTAAGGTGTAGTTGTCTTTCCAGGTTTCCCCACCAGTTCAAGGCATTGTCTCTTAACTGAAAAATGGCGATCTTTGCCTTTGAGTTGGATGCATAGTCCCTTAAGGAAAAACACCTTGTCATGCCTTCCAACCATGCTTCCACACATTCACTGGTGCGACCCGCGACAAACTCCAGAAGTTTGATCTTATGGAATACTCACATGATGTCTTCAGGTGGAGGTCCTCCCCCTGAATGCCTTGACGCTTCTGGGTTACCTGTTCCTAATGGTGGGGGTTCCACTTCAGTCCCTGTCGGTTGTCGCCCCTTTAAAGTCTCGTTAATGGTTTCCAACGAGCGCAGTATGAGTTCTAGTTCGGGCGATGGTGGTGGTGGTGCTGGCAGTGTTGGTGGTGCTTGCGATGACGCTCCCCTGCCTCGACTCCCTCCAGTCCTGACCATCCTGTATGATTTAACTTGCATCAACCAAAGTTTTCAGGGTGAGTTCCAGGATGTTTTAAATTAGTGCTACTTAAACTTAGAAATAGGGTTAGGCGTAAGTTTTCTTTACTTGTCTGTAAACAAACATTACTCCTTTAGGGGATTGGCTAGGTTAGGGTTAGGATTAAGCATCTAAGATTGATTTTTTTTCCCCTATGAAAAGAACTATTGGTTCCCTTTCCCTGTAGCTACGCTAGCCTTGCGCCATACTCGCCACTTCCTATGCTTACTCTCCTAGTGCATATGTTGCCTCCTTCCCGCTTGTCCTAGTCTAAGCCCTTTTAACTTTTCGCTTACAACTTGATTAAAGTGACTTTCGACCTTATGTTTATTAATTTACACCGAAAGGCATACACCTATTGACAATGGGAACAATTAATGATCTTTTAATCTTATTTAACCTTAAACGCTTATCTGATGGCTATGCATTGAAGATGCTGGCATATTCTTAGTTGTCCTCCAAAATCAATGGGTCAGATTTATTGTTCATAACTTTCTTGCATTTATCAAGGCATCCGTTAACATGTTTACTTTTTAACATTTACCTAATCACATTAAAACAAATTGCTGTAAGGATATATAATTACCACGTTTAATGATTAAATAGGATTAAACTGTGGCATCTAAATAATTATCCACAACTGCCAGCCACGTTTCAGCATTCACCAACGCTATGTACCTTTCGACATTAGTGTTCTTCTTAAGACGCTTCGCTTGGTGGGGGTCTTGGGTTCAAAAGCCATGGACCGCAAAACACTTTTATTTAATTAATTAATTATAATTACTTTTATTTAATTAATATACTTAGTTTTAATTTGTTGTGTATATTATATTATTATTATTGTTTTTTTTTTCAAAGGCACATACATGGTGCGTTGGTGTTTGGTTGTTCCTTAAGGCTTAGGTAGTGGGTGGTGGTCAGGGGTTAAAAACCCATAGACTCCATATCACCCCTCTTGTAATTTAATTAAATAATTTATTTTTTAATTCATTTATATATATAAATATATATTTTCTTTTAATTCTTTATTCATTTATTTATATAATTATAGCAAAATTTTTTTTTTAATTAATTTATATATATATATATATAATTAAAAACTTAAACCTAAATTTAATCATTTAAATTTAAAAGAAATAAAGTAAATTAATATTATTTAAAGTGCAATTAAAGTAAATTAATAAAATGAATTAGTAAAAGAATAAAATATAATATAATAAAAAAAATATATCTCCATAGTCGGGCAGTGGGTCCTCGCATAAGGCCCATGTGCCCCCTCCTTCCCTCTCGCTCTTCATACCTAACCCTAAAACCCTACACCTACCAGCTCTTCGAACCCTACGCATCCTTCCTCTGTTTCCTCCTTCTCATCCACCGAGACCTTCCTTGCTCAGCCAATGTAGCATTGAGCTTTTCTTTTTGGACATTTAACCTCAGAAATGCAGGGAATGGCGTTCGAGTGATTGGTTCTCAATCTCTTGATTTGCAGTTGCAGGCTCTTTCTGTTGTTGTAATAGCCGACTCCTTAAAGAAGAAAAAGAGGTCTCTTCGTTGTATGCTATTTTCCACTTCCTGACTGGAGGGTTTTGGAAGCATCATCATCAAAGCATTGAATCAACAATGGATCGAAACAACAAAAGAATTGTCATGGCACCACAGAGTGGGTTAAAGAGTGAGCTGACATGGGCCTTAAATACTCTTACAGTGTTGTCCTTAAAAGAAAAGGAGGATATTCAAAAATATGTTACTCCTCTTGCTTCAATAGTGGTATCTATGGCATCAACTGCAGTAGGCCCCTTCTGGAGAGTAGCGGGAAAGACCTATGTTTCCTATGCCAACATATGCGCTTCCATGCTCCGAACTTGCATCAAGGAGCCCTACAAATCCGATGTCATCTCATGCTAGAAGGTTCATTATACTGTCAGCAAATGGGTCGAGGGAAAACCAGAAAAACCAGGTACCCTCCATTTCTCAAGGATTTAGGGTAGTTGGGTCTTTCAAATCCTGGCCCAGAGAATGATTTTCATCATGCAACTTCTGGTTCTCATTTTCACACGACATTACTTCTAGATGAACCTTTGGGTCTTGGGTAACAAGGACATCATTTCTAATTTGTAAAAGATCAGGTACTACCATTTTTTTATTATTATTATTAAAAGAATGTTTGTGGCTGCCTTGCTATCAGGATTCTCCCATCTATTGAATCTGATGCATATATGGATGAAAAAAAATCACTCTCGTAGGTATCTATACGATCTGTCCCTTTTTGGCTCCATGGTGCTTGATTACCCTCATAATAACTTTTCTCATCCTTTGGCTATAATGGAGAAGCACCTTGTTTCTCATACCTGTGTGAATCCTTGCACACCAAATCTAACTGAAACTTTTCTGAATCCTTGCATGCGATATCAGGTCGCAAAAAATTCAGACCAAGTATTTGTATGGATACAATTGCATACCCATTATCAACTTCTTCCTTTACTATCATTTGAGATCGTGGTTTCCTTCTCGAGTTTTTTGCCCCAAGGCACTAGTGTAAATATTTTTGTTTCTGGATCATCTTCCTATTTGGGAAGAATCAAGTCCTTGGAACCATCTTGTTCCTTATCTCTTTGTCTCTACACATGTTGCTGTTCTGAATTTGCAGTACGTGGAGGAAGACTAATTAACATTTGAAATGACTTCGTGTTGTATGATTCAAGTACACCAGAATGACATTGCATGATGTTAGTGATTAATTATTTTTTCAGTTAACATTTGAATTGGGAAAAAGGTCTAGCAAATGAACCTGTGTTGATATTTGTGTACATGGTGTACAAACTTAACAATGAGAATAGGGTTGTTGAGGAAATCGTGGGCATGCTAGAGTCACCAGTTAAAGCTTGGCACTGTGCTACTGCGGAGTTGGTTGGAAGACTGATTCTCAATCCAGATAATGAACCATTTTTTCTTCCTTTTGCACCTCAGGTTGACTTGGTTAAGCTATCGCCTCATTGGAGATTTGCTTCCTCTAGATTTTGGTTTCCAATGGTTGATTCCATGGTTCATCTCTACATACATGGAAGGTGTATAAGCGCTTAGTTGATCTTATGAGTTTTCCTGGAGCAGATGCGCAAGAAACAGCTGTAGTTGCCCTTTATAATCTTGCAGAGGTCAATATGGACTGCCAATTTAAGCTTGCGAATGAACGCTGGTAACTTCCTTTCCTCCGAAGAGATTACTATCAAGCCTGGGTCTAGAAGTGGAATTCAACGTTTTGTATTATTTGGCATGCAAAACTAGATGTTTGTATCAATGACATTGATAAATTTGAATTTTGCATTGGAGTTAAAATTAATTATCATTTGTAACAACCCTAGTATTCAACGTTTTGTATTATTTGGCATGCAAAACTAGATGTTTGCATCAATGACATTGATAAATTTGAATTTTGCATTGGAGTTAAAATTAATTATCATTTGTAACAACTCTAGTTGCTTGTTTTACTTTAGTAAATTCATTTTTTACATTTTCAATATGTATTTCATTCATATATATTTAGATTTGTTTATATATAATCACAATAATAATACATTTGGTTTGCAGGTTAGGCGGAGCTGGAGTTGGAGCTAGGAATTTGGCCCTTAAGGCCCTAGATTGTGAACGAGGAGCTCTGATACCATGTGTAGTAACCATATTATTTAAAGTTCATTGATTCTACTAACATAATAGTAAAGTTCAATAATTCCTCTATATTGAGCAAATTAGTAAAATTCAAAAATTCCTTTAATTGAGCACATTCGCAGCACATTCACATATAGATTTATCCACAAATAATAAAATTTTATAGAAAAATAAAACAATACACAATTTTAAATACCGAGGTCTAATGCTAACCCTTCGTTTGTTCGCTTGCCTTGTTGAGAACTACTGCACTATGTAAACACTGCCCAAAACCTTGTTCCACCCTTTCAACTAGGACAACTTCCGACCTCCAGGATATCATATGGATATCCTGGCCCTCATGCCCAAAACCTCCAGCAAACCAGTGCTCCTGTACTAAACCTTCCCACTCCCGAACTCAAATCCTCTCTGCAAATCCAAGAGAGCCCAAAAAAAATCCATCCCCAAAAATCTCCCGTCAAATGATCCCCTCCTTCCTAACCTTCTCCGCTCATATCGCCCCTTCACCGACTTCCCCCCTCATTTACTTCCCTACCTACCCATTTATTAACTTATCTTATCCTTTCATAGTTAATGCCCCTTATCCCCTTTATTTATTATTTTATCCTATATTTAATGTCCTATCGCTTCCCGAATACGTAAGCTTAATTTAACAATATAATTTATTAACCCCCTTTAAATTTAATACTCATGTTATTAAATGTAATAGGGAGTTAATTAATTAATTAATCAATCAAAATTATAACCTTTAATTAATTAATAACTACTTAATTAATATCATTAGATCAATCTTTGTTTAGTTATTAACATGGTAGGCAAAATTAATTACCTAATAAATCTTTTACTTAATAATCCCTAAGTATATATTCTACTAGGGTTGTTACAGATTTCCCCAATTAAATGAAACATATATTTCTATTTCTCTCCATTTCTATTGGCTATGGATTTTAAGGTATTATTGTTGGTCCAACAACATAGCTCTTGGGGCTGGGGATGAGTATGTGTTATTGTATTATATTCTTCTTCAATATTTGGTAATACGACAGGTAATAAATTGTACTATTGATTTCATTACTGCTTCCATGACATTTCATGTTCTCACTGTGCCACAATGTTGCCTCTCTACACCTCAGATTTCATATATCCATTACGCCACAATGTTACCTCTCTTCCTTGGTAGCATTTTCCTCAACTATGTTCTAAGCCAGTCATGGTATGTTTGTCTCTAGACACTTGAGATTGTGTTTTTATCTACACTTTTTTTCTAAATGTTGTCGAGTCCATCATTACAACTTCTCCATTTCGAGATTCAGTTTATTTTACAGGTTTTGATCTCTATTACAAATATAAGTCTATCGTCAAAAGTTCAGCTAATTTTGTCGAGTGAGTTACTTTGTCTTTCCCTCAAATCTACAGGGTTTGCAGGTGCAACATCAATATTTGGAAATGTTCAGTAGTATAATTTCCACATTGTCTATGATCTAGATCAAAGAAACCTCTATTTTTCTCCCACTAGTTGTGATTCTCTCTAGACTCCATTAAATATTTACAAAGATTATCTTTACAAATCTTGATTGTCATTCATGTTACATTGTTAGACAAAGTTATATGAGAGAATGAAGAAATAAAGAAGAAGGTATGGGAGATGTTAGACAAAGGTTGGGTGAAGGAGAGTTTGAGTCCATGTTTTTTACCAATAGTTCCCATCCCAAAGAAGGATGGTGGATGACACATGTGCATTGGATCCAGAGAAAGCAACAAAATTACCATAAGGTACAAATTTACATTTCCTTGCATAAATGATTTGATGGATTGTTTGAGTGGTTCAAAATATTTTTCAAAGATTGACTTAAAGAGTGGATACCATCAAATAAGATAAGATAAGGGGATGAATGGAAGACTACTTTGAAGACTAATAGTGGACTATATGAATGGTTGGTGATGCCTTTTGGACTGATAAATGCTCCCAGTACATTTATAATATTAATGAATGAGGTATTAAAGGATTTTATAGGAAAGTTTGTGATAGTCTATCTAGATGAAATTATTATCTATACCTAGACAAAAGAGGAACATTTAAGGCATTTCAAGATGGTTTTGAGTACCCTGCAGAAGGAAACATTGCTGATAAATTTGAAGATATGAATTTTATGAATATGGAGCTGATGTACTTGGGGTTTGTCGTATATTAAGAAGGTTTGAATATGGACCCAAACAAGTTTCAAGCAATTGTGAATTGACCAACCCCAAGAAACACATTTGAGGTAAGAATTTTCCATGGACTTGCAAGTTTTTATAGAAATTTCATTAGAATTTTCACTCAAATATGTGCACCTATTATAGATACTATCAAGGAATGCAAAAAACCATTTAAGTGTACTGAAGCAACTAATATAAATTTCAAATTATTGAAGAAAAAGATGACTGAAAATTAGTGAGAAATTAAATGAAACAAGACATAAATATTCCTCTTATGACAAGGAATTTTATGAACTTGTTCAATCACTTAAGTAGTGGTGGCATTACCTCATTCCCAAAGAATTTGTCTTGTATAGTGACAATCATGCATTACAATTCATAAGTAGCTAGACAAAACTAAATCAGAAACATGCTAAGTGGGTTGAATTTCTGCAGAATTTTACATTTGTAATTAAGGACACTAGTGGGAAGGAAAATAAATTTGTTTATGCATTAAGTAGAATTAATTTTCTTTTGCAAGAATTTAAAGTCACACTTTAGGATTTGATGGTGTAAAAGAAATGTATCAAGACGATGTAGATGTTGAGGATGCCTATGCATCTTGTGAAGATCCAATTGTTGGTAACATAAGTCAGTGGTTAGACTACATGCTACAGGAAGGATTGTTATTCAAGAACAACAAATTGTACATACCAAAGTGTTTAATGAGGGAAAATTTGATCAAAGAAAATCACAATGGATGATTGTCAAAACATTTTGGACAAGATAAAGCATTTTCTCAAGTGATTTTTTTTTACTATTGGCTAGGTATGTAGAATCAAGTGAAGAAGTTTGTGGATAAGTGTAGAATTTGTAAGAATGATAAAGGGAGGAGTCAAAATATAGGGTTG
Organism: Picea engelmannii; assembly: GCA_009831015.1. NCBI lineage: Eukaryota > Viridiplantae > Streptophyta > Pinopsida > Pinales > Pinaceae > Picea > Picea engelmannii. The sequence continues at coordinate 2,060,424 of ML776625.1, read as the reverse complement.
GACCAAACACTGCCCATTCCAAGAGGGCCATGAAATGAAATGGGTATGAATTTATTTTTGGGATTGCTAAGAACACAAGGAGGTAATGATTCAATCTATGTTGTGCTCAATAGATTTTAAAAAATGGCTCATTTAATTGCTTGTACAAAGACTAGTGATGAGAAAAATGTTGCAAATTTGTTCTTTAAAGAGGTTGTAAGGTTGCACGGTTTACCCAAAAGTATAGCTTCTGACAGAGACACTAGATTTGTGGGACACTTTTTGAGAACCTTATGGAAAAATATTGGTACTAATATCAGTTGTATCTCATCCTATCATCCATATACTGATGAAAAAACCGATGTAGTAAATAGAAGCCCGGAAAATATTTTGAGAAGTATTGTAAATGAGAAAACTAAGAAATGGGATCAAATGATTTCTCAAGATGAGTTTGCATATAATGACTCACCAAATAGAAGTACAAGGATGAGTCCATTCTATATTTTATATGGATTGCATCCCAGGGGAGTGTATGAGTTAAGGAATTTGGGAAAAAAAGAATTGATAAGTGTCGATGATGAGGATTTTTTAGTAAGTATACAAGAGTTGCAAGAAAGGGTCAAACAGAAATTGCAAGACAACAACAAAAAGTACATGCAATGAGTAGATATGAAGAGAAGACCGGTGATTTTTGAAGTTGGTGATTTGGTCATGGCGTATTTGACTAAAGAGAGGTTTCCTGTAGGGAATCATAATAAGATAAAGATTAAAAATATTGGTCCATGTACAATTTTAAGGAAATTTTCTTCTAATGCATATGAAATAGACTTCCAAGTGGTGTTGGAATTTCTCCAATATTTAATGTTTCAGATTTGTATCCCTTCAAGGAGACAGAGGATGTTTTAGTAGATGAACCTATAAGCGATAAAGATGAGAATGTGGAATGGAAAGAACAACTACCCAGAGAAGAACAAAAGGAAATCGAGGAAGTATTGCATAGAGAGGTGTTAAGGAAAACCAAAGGAAAATAATATTTCCAGTACTTGGTCAAATGGAAACGTAGAAAAAAATAAGATACTACTTGGATGATAATTGTTGAGATATATGAGTATGGTGCAAATCTTGAAGACTTGATGAATAGTTATCTTCTTCCATGGGAGTTTGATGCAGGAGCATCTGATAGTAAATCTCAAAATTGACCTCTAGGGTCAAAGACATTTACCAAGGGAGTTGGTTCACTAATTTATTTTATTATTGTTGTAATAATTATGAAATGTCTCTAGTAGACATTTTCGTTGAGTTTATTTGTTGAGTGTCGAATTATTGTCATAGGTGTTAAGTATATTGCTAAATATCAAGAAAAAATCTTTAGTTTAGTCAATTGTTTATATAACTCAAAATTTTGTTGTTTCTGATCTATCTTAGGGCTCAAGATATATTGTATATTTTGTAAGAATCAAAGTTTAGCAAGTGTGTGATATCGAATATGTAAAAGTGTGGATTGCACATGTCTAAGAGACCGACAAGGAATGAGCATTCATCTGTAAAATTATTCCTTCATTGATATTAATTAAGAAGTGAGCATGTGATTTTTTCACACCGTACATTTACCATTTTTCTCACTATGTGTTTGCATCTTGTCCCTTTGTGTGTTGAAATTATTAAACTACATGTATAATTTGTCTTGGTAGAGGGACGAGGTTCTATGATTAGAGGAAAGACTATCACAGTTAATTCCATCCAAGTTTAAAACTATGTTTAAAAGAATGTTTGTTGAGTATTTGTCTTCAAAAGAATATACAATCACGAATTTTCATAGTAAACCATAAGATAAAACTCTGGGACAAGTTGATATCGTCATTGAATTACGCATGGAAAGTATTATGCAACACACTAGTATTGTGTGTTGAGTTTAGTGTAGAACTGTCTGTGAGATATTTCGTCAGTATTGTTGATCAATACTTCTACGCAAATATATATATGCGTAATGATGTTACGTGCAGAGTTTTCTATGACATAGCGTAATTTAGCATTGTAGAAATAGACCATTTGAGTGCTTATTTATGTTGATCCTAGGCTAGACAAGTAGTATAAATATTGAATACAATAGAGTGTTGAAAACTCTATGATTGTGGGTTGAAGGTGGTATTTTGTCATCAATTGCACAGGAAATAGATCTCCCTCAAGACGGTGAATTCTTTTTCAAGAGAAGGTAGGTAGAAAAATAGGTTTGGGATCGATTCTTGAAGATGACTAGCATGAAGGCATAGTGGTCGAAGGGGACAACATGATGCCTATTCAAAAGGAGGTATTGAAATATAAGTTAATCATGCTACAAAAGTATATTACAGGTGAATATTATTTTAGCCTAACATTTATTTACCATATCAATATATAATTTCATTTTAATGGACAAATGCTTAACCTTCCTTACTTTTCATAGAAATCATTGACCAAAATAATGGCCAAAACACAAAAGAAAGTGTACACTGGAACTATGGAATGTAATTTACATCACCAGGATCTTATGAAACTATTAATTTTGGAGGAACTCGGGAAGAAAAATGACACATCGGAGGATTTCATAGCCCAAAACCAATTCTGGGAAGCTCAGGAGGAAAAAAATGGAACTTGAGCCTTAGGGTAAAGGGAAAGAATATGAATAGGTTGAAGAGAATATTGAATCATATGAAGATAAGCATGAGGAATATGAGAAATAACATAAAGAGGTCGAGGAACCCGAAGAAGAAAAAGGGGAGTCGGGTACAAATGAACATGACCTTGATCTTGAGGTAGAGGATGAATAACTTCAGGTCATATCAATATTAAAGAATCTAACAGCTCCAAGAAATAGGGGAGTATTAGTGACTGTTGGAAATACTAAAACAACTGAGAGGGGGGGGTGAATCAGTTGTTTATAAGCTTAAACAATTTTATGCCTTTTAAACAATTATTAATTTTTCTTCATGTGTCATCAACCAACATACAACATATGGATAGTAAGAGTAAAGATCATCAGTCACGCATAAAATACACACAGAGACAGATTTTCATGAGGAAACCCATAAAGGGAGAAAACCTCTTCTTCTTCGAAATGATAGGCATTCTTTTTCTGTTCTGTACATCATTTACAATTGAGCACCAACTCAATGTGAGGCTGATACCTCTGTTTTACAAGCTGCAACTTTTTTGAGAGCTCCAACTCTCTGGTTTCTCTAGCACCCACTAGAAGGAAGCACCAACTCCCTGAGTATTCCAGCACCAACCGGATGGAAGCACCAACTTCCTGAATATTCCAACACCAACTGGATGGAAGCACCAACTTCCAGTTACACAGGCTCCAACCTGCATAAAAGAGAACACTTGTTCTCCCTAGCACCACCCTGCCACCCTAGTTTCTCTGGCTGCAACCAGATGGAAGCTACAACTTCCTGTGTTCAAGCACCCACTTGAACTTTTGAGGACAACAGTCCTCCCGAGCACCTCCCAACCTCCCTTAAATATCAATGATTAAATACACATTCAACTTTACAGATAAATCAGTTCTTACCAGTCTTTCTTTGTTCTTTAATTCTGGTCTTCTGTTCACTGTTCTGCTACTCTTCTCTTATTCAACAGGTTTGGTCTGTATCATGTCTTCTGTCATTCTGCTCTGCTTTTTTTCTGTCCATCATGTTACTCTTCTTCCGTTCTCGTTCTGCACAGTTCCTTCACTTCTTGCTATTACTTTTCTCATCTCCTTTTTCTTACTGTTTACACATTTTTCATTCAGAACGATCAATCCTGTTCGGTATATTTCATTTTCTTTTATACATATTTCTTTGACGATTCCACTTCCCCTTCCAATGGGAAATCCACCGACATCTGTCTTGGCAACTGAAACGCTAACCAATTCATCATTCTCAGTCGGTTTCACTTAACGGATTTACAACTGAAGCGTTAATGAGTGAGTAAGAACAGCAACCCTCCGATCAAGGTTTGATCCAACGGTTTAGATCAAATTGGGATTTCACTCATCGCGATTTCGGCATTTGCGATGTCAATTTTCACAAGTCCTCTAGACTCACGATTCTCCGATTCCCGATGGCTCCTTTCATACGTAAGCCCTGTTGGCTATAGCCCTTGGCCCATAAGACCGTCAAAACATGACCTCGGTCAAACATCGCATCGGGGTTTCGGCATTTGCGATGACATAATGTTTATGTCCACGTGATTCGCGATTTCCCGATTCGCGATTTCCCGATTCGTGATGCACTTCATCCCTCCTAGCTGAGCCCTGGTCCACGTGACCGTTATCCGTGACTGCAGCTTTATCCTGTCAGGGCTACGGGGTTTACAGTGATAATGTACCTACACCCTTTGTACCCGCGATATGCCGATCCCCGACTTCCTCTATACTCCTTACACCTGTCCTTCACCGACTCCTGGTCATTTCTGGATCTGACAGTTCAGATTCATTCTGGATTCAACGGCTGCAATTAAATCGCGAAATCGCATTTTGCGATTTCGGAGTTCTTGATGTCAAGAGATTTTGACATTGCAAAGTGCCGAATCCCGATCCCCGATACTCCGATGAGGGAAATCAACGGTCCAGATCTCATTCTTATCCAACGGCTGTGATTACATTGCGATTTCAGAGTTTCTATTGCAGTGAGTTCTTGACATATCAAAGTCCCGATCGCCGATGTATTCTGCTGACGTCACATGTGGTTTGACACGTGTTAGGTCCTGCCACGTGTCACTCTGATTCGTGAATTGCATGAGCCTAAAGTGTTAGATCTGCCTGACACCTGTCATCCTCTGATTGTTCCACGTGTCCCTGGGTGACGTGGTCTACCGACGTGAGTTGGATCAACGGTCTAGATCATATGTTGATCTGACGGTTCAGATTCAGTCGGGATTTCGCATATCGCGAAATCGGAGATTTCGTTGTAGAGTGAACTTTGCATTATGAAATCCCGATCCCTGAATTGCCGATAAGGCCTCCTGGCTGCTACGTGTCCATACAAATGAACGGTCCAGATCCCTACTTGATTAACAGTTGTGATCAAATCGCGAAATCGCATATTGCGATTTCGGGGTTTTCAACGTCAAGTGATTTTTGCGTTATGAAGTCCCGATTCCCGATTTACTCCTTTGGGTTATTTCTCTCGCGACTTGTACAGATCTGACGGTCCTCATTCTTTCAGGAAATTTGTATGAGATCCTACGGTCACTGACTCTTCTTCCTTTTTCCTCTGTAAGCTCTTGCTGCGCGCGTTTTCTTCAAGGCTGTTCCTCCTGAGCTTTTACTTCCAAATCCCCACGGGGTTTTATCGTACTTATCCTGCTGTCTCTACTGTTTCCATTAATGACAAGCATTCACTGCATTCTGTCCACTCTGTCCACTAAATTTGCCAACAATCTCCCCCTTTGGCATTGATGGCAACACTTTCATTCAGACTTGACTCTCCTGCATTCGACCATCTGCATTCATCTGCATACGACATTCAGACTTTCCTCTGTTAAAGAAACATTTCAAGCTCGACTCCTTTCACCCCCTTTGACATCAATGTCAAAGAAGAAACGTTCTTCCACTGATCTTGTTGCAGAACATACTCCCCCTGTCATCTATAAGCATTTAGGAAATTCACCAGATATTCAATAAGCACTCCCCCTGACTAGGTGCACATATTAGACACAAGATTCTGTAACCCCCAGCTTTTGACGAAGATATCCAAAAGGGGTCGCAGCTAATGGTTTACTGAAAATATCAGCAATTTGTTCTGTAGAGGGTATATAGTTCATTTGAACAATTATGTTTGATACTTGTTCTCTGAGAAAGTGATACTTTATAGGAATATGCTTATTTTTGGAATGGAGAACAGGATTCTTGGAGACACTTATGGCACTGGTGTTATCACAATGAATTGGAATAGGGTCAGTGTAGGTTACCTTCAAATCTGCAAGAGTTTGTATCATCCATAAGATCTGTGTGCAGCAAGTAGCAGCA
>ML776625.1:1999474-2033641 GCA_009831015.1 Picea engelmannii | reverse complement strand
AGAAGAAAAACAAGAAACTACAAGCAGAACTAGATAAGAAAAAAGACACTCAAGAACTAGAACAAATGATCACAAAATTGAAGGTTCAAATAGAAGAAGATAAAAGAATTGAAGAAGCACTCAAAGAATAGCTAGAAGGAAATAGAAAAATCATTGGAAACCTGGAAGCAAAGATTGTCACACTAAGAAAGGATATTCAAAAGAAAAAGATGCAGAATAGCTCAAAAGTTCTAGATGACATTATCAACAGTAAAATTTTTTATCTTGACAAGTCTGGACTTGGATACAATCAGACAAAAAATGGATCAAGATCCAAAACAATAGAGCAAGAAACAAATCCAAAAAGTTATGCAGAAACAGTCAAAGGGGATAAAAGATATACAAGGAAGATTACAGGGACAATCCTCCACTGAGAAGATTCAGATTTCAGAATCAACAATAGATAGAAAGGCCTCAAAGAAGAAGAAGGATACATACGAGCACCTCCTTTCATAAGATATTCAACTACTAGAGCTAACAATAGGAAAAATAACTACTTTGAGAGCCATACACAAAGGAGTTATTCAAGAAGACTTAGTGAAACACAGAGAAGAAGTTACAATAGGTTTGAATGTTTGATCACTGAAGTGGAATGTTACAAATGTAACAATTTTGGACACATGGCCAAAAATTGTAGAATGACAGTCCCTCCTGAAGAGCCTCAATAGAGTCACAAACAAGAACCTCAGAAAATGACATGGATGAGAAAGCAAGATCAATATAGCAATGAAGAATGCACAGTCACTCTACAAGCTAAACAGAAGAAACGTGGTTGGTATGTTGACAATGGATGTTCAAAACACATGACATATGATAGAGACAAGTTTCTTACATTACGAAATGAAAGAGATGGATCAGTCTCCTTTGGAAATGATGATTCATCCAAAATCATTGGAAAATGCACAGTCCGAATTGGGAACAAGAATGAAAAGGTAGAAAATGTTCTACTAGTAGAAGATATGAAACATAATCTTTTAAGTGTGAGTCAAATGTGTGACCAAGGTCATAAATTTACTTTCTATTCAAAAAAGTGTGAGAGAAGAAAATAAGTTTTAGGGAAATTGGTCGCTACAGCTACAAGAACTTCAAGAAATATATATGTGTTAAGTGAAATTGGAAATGAAAAGTGTTGTCTAGGAAAGGAAGATGAAAGTTGGCTATGGCACAGAAGAATGGGTCACATGCATTTTTATAACCTTGTCAAAGTCAACAAAAGAGAAGAAGTCATATAAATTCCCCAGATCATGAAACCAACCAACACTTTGTGCAAGCATTGCCAACAAGGAAAGCAAACAAAGACCAGGTTCAAATCAAAGGAATATTCAACAACAAAACCATTGTAAATTATGCATACTGATCTAGTTGGACCAAATACAACAAAAGGCTTAAAAGGTGAGAGATAATTTATGTTATTAGTTGATGATTATACAAGAATGACTACAGTTTTCTTTCTCAAGAACAAATCAGAAGATTTTGAAAATTTCAAGATCTACAAGGAAATGGTTGAAAATGAGATGGATTCAAGAATCAAATGCTTAAGATCAGATAATGGAGGATAATTCAACTCAAAGGAATTTATGGACTACTACAACAATCATGGAATAAAAAGGAAATTCTTCGTCGCTAGGACACCTCAATAGAATGGAGTTGTTGAAAGAAAGAACATGACAGTACAAGAAATGGGTTGAACAATGATAATAGATTCAAAGTTGATATATATTTTTTGGACACATGCAGTGCATGCAACAGTTCACATTCAAAACAAAGTAATGCTCAGAAACAACACTGATAAAACTCCCTACGAGCTATGGAAAGGAAGACCAGCAAATGTGAAGCACTTCATAGTTTTTGGAAGCAAATGCTACATCAAAAGAGAAGATGGTAGAATGGGAAAGTTTGAATCTCATGTGGACAAAGGAATACTTGTTGGGTACTCAAGTACAAGAAAAGCATACAAGTGTTACAATCTAATATTAAACAAAGTTGTGGAAAGCATCAATGTAACAATTGATGAAATAGGCAGACTAGAATTAAAGAAAGAAGAAAACAAATCAATGGAACAACTTTATGAAGAAGAATATGAAAAAGAAGAAGATTAGGAAGATGAAGATGAAGAGAATCTGACAGAAGTAGAAGAGAAAGTTCAACAAGTATCTCCAAATACACCTAGTAAACGAGTACAGAAGAATCATCCTTTAGATCATATTATTGGAAACAAAGATGCAGGAGTTGAGACTAGATGAAAAATCCATTCACTAGAACAAACACACCTAGCACTCTTATCTACAATTGAACCAAACTGTTTTGAAGAAGCTGGCAAGGATGAATTTTGGAATAAGTCCATGGATGAATAATTGGATCAAATAGAGAAAAATGACACTTGGGAATTGGTTCCAAGACCAAATAATAAGAATGTGATCGACACAAAATGGGTTTTCAAGAATAAATTGAATGCAGATGGATAGGTTACAAGGAACAAAGCTAGATTGGTATGTAAAGGATATGCATAGATTGAAGGAATCAAATTTGAAGAGGCATTTTCCCTAGTTGCCAGAATGGAAGAAATATGTTTTCTTTTAGCTTATCCATGCTCCAAAAATGTTAAAGTATATCATATGGACTTAAAATCATATTTTCTAAATGCGGAACTTGAAGAAGAAGTCTACATTGAACAAACAGAAGGATTTCAGTTGTCAGAGAACATAGACTATGTGTGTAAATTAAAGAAGGCCTTGTATGGTCTAAAACAGGCTCCTAGATGGTACTCCAAACTGGATAAGTATCTGCAGCAGGCACGCTTCAGAAAAGGAAGTGCAGTCAAAAACCTCTACATCAAGGTAAGTCAAGGTAATATTTTATTAATTGAAGTTTATGTTGATGATATTATCTTTGGTAGTGATGATGACATGTTAAGCCATAAATTTGCAAAAGACATGCATAATGAATTTGAAATGTCGTTACATGGAGAACTATCCTTCTTTCTAGGACTTCAGATACATCAAAGAAACTAAGGAATTTTTATTTCTCAAACCAAGTATATCATATAAATGCCAAATAGGTTTGGAATGGAAGATTAAAAACCAGTGATCACTCCCATGCAAGCCAGTTGTAAGTTGATCAAAGATAACGATTCAAAGTCTACAGATCAGAGGAAAAATATGTCAATGATTGGAAGACTACTATATGTGGAAGCATCCATACCAGATATAATGCAAGAAGTTGGACAAGTGGCATGATTTCAAGCAGCACCAAAGGAGTCACATGTATTAGCAGTAAAGAGGATCTTCAAATATCTCAAAGGAACAAAAGAGTTTGGATTATGGTATCCAAAAGGAAAATATCTATCACTTATTTCCTACACAAATGCAGACTGGGCAGGTTGTATTGATGATCGACGAAGCACCAGTGGAGCAACATTCTACTTAGGTGAGTGTTTGGTATCATGGCTAAGAAAGAAACAATCATCGGTGTCTCTATCTACAATCGAGGCAACATATATTGCAGCAGTAGCATGTTGTACACAGGTTCTTTGGATGAAACAAACTTTGACAAATATACAGGATGAGTATGATGAGCTGATTCCAATATATTGTGATAATACAAGGGCCATCAATATCTCAAAAAACCCAGTGATGCACTCCAAGACGAAGGAAATTCCAATCAAGTATCACTTTCTACGGGAAGAGGTTGCAGAAAAGAACATCAGAGTTGAGTATGTGAGCACAAAAGAACAAGTGGTAGACATCTTTACAAAACCACTTCCATGGGAAGCCTTTGAATATCTTAACCAAAGACTTGGAGTTATTTTTACTCCAAAAATGAATGCATTTTGAATGATTTTTTAATGCTTATCTTATATGTCTTAGATGTACATGAGGAAGCACAATAAGAGGACAGTCTGTCAGGGGGAGCAACCCTAGATGGAAAGATACCTTTTCCATTGATGACAAAGAGGGAGAGATTTATCAGATGCAGAGGATAGAGGCATGGTTCCAGGGGGAGAAGATTTATCATATGTAGAGGACAAAGGCATGGTTCTAGGGGGAGCATGAGTGATATGATTTTAGTATTTCATCAGAGTGTTTCCATCAATGCCAAAGGGGGAGATTGTTGATTAAGGTTGGTTGTCATTGATGTCAACCCTTGATTAAATCCCCATAGCAAAAAGGTTTGGGTAATGGACACAATATTGTTTGATGTAAATATGACTCATTATTGTTTTTTCGTAGTTTATAATAAGTAAATATGGATGAACTCCAAAGTGGTCCCCTTATGGTGAAAGACCTCACAAGAAGATGATTTGTGGAGTAAGATAACCCATGATTAATTGTGAAATAATGAGATAAAGGAAAGTGAAATTGTCAGGGAAAATATCCTAGATGGATAGTGCTTGTCATGTCATTTCTTGTGGTATGTGGAACGTCACATAATTCCTCATGGTTAGAGAGTTATGGCCATGAGAAGTTGGAGACCCCAGTTTTGGGTAATGGACCCAAGTTTGTTTGATGGGTAACAGTATGAGTTATGATATATTTTTAGATAATACTATTCTATATCAATAGTACATGTCATGTCATTTTTGGTGGTATGTAGAACGTCACATAACTCCTCATAGTTTTAGAGTTATGGCCTTACGAAGTTGGAGGACCCTCATATGTCATCTAGAAGCCCCAAAAGGTCAAAGTAGTCAAAGTGGTTTAAGAGATTTTAAAAGGTAAATAATAAAGTGAAGTGATGAGTGTATTATAATTCAAATTGAATACAAAATAAATTATTTCGATAATAAATTTAATGGATAAATTAGAAGTGGACCCAACCCTAAAATAAGGAAAGTGGGCCAAGTGACCTAGAAGATGTTTTTACGGAAGCTACGAGTATAAATAAGAGGCAAGACTCTCTCATTTGAATTAAACTTGAGCATATTGAATATCTATATGTGTCTGAGGTAACCAAGGATATCTAAACCAGAATTCCGAGTGAAGGTGAAGAAAAGAAGGCCGAAATGCAAGGAAGGATAAATTATTTTAAAGGATAAAGCTAACCCTAGATTTATTTTTTACTTACCAAATTTAAAAACTTTTTAAACAAACCATTAGAAACTCTAGACCTATATACATTGTCAGACATATCAACATTTATAAATCACTTATGTTATACTAATTATTATTACTAATTATCTTTAGATTATTAGGTTATAAATAAAAACACTACAAAATAGATACTACAAAACCCTAGAACTTTATACCTATTTAGAGATATCAACATCTATAAAATCGCTCATGATATATTAATAATTATCACTAATCATGATTGCCTACCAAATTTAAAAACTTTTTAAACAAACCATTAGAATCCCTAGACCTATATACATTCAACATTTAGAAATCACTTATGTTATATTAATTATTATTACTAGTTATCTTTAGATTATTAGGTTATAAATAAAAAACCTACAAAACAAATACTACAAAACCCTAGAACTTTATACCTATTTAGAGATATCAACATCTATAAAATCACTCATGATATATTAATAATTATCACTAATCATCTTAATTTATTAAGTTCCTTAAGCTCTATTAAAAATTAAAATGTAATATAAAATACTATTAAGTAATATAATAAAATTAAACTCCTTCTAACCCTAAAACTTTAAATTATTTGTATTTATTAAAAAACTTTAATTATTTATATTATTCACTATTAAAAGTTACATTCAAATTTATTAATAATTAATTTATTTTGATGGTGTTTTCTAAGGTATGTTATTTACAGGTCATCTCACCATTTTCGCTACAAATTTTTTTCTATATTGATTCAAAACATGAAATTGCTATACAAGTGAGAAAACATATCCAAGTATCTCTGGAAAAATATTACACTTGTGGGTCATTGTATTTTGGGAGTTACACTCCATGGAAAATAGGGTTTGTGGCTAGTCCCGAAACTAGTCAAAATCAGGTGTTTCGGGTAAACACATCATAAATTCTTCATAACAGATCCAAATTTAGTGATACCAAATGTGTTGGTTAGGGTACATTTTGTAGTATTTTTTGTAACAATTTCATATCAATTCATCAAATATTTTGTGTGGGTCACACTCTACAAGGTCGCTTTCTAGAATAAGCCAGAATTCAACAAGGTATGTCATTTATGCTATAAATCCTTTTTTGAGAGGTTCCAAGTAGAGACACTTGGAGGAATTTCATAAAACACACTGAAGAACATTCTGTATCAGTTTCAGATCTTTATACATTACAGGTTCAAAATTATGATTACTTCAAGTTAGGGTTGTTGACTAATCCAAAACTAGGCATGTGAGACTAAATAAAAGTTTGATGAAAATGATAGTCTCTTGTTTTTAAAGTTAAGGAAGGTTTACAGGAATGTGATCATATACACCAGGTCTATTATAGATCTACAAATGATATTTGGATGATGAAATTGATGAGGGCTTTTGGATGTGGTACATGTTGAGTACATGGTTGAGACAAGTAGTTGATGAGTTGGTGCACATACATGAGATGTATAGTTGATGATGTTGGTACATATTGATGAGCCATATTTGATGCATAGTTGAAAAATGATTGGTACATACTTGGTACATTGTTGGATGCACTTGTTTATGGTACATGTTGATTAGAGGTTGAGGTACAGGTTGATGCATGGTTGATGCATGGTTCAAATTTATTGGTATAGGTTTACAATGGTATATATTACAATGATAGTGTGACAGGGGTTCCATCATTCTACTTCTACTTCAAAGTAGAAGGACGGGGCAAGGACTGGTGGTTGTAGCCACCTTCTAGTTGTAGTTGGAGAACATTGGGGGTTGTAGCCTCCTTTTGGTTGTAGCCAGAGAATTGGGGAGTTGGATCTTCCCTCAGGTTGTAGCCTGAGAAACTAGGGGGTTGGAGCCTCCTTCTAGTTGCAGTTGGAAAAGAAAGGAAGTTGGTGCTTCCAATGAATGTAGTTCTTTAAGACATATAAGAAAAAACATTTTGTGGTTTTCTCCAGATTTGGGTTTCCACGTAAAACACTGATGTACTATGTATGTGTGTGATTGTTTATTTCTTACTGCTCATTATTGGATAATAATTCTACATTGATATAACATTTGAAAAAAAAATATTATAATTACATTATTACTGATTCACCCCCCCTCTCAGTATTCCAACATTTTTCATCAGAAAAAGATATGTCTGTATCTCTTTGAAATGTTTCCCCTACATTCATATTGCCAAAATGCATCTTTGCATACATGAATGTTTCCCATGGTGTGGTTAATGTCATCTTTTCCTGATCATCAGGGTGTACCATAATATTCTTATATCCAGAGAAACCATCTAACATTAACATCTTCTGAGAACCCACCACTTTCTGTAAAATGTGATCCATATTTGGAAGTGGATAGTTGTCCTTCATAGATACTTTGTTCATATTTATGAAATCCACACATAATCTGATTTATCCACTCTTTTTTATGACTGGCACCAGATTTTCCACCCATTTAGAAAATCTCAGGGAAACTATTATTTTGGCTTCAAATAGCTTCCTTACTTCTTTCTCAATCAAAGGCAGTAGTAAAGGATTTATCCTTCTTAATTTATGTTTGAAAGGTTTATGATCTTCTTTGATCGAAATAACATGTTGAATTATATTGGTGTCATAAACTTTCAAATCATCATAGCTCTAGGAAAAAACATCAGGGAACTCTTTCATTAATTTGATATATTTCTCCTTGGCTTTATGGTTGAGTGTTCTGGACAGCTTTGTGATCTTTGGATCCTCCGGAGTCCCAATATTACAATGTTCCACATCCACTTCATCTACTATAATTTTTGAACTTTTGGACACGTCCTTATTATCAAAGAGTTTCTCCAATGGGACCAGACCCTTGGGAATGATGTTGCTCTTTAGCTAAAGCATATCTTTGCCTGTAATCTGATTGTCAAAATATCCATCCTTGGTGAAAACAGCTACATATACCTCTTCATCAAAGTATTCTTCATCAATGTTTAGATTCTCAAATTCATTCTCCATCTTGGGGAAACTTTCTATCTTCTTATCATCTTCAAAACCTTGCTAGTACTTGATATTATCTCGTACTACTGGCCTGTACTTGAGCTCAACTTTGTATTTTTTATTAAGGAATATTGAAACTTTTAAAATTTCTACTGAAGTGGCCAAGGCATCAGATATCTGATTATGTTCTCTTGGAATCGCTGAAATATTATACTCTAGAAATTTCTCAAGGAGGTCTAGTACTAAGTTCCTATAATATCTCAATCTAGGATGTTTTGCTTGGTATATGCCTTTGATTTGATTGATTATTAGCTCAGATTCTCCATGTACAAAAATTCTTTTGGCACCCAATTCTTTCAAAAATTTTAACCCCAATATTAATGCTTCATATTAAGCCATGTCATTTGTGCATTCAAGGACAAGTTTATAAGAACACAATTTTGAATCTCCTTTTGGGTGATTGATCCATACGCCAACCCCTTCTCCCTCTCCGCAGTATGTTCCATCAAAACTCATCTTCCATATCTGATCTTTTGTGTTATCCTACTGATATGAACACTCTTGAATCTATTGATTAGGTCTTTCTTTGTCGGCCATATTGATCTCTAGCTCTTTCTCCTCAAAACATAAGTCATTGAAGAAAATGGAATATCCTAGCTCAATTTCCACAGAGTATATGGGATGATTACTCGGTTGTGACTTGTTTTTGACCATATATTTGAGTAAAACCTCTTTGTAAAACCTTATGTATTGACCAAAGACATGGATAGTGGCATAATACATGTCCATATGGAGGGTTCCCTTTAATTTTGTAGCCCAAGACCTTGATAATAACATCCCAAACATGGGAGGAATATCAACAACCACCACATCCATAATCATGTTCTTTTCTAGGATTTGTGCCAAATATACTACTAGATCTTTGATAAGACCTACAAACTTTACATTCCTCGAATCAAAAGAGAAAAAATCTTTGTAAGGCCTTGTGATGTCCAAGCCTAGTTGATCAATGTCTACCTTGGGCATTAGGTTATGAGATGCTCATGAATCCAACGTGGCATTGTGCAGGGTCCTATCATGGATTTTCAAACTGGCATAGAAAGTGAAAACTTCTTCATTATCACTAATTTCTTCTACTCTTGGACCAAACAAGATGGTTGGGTTATCGTCTTGTATGTTCAAGGTATCAAAAGCTTCTTCCATTTTAAGCATCTTTATGATTTGATTTTCTTCTACTCTTGGACCAAACAAGATGGTTGAGTGATCGTCTTGTATGTTTAGGGTATCAAAATTTTGTTCCATTTTAATCATATTTATGATTTGATTTCTATATTCATTGTTTTTTTATCAATTCATTGAATGGTACAAAAATTTTGATCTTGGCCATCTCACTTTCAAAATTAAAAGGGGATGAGTTTTTCTCTACCTCTTTGGTGACCGTTTGTTTCCTTGCCTCTAATATTCTCTTATGGGGCTCTTCTTTCTTCTTTCCTTTGTCTACAATATTCTTTGCAGAAGAATCCCTTTTGTGATGACTTGAAGAGGGTATGTTATGCTATTCTTTAGTGGGGTTTCCCTTTGGGGGATTTCCTTTTCAGGGGTTTCCTTTTGGAGGGTTTTCAGGAACTCTCTGATTTCAAAGATTGTATTGTCTCTAGAATTGCATGATGGCATCCTGCAATCCTTCTTGGTAATATTCCCTTTCTACTAATAACCTTTCCTCTTCATATTGCATGAAGATATCATTTGCATCCATGAATTGGTCATGTTCTTCTTTAGTAATAAATACCTCAGTTTATTTATCATCATAGTAGTTCATGTCGTCTTCAAAATATCTACCATAATTCTCATTTACATAATTATTTTGGAAAGGAAGCCTTACCTCATGATCCCCCTAATTCATTGATTTGTCTGATTCACTTGATTGGCCTGATTTCCCTTATTTCCTTGATTTTCCTAATTCCCCTGATTTCTTGCTCTGTTTGTCTAATTTGTGGGATTGTTGGTCTCCTTAGATTTATGGGTGGAATGTCATCATGTTATATAGGGTTAGGCTTATTATCTAATTCCATTATTTCCATCATCCTCTCCATGGTTCTCATCATTGTTTCAAACCTTTCTTCTGACGTTTAGGTGGTTGAAGGTTGTGCCTTTTCTTGATATTTGTTCATGTCCCTGCCATAGTTAACTTTTATCATTCCCAAATCCATTATATTCACTTCAACTTCTATGGAATCAATCATCATATCATCTAATGTGGAGGACCTTTGTTGTCTTAATAACAAAGAAAAATCAATTTCAAAACAATCAACATATCTCAGTTGAGCAGCCTTAGAGGGGTTTTACCTCAACATGAATCAAATTATAGACCTTCACTAATCTGGCTGAAAAATCCTGCACTGTTTCTTCAGGTGATCTCTTCATGTTCTTATAATGGGTTAGAAACTGAAGGGGATTTTTCTTGTTGCCTCATTTAAAAAGGAAGTTATTTTCAAAGGATTCAAAATATACGATATTGGCCGCTGGAAGGGATCTGAACCACTTCCTCACTTCTCCTGCAAGACTTTGTGCAAATAGTCTCATTTTTACATACTCAAAATCCACTTCTTCTGAGTCTGTGAAATCATTAAACCAATCTAGGTTTTTTTGGGTTGATATGCTACCTTCAACAACATAAAGTTTGATCCTTAGGTTATACTCTCGAGCTAAATCATGTAGTTGAGCAGGCAGTATGAGAGTAGTGAATCTAGCCTCCATGGCTTCTGTGAGGGGTCAGAGTGGATGTTGGTTCTGAGTGTGGATCACTATAGTCTTGGTAGATGTAGCTAAAATAAAATCCTGGAATCGTTTTTCTTCAAAGATGACCTCGCTTAAACAAGATTCGAATTTAGTTCTCAACAGAGCTTGTTTGAATTTCAAGTCAAAATAAAGGTCTTCAATGCTCGTTACTCCATCCTTGGGTAAGGATAGACAATGGTTTGGACACAACACTGGGGTTACTAACTTTTCCTTTCTTTTATGTACAAGATTTTCAAAATAGACATAGGGATTGGAGCTTCTAGGTATGGGTTACTCCTGGTGTGAATTCTCTTGGGAGCCAGGATTTCTAGCTCACAATTCTTGGTGCAACTAGTCTTTTGGTAATGGAGTCACCAGGGAAAAAAATAATCTCAGTCAATAAGGTATTTGATCTACTATCACCCTTAGGGATCAAAATTAGAGCCTCAAGTCATTTTCCCAGGGAATATTTCACTTTCGTTCCCTGACAATGACACCAAAATGTTAGCCCTCTGTAAATTTGTTTTGGTTGATGAACAAATTATAGAGGTAACTATTTCAACCAAATTTAGAGTTGGGCACTAGCTTGCTCAACACAGAGAGGAATCTCTTGTGTCACTTGATATTTCTTTGGAAATTTGGTGGCTAGATTTAGTTTGTTTTGGGTTTTTTTTATAAAGTTGTTGATGAGGAAGGGGAGGGTCACTTAGGGATATGGAGTCGAAATTATGAAAGTGAATAAAAACAATGTCTGGTTGATATAACTCTGCAGAGGATAAATGCTAAATGAGGCAATGAATCTGAGTTATAAATGAGTTTAAGCGAGGTGTATGAAGAAGGAGAAAACAAATAACTGCATAAGAGCATTACTGAGATGAATTATGAATTAGTTAAGAAGAAACACACACGGTTTAAATTTCTTAAGTCGAGAGCATCATAAGATGAATTTTGATCTTTTAACTATCCAATTTAAACATAAGACTATGCAAATGGAATTAAAGAATCACAGGAAATGCATATAATGAAAGGAGACAAAACTCATATCACCACCATTAGAATCTTTTCATAGAGACTTCAAAAGCTTTTGCATATGTATTCAAGCAACTCCAGAAAATTACAATTGAGTTCAGAAACAATAAAAGGTGCCCTTTCACTTCTGCCAACATTAATTCATTTGAAACTTCTAATACTTATACAATTCGATTACAATGGATGAACTAAAATATTTCAGCTTCTAAAACGAATTACAATAATTTCAACTGATAGTCTCAGCATGAGAACCAATTTTCAATGATTAACAAAAAAAGTTTCAAAAACTAACGGTTGATTTCTTCGACTTCTTGCCTTTTGTCTTTTCTATTTTTCTTTCTCTGAACTTCTATTTAACTCGCAAATCTGGTGACACCTAGAGGCTATTTGTTGGTTCCTAGAAAACTGCATTTTTTCTTACCTAGTCGCACGATCTCTTTCCATTATAAGTTCGAAGGAATATCATAATCCATCATCTCTTTAATGAAGATATCCAAGTTGATGCAAGTAGCATAAGTCATAGTTGGCAGCTTGATCTTCACAATTTTAAACTGATTTAAGATCTCAAAGTCCGTGGTCAAATATTCTACCAGACTTGGTCCTTTCAAGTTTTTCACTAGGCCTTCAAACATGGAATGATCCACTCTTCAA
Organism: Picea engelmannii; assembly: GCA_009831015.1. NCBI lineage: Eukaryota > Viridiplantae > Streptophyta > Pinopsida > Pinales > Pinaceae > Picea > Picea engelmannii. Next base: position 2,021,119 of record ML776625.1, on the reverse strand, counting down.
TGTGCGATGAGGGAATTGTATTCATATTGGTCATATAGTTTCCCTTTGCTATCCCAAAAATATGGGAGGCCTTTGATAAAAAAAAATCTCAAATAGATCCTTGAGCTCTTGGATTCTCAGCACCATCTGTGTGGCCTTGGTATGAACTAAATTGAGAAAATTGTTCTTAGCAATGATCCTCCTAGCCTAAATGATCAGTGTAGTCCTTTCTCTGACCCCAATGATCTGATTTTCAACAGAAACAATGGAATTCAAAAATCTTATAGCGTTATGGACCCACTCAGAGGGAAGTTTTTCCAATGTCTCATTCACAACAGTATATATGCTTCGGGCGGTGATAACCATTCTATCTTTGCCATCTACAAAATTCAGGTACACCCTGAATTTAGCAAATTTAGTAGCAATAGAATCCCATATTACATGTTTAGCTCCCTCAAAAATTCCTTTACCTTTCAGCCTCATTTTCAACTTGCCCACTCTTTCCTGCAATTCTTGATTTTGTTTTTGAAACTGGACCACCTTCTAATTCTTTATTTTCATCTCTTGCTGCAAATTTTCTATATCCCCTTTAAGATTTTTTATTTCTCCTACTTTCAAACATACTTGGTACATAACTTGGACAATATCTTCAGTGTTTGAATCATCTCCTTCTATACCAGGTACAACTGCATCCTTGTTTGATACTTCTACTTGTCCTTATGACCGGTTCTCTTTTTCCTTTTCCAGCTACAATACTTTGGCTTTGTAATTTAGTGCTTCCTATTGAAATGTATTTTTTTCTTGTTCTAGAAAACTCAACTCTATTATTTTTTTATGCTCTTTGGTAGACATCTTCAGCCTCTTCTTCATGATATGAATCATCTTGTCTTTCTCTTCTAAGGAATCCTTTACCCCTTGAGGGCCTTCAGATTCTAATATTTTAACTTGAGTTTGTTGGGCTCTGCTCGACACTTTTTCTTGCCTCAATTGTCCCTCCAACTTGAGTGTATTCAGTATTACAACTCTCAAACTCAAACCAAAATAATTTGAATACAACATGTCACTGGTGTTTCTATGAAATCTTACCTTGTCTATGGCACTGATATTTTCATAATGCAGCTTGACTTTAGACACTTTGTCCTCATCTGCCATCGCTATGTTGAGTGTCTTTCTTTCTACATCCCTGATTGAGAATAGGGAAGACTTATGCCAAGAAACCTTTTCTACCTAGGGAATCAAATATCTTGTCTCACTCATGGAAATTCTCGACATATTGATTTTCTAAATCTTCTTTCGAATGGTAGACTTCCCCGGGTGTTTTATCAAATACATGTTTCTTGCTGCTAAAATCCCTTGAGATGCCTTCACTATGTGGCATGCTTTTTGCACTAGCCTCTTTATTTTTGGTTCTTCTTTCCATCATTTCCATATTCGTTTACTTTTTAGGTTCCTCTTCTTCTAGGTTTACCACCTATGGAGACTGTGTGGTTTTTATTTTCTTGAGAACATTTTGTTGACCACTGGTTCCCAGGGCCTCTGAACTGCTTCTTTTGCTATAAACACTTATATTAGGAGCTTTAATAATCAGCCTTAGAGAATTTTTAAGTGTCTACATCTGTTGTGGGATTGACTCTATTTGTTCTTTTTGATCAGTCTGCAAAATGACTTCCATATCCACACAGGTTTCTAGGTTCACCATTTTATCAAAATTTTCGACATATTCATGTCCATAAGGGCCTTGTTTGCCCAACATTATTCTTTTAGATATGACTTGGTGTGGATCATATTTTCTCCCTTGTACCTGTGTAAATCTAAACTCCTTGAGTTTGGCTTGGATCTGAGGAAAACAAGATCTAGTATTTACCACAAAAGGTCCTATTATGAAAGGAAACTTTAAGTTAGACACTTTGTGAATTTTCAAAAAATGCTTTGTTTGTGAGATGATTCTTTTCCTGATGAACTCTAGGGAAAGATTATGGGAATTAGGAAGAAAGGTATAAGGTGAGGTGCCTCTTGATAACCGTATACCCAAATCACAGTAGAGTGCATGAACAAAACCCAATATCCCATTCTGTTCTTTGGATTGGGATGCAAATAACTTTTCATTTTTTCTAAAACCCTTGGGAGGCTAGTGTTGCAGATCAAACTATAAACTTTGGACATTATCTTATTTATAAAAATGAGCATTGTGATCATTCTTCATTCAGTCGAGATGAATGCAATTTCAGGGAACTCTTTCTTTGTTGTCTCTAGGAACAACCTCAAAAAGTGTGTGTAATACCTAAAATTCCTTAGTGATTGGAAATTCACTAGTTACATGTGTACATTATAAGCTATGAACTCTTCAAAAATAATGCAGACTGATGGACTAGAATCTGAATGAAAAAAAGGTCAATGGAAAACCTAACATGACCTCTACAACAAGTTTTTCATTATCCAAACATTGAATTTGAATGAGTCTGGAACAGGCCCATTGGACCTCAATAACCATGATGCTTATAGGCAGAGGCAATGACAGAATTTTAGAATGATGTCCGGGTTTAAAAATGTTCTCCAAAAATAGGTTTTTGACCTCAGGGGACATTCTCTGTAGACTGTAATTAGTTTCTCTTCCTAGAATGGTTCAGACACTACGGGGGAAGATTATGGTGTGCCAAGGGCATGTCGAATAGATGGTATATCTACTCTACATAGGACCTATGACCCTAACCTATTTAAAATGACCTTTTCTTCTTGGGAGTATTTCTCGGCACACCAACTTATGAATTCTGAGAAAGGGAAAGTGACTTTGATGGCTTAAGAGACTATTGAGGCTTGGACCACTTCGAGGAAAGGTATTTGTATCCCTACATTATCTAACAAATTGGCTTTGGATACGGAAATGGATGAGACATTTATTTCAGTGTCAAATATATCAGAGTCCCTATCAATTAGGGCTTCTTCTTTTATGGCAGAATATTGTTCTATTATAGATAAAATGATAGGATTCATGGCGATGATGAAAAATACATGAGAATGAGTGGAGAATGCATGAGTCTGGTTCACTATTAAGCTTTAGTTCTAGAGCATTTGCGCCAATTTTCAAACGTTCAAATGATTTGAAATATCATAAGATAATGATCGAAGGCTCTCCCTTTATATACTCTCTTTGATATCGGGGGTGAGGAAAGGAAGTTTTGGATAGACCGATTTTATCCTTGATATGCCTCTGGTGGCATTACATGGTCACGAGTTGAAACCACAATATTTGTATCATCCCACTATCAAATGATTAAACTTCATGTAAGTTCCCCGCCCAATATCGATTCTAACTATTGATCTGGGAGATTTGAGATCTATGGCCCAATGGGCCCCATCAAATTTCACTCCTTCGCTATATTTATCCTTTCTCTACTAAATGTGACCCTGTCTTCCAAACTTTCGTCACTCCACATTGATCTGGCTCCTTGCTAAATCCCAAGAATTGGATTCCATCAAAAAATTGTTATGGTGATAACACACTCAACGATTCAATTCAAAGAGGATTGCTCTGATACCAACATGATCTAGGGTCTTTTCATCGAGTGAATTATAAAGAATTGCATTAAATGAGCATAAGTTAAAGTGCACCATTAAATAATGAAAGGTCAATAATGAAGGGACATAAGCATCAAATTTGAACAAAAAAAGTTGATAACGGAGTACCTCCCTGGTGGACTTCATCTCCAGGTCTTTCTCTCAAATGGGTAGGATTTTTCATTAACTCGAAAAAATAATTTTGAAAAATACATAAGGTCGTTGGATAAAGATTCTACGAAATGAAGATTTTTTCTGGGGATATATACTCAAAATCCATAAATAAATTGTTGGATTCATAGATTTAAGTGTTTGTTTTTGTAGAATCTGAGTGCCCTGGGATTTTCTCAGCATGTTGAATCCATTTCTTCATTTAGAAATGAATTATGAACAACAAAAAATAGTGATCCATGTAAATTTATATCGCAGGATTCCGGCGAAAAAATCCATTTCGTAGAACAACTAGCCAACACCATACATAAGTATACTTCATTATGAAATCAAGATACATGAATAATGCTCAGATCAGAAAACAGACAACACCACTAAATTCGTAGCATCGAATTACCCAAAAATGACTATCTCCATGCTTCGATCCGACTTTGGCGCTCCCAGGCCTAAGAAGATATTTGTCTCGATTTCCATGCCCCTCTGCAACTTGCAATTAATGACTGTACTACCTTGAAATTAATTCCCATGCTAGACCACATGCGTGCCTGGATCGATAGACTCAACACTTATGTGAAATCCATGATGATCATTACAAAGCATGGGTCGTTGGCATGTTGGTTTGGGTGTGAATGTTAAAGTGTAGTGTGGGGAGAAGGTCTCGAGGTCAAACCCACGGGCCTCCCCCTTTTGGATTCATAGTTGAAACCATATGTTATATATATATATAATGGTGTTTCCAAAAATTTTGGTGGTATCTCTATATAAGGTGATATTAGTTTAGGATGTGGTCGAATTTGGCGTGGTACACTAAATTTGGCAGACCTGCCAATCCGTATAGTTTTTTCAAAAATTAGTTACGGGATGTAATTGTTCTTTTTCTACCTTCCACATGGAAGCCCCTGATTAGGCCATGTGGCATCCTCCCATTCATCCATTCCATCCCCTACCATGTCAGCACCATGTCATCTTGCCACATCATTATGCAATTTCATCTGTATGGAACGTACGGACTGCCACATGGCACAATCCTTTTGGTCCATGGATCAGTTCAAAAGTGCCAAAACTCAGTGAAACGTGGCAACCTATGGTGCTTCCTATCACCATGATGACTTCAAAATGAGAGGTATCGCCTTCTTCTCCTACCATGTTTGTTGTATGGATGCTAACGTCAAAAATACGAATGTTGACTCATCACCTGTTGACTAGGCTAGGTTGACCAAAATTTGAGCGTGAATATCTTTCAATTCGTAACTTCGTTTCATGATTTGTTTGCATCGTTAGAAATATTGCGATCTGATCTTCACGAAAATATCCTTTTCACCGAGTTTTGGGAATTTTGAATTTTTTCCCTTTCTGTGTCTATTAAGGCCATTATGAGCATCCTGTGTTGCCTCTACGAGTTTTGATTTGTTCTTAGTGTTCTCTGGATCCTTTTTGGAACAGTGCAGTACCAAAACTATTGACTCCAAATAAAATATGGGAATGGTGAATTTGTACTTATTGACGTGCATTAAACAACATCACTATCAAGTATCAGTTTCCAATGCCCAGACTAAATGACCTTATGAATTTCCTGAGTGGTTCAGAATATTTTTCAAAAATTGATTTGAAGAGTGGTTATCACCATATTTGGAACAAAGAATGTGACAAATGGAATATAACATCCAATATTAAAGATGGAATATTTGAATGGTTAGTGATGTTGTTCGAGTTAACTAATGTGGCCAACATGTTCATGAGATTGATGAATGAAGTCTTGAAGCCATTTTTGGGTAAGTTTGTGGTTGTATATATGGATGATATACTGAATTTTAGTAGGACCAAAACATAAGATGTTGAGCATGTGATACCAGTGTTACAGTGCTTGAAAGAATAAAAACCATTGATAAACCTGAAGAAGTGTACATTCATGCAATGAGAATTAGTGTACCCGGGTTTTGTAGTTTCAAAGAAAATACTAAAAAGGGATCCTGAGAAAGTGAAGGTTATCCTTGAATGGCCAACACCAAGATGCACATTCAATGTGAGGAGTTTCCATGGATTGGCAGGATTTTACCAAAAATTCATTAGGAACTTTAGCCAAATATGTTCACCTCTTACATAATGTATGAAAAATGGAGCTTTTTAGTGGACTATAGTAGCAGAGAAGTCATTGGAAGAATTGAATAAGACAGTAACAACACAACCAATATTAGCATTACCATATTTTAATAAAGTGTTTTAGGTTGATTGTGATGCTAGTGGAACAACAATTGGAGCATTTCTACGTCAATAAGGCATACCCATTGCATTTTTAGCGAGAATTTGAATGATTCCAAAAATATTCATTTTGTTTATGATCATGAATTTCTTCTATTGTAAAATATTTGAAGAAATGGTGACATTATCTATTTCTGAAGGAGTTTGTCTTTTTCACGGATCACAAAGCTCTATAATACATTAACAACCAAGGTAATTTGAATCAAAAGCATACTAAATGGGAAGAATTCTTGCAATGTTACTCTTTCTGAGAGTGGCATACACTGTGTAGCCATTCTCCTGCAGAGTCTTTACGAGCTATGATCTGATGTATTCCCTTGCTTCTGTTACACATACTGGCAGGCCTTTCCCTTCAAGAATAGTGACGGTGGTGCTCCTCTTTGTTTTGGCAGCTGGCTACGTAATCCAATGCTAACATTCGTCTGTTGGTACTGCCATGCCTACCACACTCTGTCAAAAACCATGCCAAGACATGCATAGTCAATTAAAACTAAATCTAAGTAGGCCTTAAAATGTAGAAAACCTCAAGTGACACATTCAAAATTTCAACCATAAATAGTAGACCCTATCGAGAGCTTGCAGTCCGAACCAGACTAGCAACTGGGAGAAAACCTGCCTGAGTTTCCATCCCCACCTCATATTTGGGGAAAATCCTAGTCAAGGTCGACACCAAGCACCCAAAGCACTCAGAGCTGAGCATCGAGCGTGGTGAGGGAAGGGCACATGGGCCTCATGCAAGGACCCACTGCCCACGTTAAATTTGTTTTTTTTTTAATTATTCTTAATTAGTTTTATTTTTTTTAGTATTCATTTTTTTTTTTTGGTTAAATTATTAAGGTTTTAATTTAAATTCAATGTAAAATTTTAAATGTTTTGATTTATTATTAATATTAAATTTAAACTATTAAATTTTAATTTAATGTTAAATTTTAAATATAATTTAATTTAATGTTAAATTTTAACTTTTAATAAATTGAATATAATTTAAATAGCATATAGTAATTTAGAGTTTAAGTTTTATGATTACTTAATTGTATGATTAATTAATTATATTTTATGATTAATTAATCATGTTTTAATGTTTTAATTAATTAATTATGTTTTAAATTTATTTATAATTAAAATTATGTTTAATTATATTTAAAATTTATAATTCATGCTTAAGGAAGGAGGAGCAACTTCCTTCAAATTACTTTCCTCACACTGATAGTGTAAAGGACTTTGGTAGATGCTAGTTGTGTCGGGCTCAGGAATGGCATCAAGGAAAGTGGATGCGACTAATTGAAGTGACTAATTAGATTTTTTTTTAGCGAAAGGTTAAGGACCTAGAACGAGATAAGCGAGAGGGGGCTCAAGGCCACCACCATATGGTAATGGAGTTGTGCCAAGGACAGTAGCCACAGATATTTCAATGGAAATGAGTGCAGCATCTCATTCATCGCCAATGATGCAGACGGGTCCATGGCCATCTCAAGAAACAACTAGTAGGGGCAGGGGTTTCGGGGGAAGGAACTCATTTCAAAGACAGTCGCAGAACCATGTGCAGGTTCAATCCCTTGTTACCTGTTGGGGACGTGGAGGACGCCATTACCAGCGTGACTACACAGAGTTACAATCAAGATTGTGCATAGAGAAGGGAAGGCCTCGATGGGAAGAGCAAGTGGCAGCCATCAGATTTACGCAGTGATTAATAATCGCCAAGAAGAACATCAATCCACGGTGGTGGAATCATCAGGTGCACTAAATCATATCAATGATAAGATTTTGTTTGATTCTTTCGCGACATATAGTTTCATTTCACCATCTACAATATAAAAGAGTGGGTTGGTAGCCTATGAGCATGATGACTTTAAACAAGTCGAGATGGCTTTGGGGGGAAAATAAGCGGTAGGACCTAGTGTTGATATTGGTATAGTAGACCTAGGAGTGTGTACTACCAGGTTGAAGGTATACGTCACTGCTCTTGGGGCATATCACCTAATCATTGGAATGGATTGGTTAGCAGCTCATCGAGCTTTGGAAGATTGTTTCGCAAAGAGGGTGCTTTGTGTCGACGATGAAGGAAGACCAGTAGAGATCCGGGGTGTACAGAGGAAAGTGCCGTTACACTTCATATCAACTATGAAGGTTAAGCGATGCTTGAGGAAAGGGTGTCGATTGTATGTAGTGGAAGCAGTGAATGAAAGGAAGGGACCCTCATTGGATCAGTACCCGGTATTGTCAGAATTTCAGGATATTTTTCTGAACGAGTTATCAGCGTTACCTCCTAAGAGGGAGCTTGATTTTACTATTGAGCTAAAACCTGGTGTAGAACCGATCTCCAAGACTCTATATCGAATGACAGCGCCAAAACTTTGTGAATTTCAAATGCGGTTAAAAGAGTTACTAGACTTAGGGATAATAAGGCCCAGTGTTTCACCCTGGGGCGTGCCGGTAATTTTTGTAAAGAAGAAGGATGGATCCTTATGATTGTGTATAGACTATAGGGACTTGAACCATGATACAGTGAAAAATAGGTACCTAATACCACAAATAGATGACCTCTTCGATCGGATGAAAGGAGAAGTGGTATTCTCAAAGATTGATTTGTGATCAGGGTATCATCAGTTAACGATTAAGGTGATATCCCCAAAAAAAAAAACTACCTTCCGAACTCGGTTTGGACATTACAAGTTCGTCGACATACCTTTCGAATTGACCAATGTGCCAGTAGTATTCATGAGCCTCATGAACAACGTATTCCGGAAGTAATTAGATCGATTTGTACAAATCTTTCTAGATTACATCCTCATCTATTTCAAGAACGAAAGAGAGCATGAGGAACACTTACAAGTAGTGTTGTCCTGCCTTAGAGAGAACAAATTGCATGGGAAGCATTTGAAGTGTTCCTTCTTCTAGAAAGAAATTCACTATTTAGGTCATATCATTTCCAGCGAAGGAATCTTCGTAGACCCAGAAAAAGTAAAGGCCATTATGGAGTGGCCAGTGCCGAAAAATGCCCATGAGGTGAGAAGCTTCATGGGGCTAGCAGGTTATTACCAGAGATTTGTAGAAGGATTCTCAAAAATAGTGAAACCCATCACCAACTTGCAATGCAAGGGGGTCAAGTATGAATGGACCGAAGAATGTGATAGTTCATTCATTGAGCTTAAGAGGTTACTAACTAGTGCGCCAATTCTACGAGTGTCGGATATGGAAAAGGACTTCATAGTCTGCACAGATGCCTTGAAGTAGGGTTGTGGGTTTTGCTAATGCAGGATGGAGGAGTAATAGCTTATGCGTCAAGGAAGTTGAATAAACATGAAGAGTTATACGCGACTCATGATTTAGAGTTGGCAACTGTAATGCTAGCTATGAAAATTTGGAGGCACTATCTTGTGGGGCGAAACTTTGAGCTCAAAACAGACCATCAAAGTTTAAAACATCTCTTCACTCCAAGAGATCTGAATGCCAGGCAAAGGTGGTGGAGTGAGTTTATGAGTGAGTACGATTTTGGTATTTCGTGCATCAAGGGAAAGGAAAAGGTGGTTGCAGATGCCTTGAGTAGGAGACCACGTATCTTCTCCTTGGTAACCTTAAAGGTAAACCTGAGGGAACATGTGTTGACACAACTCCCAGGAGACAGATGGTATTTAAAGATTGCTTCAAACCTCCAGAGAAGGAGGCAATTAGATCTAAAGTATGAAGGATATAGTCTGGAAACAGATGGACTGTTGAGCTATCGAGGAAGGATGTACATCCCTGAGAATGGGGATATTCAAATCATCATACTGAAGGAAGCCCATAGAGCACTTTGTTGTGCGCATCCGGGTGTGAAGTAGATGTACGCAGATATAAGGAAACTCTTCTTTTGGGTAGGCATGAAGCGCGATGTAGTCCATTTCATCGCCAAGTGCCAAGAATGTCAACAAGTGAAACCCGACCACCATCACCCGACAAGCCTCCTACAACCACATGATGTTCCTATGACCAAGTGGGAAGTCACCTCTATGGATTTTGTTGTGGGGTTGCCACTCAAATCCCATAGACACAATGCCATTCTCGTGATAGTGGATAAGTTAACCAAGAGTGCTCACTTTATCTCGGTTAGAGACACTTACGATGTCACTGATGTGGCACATGTGTTTTTAAGTGAGGTTATCTGTTTGTATGGGATACCTAAGAAGATCATTTCAGATAGGGATTCTAGATTCACTTCTAGGTTTTGGACAAGTTTACAGTTAGCGTTGGGGACTCAACTGAACTTAAGCACAACTTATCATCCTATAACAGATTGGAAAACAGAAAGAGTAAATTAAGTCATGGAAGACATGCTTAGGATGTATGTAATGGATAATCAATCCCAGTGGGAGAAGTACCTACCTTTGGTAGAGTTTTCCTACAATAACGGTTATCATAGCTCCATCAGAATGCCACCCTACAAATCTTTGTATGGAAATCCATGCAGAACTCCATTGAGTTGGGATAGACTAGAAGACCAAGTAACAGTTGGGCCAGAATTGATTCAAGAAATGGAGAAATAGGTGATTCAAATTAGGCAGAGACTAAAGGAAGCACAGGATAGGAAAAAAAGCTACGCAGATGCACACAGGACCGACCGAAGTTATGAAGTAGGAGACCAGGTTTTCATTCATATCAAGCCTAATAAGAGAACCATACGGTTCGGGAAGGGGACAAATTTGTCTCCTCGATTTATAGAACCATTCAGGATCCAAGAGAAAATTGGACTCATTGCATAACGTCTCGTACTGCCACCCCACTTGCATAAAACTCATAATGTATTTCATGTATATGTTTTACATCATTATGTTGTTGATGAATCACATAAACTAAATTGGAAGGAATTGCAGGTATTGAACGTGGGAACCCTCATGGTAGAACCGTTACGCATATTGGACCGTAGATTTTGACATCTCAGGAACCATCTGATAGACCAAGTTAAGGTCTAGTGGGACAAGTATAGTTCATGATCTGCTACTTCGGAAGACACCGAGACACTATGACGAGACTATCCCTCACTTTTTTTACCACCTCAAGAACATGTTTCTCGAAGGTAGGGTGTATGTGACACCACCTTTTGACTTAGACAACCAGGATTACTTGAGACCTATATACTTTATTTTCTAGTCACAGTGAAACTATTAAATGATACACTTAAACTTTAAAATGTATGAACTTTTATGAATGTTTAAATGTTATTGATGATGATGTATGTAATGCGATCTACTATGAGAATGTAAATTGTACGAATGATTAAATGTTATTCATGATGATGTATATGATGCGACATATTTTGAGAATGTGAATTTTATGAAGGATAAATGCTATTAGAATGATGGATATGATGCAATCTATTTTGGTAAATGATAATATTATGAATGGGTGTCGAAATTGAATTATGGGATATTATGAGATCTATTTCTAACTGGAAAACTTTGATGATAATTTATCGGTACAGGGATACCAAATTGAAATGATGATAGTATGCAATTACATGATGATAATGCATATAAATGTATGAGTTTGTGTTACAGACTAATCTACAGGTTATGGGCTATGATATAGCCAAGGGATAATGATGATGAATGTAAATATCATGACCACTAGCCAAGAAACATTATGGTATGAATATTGTATGTGAAATTATATTGGTTTGGATGCATTGATATGATATGTGGACCAGTGCGGGATTTCAGGTGAAGAGACTATCCAAAACCGAATAAACGATGACAAAACCCCCAGCAACATGGTGCCACTGTATATTCCTTTGTAGGGTGTGGACCCTAGTTATGATTAGGAGGGGTGGAGGCATTTCCCACCATGTATCCTCCGAAACCTGAAGTCATGGGAGGACGGTGTTAGTTCACACTCCCCAAGATGTGTGATGATGACTGTCAGATGCCTGCTAGGGAAGCTTGGTCAAGATAGTGACACTTTCGCTTATGGGTTCTATTTGGAGTTAGGTCAATATAGTTTACACTCCAATATAGTCTAGCAGAGGAAGGATAGGAATGGAGATGGAAGTAGGTTAGGGAGGAAGGATGAGTAGTAGTTGAGAAGGTATGGAGATCTGTCTTGTGGTGGAATTTAATGTTTTCCCTTCAAGAAAGAAAAAAGAAATGTGTATATATGAATATTCATAATTTCATAACTAAACCACAGTTGTTTAAAATAAAATTGTTGAACCGGATAATAGTAATTAAAGGATTTCTCAAACAACTGATTGGTTTGTTGTTTTTTATAAAAGAATCATCTTGCTGACTGGATTGGATGCCTACATAAATTACTAAAGGATGGTAGTTTTGATTATTAGTACATGCACGAGACTTGTATGTACTAGCTACACATACATTTCTTGTACATATACACTAGTATGTATGAGTTTTCTTGACTTACTTACTGATAGTGTCGGTTAATTGTTATGAATGTGTGAACCGTGTTTCTTTTCCTTTGTACCATAAAATACCTTAACTTTGGAACGAAGTTTCCTGAAGGGTGGGTGTATGTAACGACCCTGCTTAAATAAATGTATAGGATTATTAATTATAATTAAGTTGATAATCTGATTGTCCTAAGATGTTAGCTAAACAATAATTATTTCTTATATAATATTAAATAATTAATTATCATTAATTATTTGTTCATAATTGTCAATGATTAATTAATTATTAATCGACTCTTTAATTATGTGAGTAAAGAATTAATGGGGTTAATAATTTAATTTATTAAGACTTACGTATATGGGAGGGGATAGAACATTAAATGTAAGGATACGATAAGATAAGATAATAAATTCAAGGGGATAAGATAATAAATAAATGGATAAGGAAATTAATGAAAGGAAGAGTCGGTGAAGGGGGAATATGACGGGGAGAGCCTTGTGGTGGAAGGCATTCTTTTGGAGGAGGATTTTTATTTTGGGAGAAGGAAACATTTTTTGGGGGGGCACGGGAGTATTGGGTTCTTGGCTTGGTTTTTGTGGTTCTATGGTTGATTTCTGTAGTCTTTGAGTATCATTGCAGGGGGCACCGAGTTGCTAGGGGTTTTGGGCATGGGGGCCAGGATTCCTTTCGGTTTCCTGGAGCTAGGGAGCCGGATAGGTTGCTCCTAGCTGGCTGGGAGGATAGTTGGTTTGGGCAGTGTTGGTCAGTGCATCAAACAATAGGAAGGAAACAACAAGGCAGCAGGGAAGGGACAAGCATATCGACAAAAAATATCATTAGAAGCAGGTAATTTGTTGTGAAATGGCTAAGTTATTTTTATGCTATAGTTAAATGTTAAGTATTAAATTCTGCTGAAATTTTATATGCTTATTTGAAGTTAATGAATTATTTACACACTCAAAAATTCTATGTTAGAAATGTTATGCGTAATTGTAAGGATTTTACTAGGCTTGTTGATTTTTTTTACTGGCCACTACACCAGCGGTATTGGAAGAATCTGAATACTTATATTCGTAGACACAATTTGCAGGTTATGTGATGCAGAGCATAGGATTTGAAACATAATGACTATTTCAATCCATGATTGGCAGGAGCACTTCGAGTGGAAATAAACCTGACTATAAATGACAATGTCTTTTGTGAATCTATCTTTTAAAAAGGCTAGGCCTGGGAAATGACAACCGCCCCCCTTTTTTTTATTGTTTTATTTCTTGTTGTATGTTGTTTTGTGGTTGTAGGTTGAAAATGTAATACGTGAATATGTGTAAGGACCTGTGTGTCCTGTTTTGAAGACTGAAATCTTTTCTGATTCATTTCGATTAGAGTTTTTCTTAATGGAATAAAAGGATCCGAGTAAGTTTGAGTTGAGTTATGTCTTTGATGTATAGATTGGTTGTTGTTGTTGTGTTAAATTGTGCCTTTGTATCCACAAGATTATCATTTGTTTCTGCAGTAAGGAGTGACTACATTAGGTTGGTATCAAAGAACAACTATGGCTCAGAGGGGTGTCCATATGATTTGGGGAAGGAGAGGTAGGAGAAATGCCAGGTGAAGAGTAACCCTTGATGAGGAACTACTCTGAATATTAGAGGCCATTGAATCTATATTTACCTATGAATAATCCGAGGAACAACTGGAGGTTCCACAAGGTCGGGTTAGAGTTGTAGACACCATGGAGAGGCTGATTGAGGCAATAAACAAACAAGGGACTGGGGATAAAGTCAAGGTGCCTTATTTCAAAGGTGAACTGAATCCAAAATTATTCATGGATTGGATTCAAAAGTTGGAGAAGTATTTTTATATAGAATGGATCGAGGATATTGATCCACGAAGGACTAAAATAGAGGCATCCAAAATGAAGTCACATGCTACTCTATGGTGGGAGAATCTCCAAAACCTTATAAAGCGACAAGGGAAAGAGAAGATCAAGTTGTGGCCGAATATGTTGAAACTTGTGAAAGTTAAGATCCTGCCTTCCGACTATCAACAAAGGCTTTTCAGAGACTACCAAAATTTAAGACAAAAGGACTTATCCATAGCTGCATTTACAGAAGAATTTTTGAAGTTGTAGATTATAATTGATTTACAAGAAGATGATGAACATGCAGCGGCTAGGTATGTCAATGCTCTTAGGTTTCAGCTCCAAGATGAATTATCTCTGATCAAGGTGAGATCTGTGGACGAAGCATATCAGTTAGCATTAAAGGATGAATAAAAATTGAATAGGCGGAACAAGGCAGCTATCAAGCTAGGGTGTAGTAATATGAATAAGGGTAGAAAAAGTTCTTCTAAATTGACAAGAGAAGAAGAATCCAGTAGTGAGTTGAAGCCTGAATTCCAAGGTAGAGAGACCCCTTGGAATAGGGGAAGGGGGTGGGATTTTACTGGTAGTTGGAGGCCCTTGAAGTGTTTTATATGCAACGGCCCCCATAAGGCAACATATTGCCAACAAAATGGAAAAAGGGTGATGATGACTCAAGAAGAAGAGGGAGTAGAACTCCTTCCAAAAGAAGTTGAGACAGAGAAAGGTGAAAATATCATGTTAAGGAGGACCTTGATATCTGGTAACAAAGTCACCCCTGAAGCGGATTGGAGGAGGAAAAGTGTGTTTCATAGCAAGTGTAAGTGCAAGGACAAGGTCTGCAAGGTAATTATAGATGGAGGATCCACTGACAATCTAGTAAGTACAGAAATGGTACAAAAATTACAACTTACCTGCATTCCTAAACCTCATCCTTATAGTATTGTTTGGCTAAAAAAAGATCATAGTGTGTTGGTAAACCAAACTTATCTAATTGACTTTAAAATTGGGCCCTATCAAGACAAAGTGTGGTGTGATGTGGTTCCAATGGATGGATTCCATGTACTCTTAGGTATACCATGGCAATATGATCAGGATGTAATTCACCATGGTAAGGAGAACACATATGAGTTTCGTCACAGGAATAAGCGTTATATATTGAAGCCATTCAAGAAGGAAGGACTGGCTGAATCAACATCCCTCTCCTTTAGTACCATGGGATGGAAGAGGTTTTCCAAGGAGTTGAGGAGAGGTGTTTTTTATGTACTATACCCCCGAGAATAGAAGTCATTGCAGTAGCAAACAGTCCCCCTAGAAGTGCAGAAAATACTTCAGCAATACCCTGATTTGACACCAACAAATCTAGCATGCATCCCTTACAAATTTCATTTTTACTAAGAGAAATAGTGGGCATACCCCATACCATGTTCTATAGATCTAGAAGATCTTTGTAATTAATATGTCCAAGTATTATGTGCCACAACTCGCTGGAGCTAGTTGCATCATGAGCCAATTCCTGAACTGACTGTCCTGACACGACGTACAATCCTCCACTGCAAGTTCGAATGGGTTCTGTTGTACTTAAGTGGCTACCTTTATCCCATAGTATTGCCTTCCTATCCTTGAAGATCACCCAATATCCCTTGTACTCAAGGGTTGAAACTGATAGTATATTCTTCTTGATCCCTGGAACATATAATACTTTATAAACATGAAGTCTAAAGGAGATAGATCCTACTCCCTCTATCTTGTAACATTTTTCATCCCCAAGCTCGACCTACTCTGCAAAAGATTTTGTCTCGTAATCTTAGAGGATATCCTTGTACCCTGTCATGTGCTTTGATGCACCACTGTCTACTAACCAAGTTTTTTGCCCCGTGGAAGCTGAACCAGATAAGGCAGAAACCAAATAATATTCTTTCCTATTTTCTTTCTCATGACAAGGAATTTTCTGATTTCTTTTTTATTCATCATCCTCAACAATTGAGGCATGATGTTTCCCTTTCCTAGGATATTTCTTTCTAAACAAAAAATATTTAGAAAAATGACCCAACTTATTACAACTAAAGCATTTAATCTTAGATGTATCAATATTCTTTCCTTTGAATGTACCTTTGATGTTTGGCTTCCATTGAGATCCTTTTTGGAAAGTTCCTTTCTTCTTTCCCTTGAATCTTGATGCCAAAGTTGAGTGCTCTTCTTTCGTTGGCTCTCTCTTGGTAGCTGTACAACTCTCCTCCTGGAGGCAATCATGCTATAACCTCTCAAATGTGGGTTGAATCTCTCTCCCACTTACACTGGATAAGAAGGTCTCCCATGAAGAAGGAAGATCGTCAAAAATGGCCGGCACTAAATCATCATTGTCCACTGTCACCCTTGTGACCAAAAGTTGATCTCTGATATGAGGTATCCTAGAATAGAAAGATTCTATTGATTCACCTTTCTCCATCTTCAAATACTTAAGCTTGTGCTTAAGTGTCCTCTTCTGACTTGGAGCATGTTTCTCATACAAATTCACCAAGGTATCTAGACAGTCCTTGGCAGTGATCAATGAAGTCATTGCAGGCATTATACTGTCTTTGATTGAGTCAAAGATGATTTTCTTGGCCTTTGATTGACTCTTCTTGAAAGTTGTTCTTTCTGCATTATTCGTTGGTTCCTCCACCACTTTGGTCACATACTTCTCAAGATCATGCTCTTGCAAGATATTTGTTATACGAAGCTTCCACACATTAAATTTGGTAGCTCCTTAGAGTCTATCCTTCGCCCTGACTGAAATGGAGGATGCGATGGTCCTCACACTGGAAACTTAATCAAGATCGCTTGGATCTGTGTGTACCTGCTGACACTTCAACACGTTTAACACACCTTAAGCTCTGATGCCATGTTAAATTATGAGCTTGATTTCTTATGCCGATTAATTCTTTTATTTTCTTCAATATTTTGATTCCAGCTTAATACACTTCAACAATTTCAAATCATAATTGAATAGAAATAATTATGTAGATAAGTAAACATGCATCTCAACAATAGATATATCTTGGGGAAACTTTGTACAAAGAGAAAAACCCCAACAAACAATATTCCTTTATCTCATTAATAATATAACATCTCTTACAAATATCCATCATGAATGTACTTCTCTCAAAGAGCTTGCTAAGATGACTCTGACCTAACAAAGACTTACAAGACCTTGTTGAAATACACTTTTGATATGTTGACTCTTTATCACTGATGTTCTCCTCTATTACTTCACCCTCAACCTGCTTATGAAAACTCTGTTTCAAAATTGTGTTGCAAAACTGTGTTGTGAAACTCTATTGAGGAGAGGGTTTGACCTCTTCTTAAATAGGCTGAAAAGGGGAAGAGGAGAAGCTCGAAATAGTAACCTAATTGCATGCATTAGTTATAACTCAGCTTCATACTTTAGTTCAAACTTAGAACTAGACTTGAGATTGGTTACAACTCAACATTACACTTTAGTTCGAACTTCGAACTAGACTTGAGATTGGTTACAACTCAACATTATACTTTAGTTCTAGACTCAAGAATTTAGTTGCAACTCAACATTACACTTTAGTAACTAACTCAAGAATTTAGTTGCAACTCAACATTACACTTTAGTTCTAAATAGAACTAGACTCGAGACTTTAGTTGCAACTCAACATTACTAAAAATATAACTAGACTCAAGAATTTAGTTGCAACTCAATATTACACTTTAGTTCTAACATAGAACTAGACTCAAGACTTTAGTTACAACTCTTGACAAGGAAATTCAAAATTCTCTTCATGGTGGATAATGTTTAAACGTGCCAATGCAATAGATAAATACAATTACATCATTTGCAATATTAGGAATATTGTTTATTTCTAGCTCATAGGAATTTTACATTCATCCTAACTTTTGCTAGATACCTTGACTTTTTCTCATGACTCACAAGGTTTGACTAGGCTCATAGAGGTTGTATGTTCCCCCTAACTTTTATACTAGTTTGTCTATGCTCACAGAGGTTGTATGTTCCCCCTGACTTTTTCACTAGACTATCTATGCTCATAGAGGTTGTACGTTCCCCCTGACTTTTACATTAGACTCACATAGCATTCGTTCGTCCTGACTTTTGGTTTGACTCACAAACGTTGTCCATTCCCCTGGCTTTTGCCAATACCTCACAAGACTGGTTGATTATCCAAATCTCCCTGGCTAGCCTTAGGGTGGCCCATATGGCCTCTCATTGGAGAATGACTGTTGATGATGCCAAATTTAACATCCTAATAGGGGATGGACTTGAGCTATTCTGTGATCTCTTATTGGAATGCCTTGGGGAGTGTTGGTGATATATGCTATGACTTTTTTCTCTTCTATGACTCCCTGATTTGCTTGAGGCACTCTCCTTATCTAGTTTCATTTCCATTATTTCCAGGCTCTGCATCAACTTTATGTTGAATTCTCTCTATTTCTCCCTGGCTTTCATGAGCTTTTTGTTATATTCTCGATGAGTCTGGACATCTTTATGCAAATTTTCAATGATTTTCATCATGTTTCCTTCTTTATATATCTCTTCTCCATGACCATTGGAGTTCTATCATTCAACTCCTAAATGGACATTCATTCCTCTAACTTCATTTTCTGAAATTTAAGCATTATGTGCCTTCCCCATTTCTATGCACTATGCAGAAATGCAGTTCAATTATGACAATTGTTAACTCTGCAAAATGTGTAGTCAATCAAGTTTTGTCAAACTCTCAGTCTTTAATAATTCTCCAGAATAAAACAATTTGATTCAAGAAAAACAATATTAGATTCCATTTTCTGCAGGTCTTGGTCTGTCAAGAAACCCTCGGGCTTCAATCTCTAAGCCCAGTTGTGTTCTGCAACAAAATTTCAGGCACTAGACATTTTTCTTCATCCCTTGGTTCGCATGTCACCATAGCTGTGACCCAACGCTTATGATTTGGGCTCTTATCCGAAACTCTGAAACTTTGGGCTATAGGATTCGACAAATTTCAAAGAACATCACAACAAATCTCTCAGAGTGTTGGATTGGTGAACTCATGAAGTAGAATGGATCAACATTCCACATCCCCCAGCATCCAATGGTTGATATTCGTTATGGAACTTGAGGCTTTGGGGCTATGGGACTTTAGAGCTTCGGGGCTCCAGGACATCGGAGGACTTCAGCTTTGCACATCCCAAAACTCCCAAACCATGAGTCTCTGCATACTTCCACGTCAACCTGGTGACGTCATCGCATCACTTTACTTCAGCGTTATAGAACTTTGAGGGTTTCTTCCTCCCATTCTATCACGAGCCATTTCTTTCAAAGTCTCAATTCTCAAGACTTCACGATCTGGCGCCATGCATTCACTGGGATGATGGTTTTCATGCTTGAACTAATAAATACTGAAAAAGTCACATCAAACTATATACTTTTCCAAATTGTGGGGACATGGGTTAGTGGTTTTGGAGTAACCCGTCAATCATTCCACAATTGTCCCCATGCTGACACATACCCCTTCTAGGAAACCGTTGTTTGGATTGTGGGACTTCCCTGTAGAATTATCTATCATGCAAATTTGATCACTGTAATGCCTCCAGGCCATCGATCTTGATAGATTGTGATCAAATTTAATGCGGGCCCGATCCAACTAACTTCTTTGCCAAGTTTAAATGCCTTGTGCCACCACCAGAAGCTCCATGTGGAAGGAGACACGAAGTCGACACGTTACCCAATCAATTGGGTGACATATGTCATGTTCTATCTTTTTTTATGTCAAAATTGTGATGTTACAAAATCTATAAATATGTTGCATTTGACAGATGTTGCGACAAGTTTTCTATAATAACGATGCTTTGGGGTCATAGTAGTTAGTGGTTAGAATGTTTTAGGGTGTGATTTTCATGTCATGAGTTATAGGGGTAAATGATTATAGTGTGTAAAGGGTTAGAATCTATTTGGGACCATCATGAAAATTGAAGTGTCGGAGCATTGAGTACTTGAGAGGTTGGATGCCAAGTGAGTAGTAAAATGGTATCATGAGAAAATCTTCCTTAAGACTTAATGGAAACTAGTGTGCTATTTGCAGGTTTAGAACAAGTGTAGGTTATTAAGATGGTCAATATGAGTCAACCACATTAAATATGGTCAACTATAGTCAAACATGATGAATTATGCTCAATCATGGTCAACAATGATCAATGGAGATCAATATCGTCAATAAGGGTGAAGGGTTAGTTGGTTACTAGAGTGAATGTAATAGGAGGGCCATGGATTAAGGGATTAGTAAGTTACATAGTTAATGGATTAGTGGGTATGTTTCGATTAAGTTATTGGGTCAAGGGGTTATGAGATGGGTTCAGTGGGATTAAATAGTTAGGAGGTTCATGGGATCATGCATCAACCATGGTCAATATAGTTAACGATGCTCAAATATGACTAGTGGGTTAGTACTAGGTTCATGGGATTGGGTCAATATATTAAATCATGATTGTGTTCGGACTCAAATGGGTTAATGCCAACCATAGTGTATTAGAGGATTAGTGTGTTCGAGGTCGTAATGTGTTAGGCATGATTGCGTTGGGGATCATAGTGTATTAAGGGGTTGTTGTGTTCATGGTCACAATGTTATGGGGATAGTGCATCTCTCTTACCACGTTTGTGACATATACATCATTCTTGACACATTTGTGAAGATTTATGTCACAATTATGACATTTTGAATGGCATTGCTCTTTGACCAATGTTTTACCCAACATGAAAGAATTTTTACTACTTCAAATTTTACTCAATCTATTGTCCAAAATACTCATCATCATCAAAATTTAATTCAAACCTACTTAGACAACCAAATATGCAATGTTTGTCTTCATGTATGATATTATTTGAGAAGTGTTGTAATAGAAGGGTACATTACATATTTTAGTGAATGTAGTGTTTTCATTGTAGAGTAAACTCGACACTTTCAATAATCTTATGATAGTTGATAAATAATATATGCAAGAATTATTTCAACCATTGGTATAAATATTCTTTGATTCATTATTATCAAACATTATTATTATTCCAATTAGATGATGGTAAAATTAATTAATGTCTTGAATGTAGACAATTGCAGGAACTCGGAACATGACTTATGAAAACATAGGAATTCACCATAACAAAGACAAGAAGTCAAATTTTTGACAACATCAAACCTAAAATGGACATATATGTAACAATAACAAAAGGATGAAGTACTTATACATGAACAACGATCAGATGTGGAGCATAAAATGATGAGTAAGTAGTCAAGGCTTGATGTTAAGCCCTAATATTGGCTCATTACCCCTTAATTGGGGCATATTAGATTAGTAATGCTATTTTATTTATGTCGGCTCTAGGCCATTAGTTGTAATTTAGATTAGTAATGTTATTTTAATTATGTCGGCTTTAGGCCA
>ML776625.1:1978899-1993434 GCA_009831015.1 Picea engelmannii | reverse complement strand
CCTCCTAGTCTCCTATATATACCAAGGAGACATTTTCATTTTGAATCATCTTGTACTTGAACATTTAAGTGGGGTAAAAGGAGGTTGCCCCCTCGAAGAGGCTTATTATATGAAATTATATCTTTTTCAAGGCGTTGAGTACTCTTTCTGAGGTTTTCATATGCTATATTGATGTTTGGTTCTTAACACTTGAACTGCTTCAGGGTTTAATTGTCATGTCTTGGGTCAAAGGGGTTGGGATTATAGTGTGTAAGGGGATAAAGGGGTGACTATGTATGCTTACATAGTGTGTCTGAGACCATAATGGGGGTTGAACAATCAAATTCATGATGACATGTGGCATCATAGAACATTGTAATATAGATGAACACATTGAGAGAAATTGAGAGTAAAGTACATTGTTAAGTAACAAATATGAGATTTGTTATTGATTCCTTTAGGCATAAAGCACTTAAGAGAGATCAAGAATATCACAAGATGATGATGTACAATTGAGAGTTATGGTGTATTTATACACAATTAAAGTAGGTTTCTACGCCTATGAGGGGTTGATGAGCCTACATGTACAAGTTTGACTAGGTTGGACTTAACCAATCCATAGTATTAGAATAAATGATAATAATTGATTAAAGGATGGTCTTATCTATGATAAAAAATACATTAACGATACATAAGAGTTTGTCGTGGCTACATGTGAATATTACACTAATAATTCTAACACCTCTTCTTAATTTGAACTGGGGCCATAGAGGGAAATCATTATATTACAAGATTTGTATTCCGTCCTCAATGAAGAACAAGGGTATTACCCCCATGAAATCCACAAGGCTCCCTAAAAAATCCACCAAATTCCTCAACAATATAATTCATGCTCTAGAGTGACTTGAGGGAAATATCTTGGTATTTTACAGGAACGTCAACCACCTAAGTAATAATAGTTTGAGGTGGAGTTAGAAAATTCCCTTGATAACTCTTGGGACCAATAAGAAACTTAGTTGCATAAATAATGGTGAAGATATACCACTTAGGTACAGGATTTGGGTGAGACATATGGAGAGTAACTAGTAGATGGACCTCCCAAGAAGTCATCATCATGATCACAATCATGGTCATCATCATTGATTTTCTCATTCGATGGAGGATTTAAAGGAGAATTATAAGAATAAACGATGATTGGTATGAGGCTAGATGAATCATCAGTCTCATTAGCCCCAGTTATTTTTCCAGACATTATAGATGGAGTGCTCGAAGGAGCTTGCTAAGAAGTAGGAACATCACACTATGAAGGTGAGAGATACATGAACACATGGAAGAATTCATACAAAATAAGACATGCATCATAATATGAGGAGGCACAATCCATGAAATCACATCGAAAATCATTTGAAAGGAGTATTGGGAGAGATCCTAGTAGACTGTGAGTAGGAACTCATGAAAGGGTGCCTCCCTATATTCAACCACCCTATGAGTGTTGGAATCATAAAGGAAAAAACCCTAAAAAAAATTGTTGCAGTGAATCCTAGCATTGTAGTATGAGTTTGGAGATGTTGATGTGTTTCGCCGTCGCTAGGATCATCAGTCCATGCACTAGATCCAAATTTTTTTAAATTTGAAATAGATCAAAGATTTGTTTCCATAACATTTTTTAGAGGGAGTTGTACATGTGAAATCATGAGTATGTGTTGTATTGATTATATGAACTATGCAAACAATTCCCTTTCCCTAGAATGTAACTTGGACTGAAGAATACAGTGAGCCATCTCCATAATAGCCTTATTCTTATGTTCTATTACATTTTGTTGTGGAGTGTAAGGAATAGTTATTTGGAAAGAGATGCCTTGAGTTATGAGAAATGAGTGGAAAACATTGCTAATATATTCACTTCTGCCATCAATCCTAAGACAATAGATATTCTAGATGCTTTGATTTTCCACAAGAGTTAGAATTCCCTAAAATCTCCAAACACCTCATATTTATATTTAATGTTGTATACCCAAAGAAAGTAGGACAAATACTCAATGAAGGTGAGAAAATACTTTCCTCCCCCTTTAGAAGGTGTAAGCCACATGCCCATGAATTCACTATGAATCAGTACAATGGGTCGAGAAGCTTGCCTCGCTTTGTTTTTAGGAAAGGACTTTTGATTATTCTTCCTCAATACACAACCATCACGAACACCATTGGATGGTTCAATCCATGGAATTTCAGCAACCATATGTAGTCAACTCTTGTGTCACAAAGATCCATATTTTGTGGGATGGAAACGTTGATTCCATAACATGCTGGTGTCATTGACATTGGCTACCATATCAACACACTTGTTTCTATTTGAGGAAAGATTATTTCCCACTATACACATATGACAAAATTCATCACAATATCCTGAGGCAACCACCTCGAAACTATCAATCATGTCCTTTACAACACATTGATCTACATAGAAAATTTTAGGGGCGAAATTTCTCCCATGGGAGAAATTAGAAGGCTTAAAATTTTGAATCGGAGAATTTTTTCCATAGAGGGGCCTGAGGAGTTTCATTATACATAGCCCCAAATTTATTTTTAAAAAATTATCTCTAAAACCATTCACCCATAGGTATTTGGGAAAGGAGAGCAGAGAAATGGATTTCACCTTCTAAAATTCGAACCATATATTTCAATTCGCCCCCATTTTCTGTTATTGGCAATTATTGGGAGGTATTTTTCCCAATTTCTTGTTAATCTCCATTATCCAAAGGTATTTCACCCCAATTTTCTATTGTTTGTAATTAAATAAAAAAGATTAGATACTGGTGTAGATAAATATCAAGAGCTAGCTTCAACAATAGATTCCCTAGACACAAGATAGAAGCTTATAACATCTTTTCCATTTCGAAAGTGTTTGAGAATAAATATAATATGCCAGTATTCTTGTTTCAAATATAGATAAAGATCCACTAGATCGTGATCAATATCCACCTTACTCAAATATAGATCAAATTTTCAAACCAGTTGAAGTGGAGTGGATCTATTTGTACATGTTCCTAGAAGACCAGTTCCAGCATAAGCTGGTAATACCAAAAGAGAGAAAGTGGTAGCATGCTAATTTTTGCCCCAATTTTATATTAATGACAAGTTTCTTATATTTAAAACCAATGCTTTTCACTTTTATAATTAGCATGTCCTTATTTGGGATGGTACTAATTAATTTTTTAGTAATGCATACAAATGCTTCAAGGAAATTAGTTAGATGGTAGACCCTTTGCAATTAGTCAGATGGCAGACCCTTTTCTTTAAGGTTGTTATGGAAGATGGAAAACCCTTTGCTATGATTTTCATGTCATGCATGATGGGATTTCATTTAGTCACCTTAGGTGCTGGGCCTAATGCCATATTGTCCATGTCTGCATTTTAATGATTGAAATCCATGAAACTGACAATTGATATTTTACTCAATAGACAAGTATGAAATTCCTGATGTACTTCGATGACTGGCATATTCACTTCTTTGTGTGCTCTTTGCTTCAGTCAAGACTTCAAATTCAATGTGGATACCATTCTTCTTTGTTTGGATACCTGGTAGCTACTCTGACATAGAATTTTGACAGTGTACACAACCTCAAAATAAAGTTGAAACTATCTAGATTCCCCAAAATATGGTTCATGATACAAGTTTCTTCACCAAACCCAACAGTAGCAACCACCAAATCCTTATGGCTTCAAGGTGTAATATGAATATCATGGAAAGAGATAGTTCTTCCCTTCTTGCAAAACTTTCAAGACCGTGAAATACAATTAAAGTTATTGTTAGAGTCATGGAAAAACTTTTGACAATTAAGATGCAAATATGCTATTTTAAAGGGAGGAATTGTGTCTACCCACTTATTTCAAACATCAATAAATCAAGAGCAGTATCTATACCAATACATGGGAAACCATGAAAAATAAATTATAGAAAGATTAGAGATTGGGCTAACATCTACCAGTGGGAAAGACAAGATCATCCCTATCCATTGAAATATATGAATGGATCTTAGCTCAAACATCAACCACAATAGTAGCTGGTAACCTAGAGGGACTCAATGAGACTCAAACCT
Organism: Picea engelmannii; assembly: GCA_009831015.1. Taxonomy (NCBI): domain Eukaryota; kingdom Viridiplantae; phylum Streptophyta; class Pinopsida; order Pinales; family Pinaceae; genus Picea; species Picea engelmannii. Next base: position 1,989,358 of record ML776625.1, on the reverse strand, counting down.
TAGCTAGATTAGGATAGGAGACCTTACAATGAACTCTTCCATGAATAAATTTGTTCAAAGTGATTAAGCTAATCCAATAGACTTATTAGGTTATTGTTATTACTAGTAATAATAAATATTTATTGTGTATTATTTACTATTATCATTAATTATTACTATCATTTTATTTGTTTCAAATGGGAAGCAATTTTTTACGGACAATAAACTTAGAAATAAACATGTTGCACCCTCCTACATTTAATCGAAGAATGGGTTTATTGGTACTTTGTTAGAGTCATTACAATACTATGCCCGAAGGATACATCAACAACACTCTATCGATGCATAACTCTTTGTCTTTCATAGCCTTCTCAAAAATATATTGTATAATATATATTAATTTAATATAATATAATGAAAAAACAAAAAAAATGTCACAACAATCATAAAACGAGAAAAAAATCCATATGCCCGTGAGTGTGAATTTATTCTAGCTGACTAGCATTGAAGCTGACCACCTAAGACAAGGAGTGGACAGTGTGAGCCCACTAGCATTTGAGTCGGTCGCCTGAGACAAGGAGGGGACACTGTGAGGGGTCTCACTTCCACAACTATTAATTATGTTCTAAGTTCCATAGATTAGGCCACAACTATAACACCAATGTGAAGACCAATGAGATGGAGGTAAAACAAGGGGCACTCATTCCTTTATTTTTATGATAAATTATCAATTACTCTGCACAATCACTCTCTCCATAAGACAAATACAAATGCTCATTTTCATGTCCAGGACTAAAACATATGTAGATGGTTCTATGGAGTGTTATGTATATTTTCTAGCAACTAGTTTTTATTTATGTAGCAGATCTTGATTTTCCAAGTATATTTTTTTTAATCCAGACTTGGATGTTAGACTCAACATTTGGGTAAATTATAGATCCATATATTCCAAGGACGAGAGAAAGGGGAATTGAAAGAAGCAACAATATCTTTGTAAGACTGATGACACCCGTGTAATTTATGTGTTTGTGTTGTTTCTAGCTGCTATAGATCAATAGTTGTTGATGGAAGGTGAAACTCAAGTAGGGACCTCCAATGATGTTACAATCATTCTTCAACATGAGGATAATCAAATGCCCCTCAGGTTGCAAATAGAACTTGAAAGACTACTATTTACATTTACTACACATTAATATAACAAAAGTGTATAACCATGCATGATTAATGGTGAATTGACACTCATTTTAGCCTTAACATATTTCTCCATAATATCCTTCAGTTGTGCTTGTTGAGTATTCACCTCTAGTGATAGAGGTGTCTTTGAGCATACATAACAAGATCTATTGGGTTCAAATGGTTCTACTGGAATCATAAGCATCTTCCTTGATGAATGTTGTAAGCAATGTGTCATTCTATAGTTCTTTGAATCATTTCTAAGAAACTTAGTTGTTTTAATTACAATTAGACCTACAATGATTGCATTTTTTGTTGCTATAGCATGAACAATATTTCCTGCAATGCCTTTCTCTTCAAACAAGCTATGCAATTGGATGCCAAAAGAAGAATATTGAATATTAGCAGATGCAGTAACAAATTCAAAAACTAATTAGTCATCTTTGTCAAATGTCAAACTCCCCATCTCCATAGAATATTTTAGGGGCGAAATTTCATGAATGGGCGAAATTTGGAAGTTCAAAATTTTAAGGGGGAATTTTTTTACTAAAGTAGTTGAAGTAGTGTTTTCAAAAGCTTAGCCCAAATATTAAATTAAAAAATATATAGGTTAGATTATTCGTCCCCATAAAATCGTAAATAAAATCGATGGAAACAGGTTTCGCCATCCAAATTTCATGACTGAACCTTCATTTCTCCTTTTTGGAATGGAGATTTCTTAGTAAGTAATTCTCCCAGAGTTTTTTAAACTAGTATGTTTTTCTAACTATTTCGCTTGCATTTTTTCAAATCATGGTTTTATGGAAACATTTTCGCCCATGGATTTCCTTAAGAGTTTTATAGGATTTATCCCATAGATTTATTTCAGGGTTTTATGAGATTTACTTTGCCCATGGAATTTGGATGTTTTTTTGGACTATTTCTCCTGCATTTTGTTCATTTTTCATTTTGTCAAATTCGGGCTTTATGGGAACAAATCCACCCATGGATTTCCTTCAGAGTTCAGAGTTTTATAGGAATGATTTCATCCATCAATTTCCACATGGATTTTCGATTTCACCCATAGATTTCCTTTAGGGTTTTATGAGATTGATTTTTCCCATGAAATTTGTATTTCTTTGGACTTTTAAAGTTTTATGGACACACTTCTCTGTAGGATCCCTAAAATTGCAAAGAGTTTATGGAAATGTCTCCCTAAAAATAACTTAGGAGGGAAGATTGCTCCCTAGTTAGCCCACTCCTTTACATAAATGTAGAGAATTTACATGATTTACATAAATATAGAGATTTTACATGTAATGGTTACGAGTTTAAACCTAAAGGTAATGAATTTAAACCTAGATGATGAAAACTCTATTGATTCTTAACAATGTTGCTAGATCATAAAAAAATCCATATACATATATAAAAAACCAGTATACTCTTCCATATTTTATTTTAATTTTAATTTCGTTGATTTATAAAAACTCCATATACATATATAAAAAACGAATATACTCTTCCATATTTATTTTAATTTCAAATTCTTTGATTTATATATTTTTACCGCTCATGGAGAGATTTGAATTTCTTCTACCATAAACGACTTATGGATCTTCCTGTAATCTTTTTTTCGACGTTTGTTTACCCCTTTTCAGATCTCCTTTTCAAGTTTTGTGAAAAGAAACACCAAGGTTCAAATCTCGTGGGGAGCTTTGAATGTGGGGATCCAGTCGATGGATCGTCAAATAGATGTGGATGGCTTGAGCCTCATAGACATATCTGTAGAAGACGATATCCTCTTATCACCCCCTTCTTTAAAGTTGTATAATGATGCAGATCGAACTCTTGACTTCCATTCCTCACCAACAACCACAATTCGAGTCCAGCAAAGTGCCCTTGCCTTTACCCACCATCACATATCTCTGTCAGGTGGCTATTTTCGTATTATTTGTTGAGTACCCATTTTCATAGATTGCTCGTTCTATCCATGGAGAAACTTGCCCGTGAATATGTGACACTATACATAACTATTATTAAATAAATTCCATTCAAAAATTCTCACCATGCTTGCCAGTAAGGACATTGAAAAGACTTCAAAGGGATTTTATTTTTCTATATGTTTTTTGGTTCCCATTTTTGTTATCTATTTAGGTTTTCAAAATTTTAGCGTTTTGGGAATTTTAAGCTTTAGGGATTTTCGGTTTATACATACACAGAGGGATAAAGATGGAAGACAAGGTCAGGATCTAGGGTTTAAATTTTGGGCATTTTGAGAAAACACTAGACAACTGTTGGTCATTTATAACTGGAAAAAAGGGTGCAATACTGATCTACCTCTTCGCGTATCTAATTTTCCTATATGTTACCAGGAATGATTTCATCCCCCTTTGGGTAGCGTATATTTTCTTCAATGTCCAACTCTGAAGGGTAGTTTACTTCCACCGACTCTCATTCATGTGTTGCACCATTTGCTGGGTGCAAATCTACTATAATCACCATCCATCTCTTCAGCATTAACAACTTGTTGGTCTTCCTTCCCCATCACATCAAGTTTATTTTCTTGGACATGTTCAGATTCTACAAATTAGTATTGACTAATCTGAGTGCCCCGGTTCATTCAATTTGTTAAACACAATAATAGAAACTAATTGTTTAATCTCAAAGAGTGCGAATGATAGTTTTAAAACCATGGTGAAAGCTTACATTAAATATCTTCAGAGGACTTTTAACAAGTATAACAACATTGGAAGTGGTCATTTTTTGGTACTCAATGGTTTCCAGAGATTAGCAGCCGTGATAATAGTTTTCTTAGCATTAGGTTTTTTCCCTCATAGAGCTCTGCAGGGGCAAGCATGTGAAACACCTGCAATTGCCACCATTTCCAATGCAAACAATACTCGAAATGAAGATGTGGAGGATGATAGGGAAAACAATAGAATTTCTTCAAATAAGCAGGAGTTGCTTGATACAATATCTACGCTTGAGTAGAGACTCGAGGAACTTAGGGCATTGGATAAAGATAAAACATATGCATTAGAAGCTAAGAGAGGCATTAGAGTTGATCGGAGCCAAAAGTAAGACCTTGTGGAGTAAAGATTTAATCGATATGGAGGAAGCACTGGCACACATGAAAAGAGAAGAGACAAAGTTTTTAAAACAAGTTGAGAAGATTGCAGACTCCTATTTGGCTATTAAGATAGAGCTTGAAAGAATGTCGAATCAGCAAGCAGAAATGGCCGCAACTGGAGATGAAAAGATGTGAAAACTGAGAGAGAGGAGAGAAAATGATCTCAGAGATGTTGAAAAGCTGTTCAGAGATGTTTGGTCTAAAATCACTAGGCTAGAGTCAGATTTGCTAGTTAAGGAAATCGAGGGATTGCATCTTTCCTTTGAAGAAATTCCTACTATCCAAGAGAAAATATGAGAAAATGTGGACGTCTTCATTCGACAGTGGAAAAAGATGACTTCTGCAAAGTAGGCTTTCAGAAAAATATTCTCATAATTTCTCCTCATTTTTAGTTACTCATTGATAATCACATTTTATGACCCTAGTAGATTAGGTTCACTTGAGCTTTCCAATCTTCCAATTTAGAATGATTTAGATCACTTTACTTGAATTCTATCAAAGAGTTTTTCTATCTTAGATTTTATGTTTAAAATAGGCTTCTTCAGCCACACATCGAGACCAATATTGGGAATTTGGGAGATCAAATAGAGGACTCGTTCCTCATGCAAGTTTTATTGGTTACCAATTTAGATATGCTTACCAGTAGACCAAACCATCTTGCATCAATCAAAATAAACAATTGTGGTTTTCAAGGATATGGTCTATTGTGTTGGTTAAAGTGCATTTCACGAATTGCAATTAAAAGAAACATACATTTCAATAAATCGCCTATTACTGGTGAGATAAGAGACAAATTCAAAGTCATTATACAAACATCAATCATTTATAGATTGCTGATAAAGTATGAAAAAATATTCTTTAGAAGGATATTATCTATTTTCCTGGTTGAAATGCAGTGAAAAATAAAGTGTGTTAGCGTAGCAATAAAAAACTCACTAGCAATGCCACAATCAAAATACAATCCTTGAAAAACTGTGAATTTTTTAGTGGGATAAGGACATGTTTACTAGATCCTTCAAGTTAGCCCCTGCTCTTAGTTCAGATGCACTCCTGAGAGTTTATTCCTTGCAGATTATTTTACGGTTTATTTCATCAATGGGTCTAAGAACCTTCGGTTCTAGGATATCTTGGAATGTATATGACATACTTGGATGGTCCCATAGATAAGTTCTCTTGAATAAAATGCTAATACAAGATTTCCATAGTTGGTAGAGAAAATTGAAATTTGGAGGCATTGACCTAGGGCATTCATAAGGGTTAAACCAATATCAATGCCTTCCTCTAGTTTTTTACTACCCAGAAATAGATATTCTCCTATCCTCGAGGAAATGAAAGAGATGATCAAGAAAATTGGTCTGAGAGTTGTTGTTGTAATAATTTTTGGAAACTCAAGAAAACTTCCTTTGACTCTATCAAGTGGTTGTTGATATTATGGTAGCTACGAGAGGTATTTACCTCCACATGTAAACCTGATGAGAATAGAATATTTCAGGAAGCAATAATAAACCCTAATGAGTTGGCTAATAACCCTAGAAGACATGCAAGCTCAAGAAGATAACTTGTATTAGGTTATTAGCCTCCAAGAGAAGAAGTTGGCCAGAAGAAATAATATATACTAAACAGATAGATACCCAGAATGAGAAGTTGGCTCAGGCAGTGAGCCAGAATTAGTATAAATACAAGAGGTTAGTCTTCATTCTAGCAGACAATCTCAGAATTCGTAAAACGTGTAGCCTACGACTTTAAATTTTATCCAAACTATTATGGAGGTTGATCTTTATTTTGTGACCAGTTTGAATGCTTTCTTTCAGTCCAGATTGACTACTCTTATTTTGGACTGTGTGATGGTCTTGCATACAGATGGGCAGATTTATTGAAGCATCTTTTGGGTAGTGTTTAAGTGTGCCAAAAACTCAGAATAAAGACACATTTATGGAAGAGAAAATTATGATTCTAGATTAAAAGACACCTCTGTGTACTTCAATCTATTTTCACTCTCATAACAACCAACAATTAGTGTTCCCTTTGTTCAGGGAGTTAAGCTAGCAGTAAGGGAAAGTTTATTGAAGGCACTACACTTTATTCACTCACACAAATGGGGCGCATTAAGTTGGTACTTTTCAAATATGTTTCCCTTCTTTCAGATATTGAACATCAGTTGAGGAAGTGCATAAGGCTGTTTCATTTCCTGCGTGCTTAGAGAGGCATAGTCAAGGCCTAGATTGAGAATTCCCTTCAAGATATTAACATGGGTCAACCAGAAACCCTTTTACAAGCTCAAAGGCCCACCTTGAAGGAACCCTCCACCTTATAAGGAAAATTAAAAGGGTTTTATGACATGATCGAGGTTATGTATGCTAATAAAGAGAATCACTCCACTACCTGCAAAGTAGATTACCTATTTTAAGGAATGAACATACTAGAAGAGCTTTACTTGAGGAGAGTTAGAGTTAGGAGATTGACATGTAGCAACCAAGACATAGTTAATGATTTATTTATGCAATTTTCATCATGTTTGAGGAGAGCCAGTTTTGAGGAGTCTTCTAGATGAATCTTTATCATATTTTATTGTGAAGAAGGGTCGTTCTTTCACCCAAAGAGGCATCCAAAGAACTTTTTATTAAGGATAGATGCTTGTATTTGACTTTTTGGAGTAGAATTCGACTTGTTTTCATTATATATGAATGTAATGCAATGTATTAGAGGTTGGATGTCTGATATTTTGAGAGACAAGGAGCATCATATGCATGTACTTTTCCTAAATTGAATACATAGATAGTTTGCAGACTTGTGAAGAGATTCTTGTGATTTGATCATTGGTATGAGTCTTTTTCTTCAATTGTGTAATGTTTCTCTACTGTATATGATAGATTTTATGATCTCTATACTGTAATTGTCTTCATAGAATGCACACAAGGTATTTTTAGGATTTCACAAAAGAATGTAGTTTCATGGACTACAATAATTGTAGGCTATGTTGAGGATAGGCAGAGTGATATGCCCTTGAAACTCTTTTGACATATGCAAGTAACATGAATGGGACTGGACTCTATCACTATCTCTATCATTCTACTAACGTATGCCTACTTGGCATCTTTGCAACATGCTAAGGAGATCCATTGTTACAACATTAGAAGTGCATTAGGGTTTAATTCTTTTGTTGAGACATCACTCATGTATATGTTTGCAGAATATGGGTGTATAAAAAATGCATGTCTTGTGTTTGACATAATATCTCAAGGAGATATAGCCACATGGAATGCAATGATCGCAAGGTATGATATGCATGGACATGGTGGTGATTCCATTGCACTCATTGATAAGATGAAAGAGGTAGGATTTATACCAAACCATATCACCTTCACAACTCTTTTGTCTACCTGTAACCATGCATGTATTATAGATGAAGGTTGGAAATCCTTTAATTTCATTATTTGAGATCATCATAAAATTAGGCCTACCCCAGCGAATTATGCATGTATGGTTTTTGTTTCTGGTCATGTTGGGTTCTTGTATGAAGCCCATGGGTTCATAAAAACAATGTTGATTGAACCTAATGCTAGTTTATGGGGGGTTTTATTTGGTGCTTGCGGCATTCATTGCAAATTAAACCTTGCGTGGGTGCAACAAAGTTGAAAATTTTTCAACTACGGATGTAGTGGTGTGACAGTTATCCTTTGTGAAGGAGGCCCTTGAGACATGGGTGTGGTGAGTGTAAGGGCGAACGAAGGGGGAATTGAAGAGGTTTAAATTATGAAGGCCTTAGCACTATCGATTATGTCACAAAGTATTTCCACAATGAGTGGCAACTTATATACCCAACATGACATTCTTGAGGGAGAGAAAAGTATATTGGAATATATGAGTGCTCTTACTAGAATAGAGAATTTAATATTTAATGGCCTCTAAGAAAAAAAAAGTGTTTAATGGTTCCTCCAAGAGTGGGGTGTCTTCCCATATCTAAATTTTAACCCAATCTATATCTTCCCACAATCTAGAATCATTCTTTATGAATAAAGTAACTCAATCCTCAAACAAAAGAGAACACCTCTAAAAAGTGTTCTATGGGTGTTCTACCATGCTCTCAGAAATTGTGTCCAAGCTCTAGAAGGATTAGTAGGAAAACTTGGCACAATATATTCCTCACATTCCATATTGACTTGGCACAATATATTCCTAAAACAATGATGCATTTAGTCTTGACTCTGATCTTATAGTAGACAGGAATGTAAATGCTCCAATATTGGTATAACAAAACCAATTAAATTGGTAGTTATTTTGAACCCGTGTACTGTGGAATTCAACTTTGACTGAAGTGGGTGAGTTCAGACATCGAGTTATCCAATTGTCCAACAGAAAATATTAGCATGCATTATATATAGAGGCTCAAGTGTATGCAATCTCTAGCTTCTAATATGCTTGGTGTTATGGAGGAATTCATGTAAACATTAGTTTGGTGATTTTTGGAGATATTGCTACTTACATACTATAATCCTAATTTAAGTAGGGAAAGGACAAAATTAGATGAAGGAAAGAGAAAACCTTATACAAAATATTGAATGCCTTATGCAATGAGCAATAACATCATAACATTCTTTCGATATATGTCTAGTTAACCTCACCTAAGAAAGGTCCCCAAAAGCTTTACCCATATGGTATAATGGGTTCAACAAGCGATTCGATGCTTGCCTTAATATAAATCTACATGGGGCACTGATTATCTAATAGAGTACTGCAAAATTTCCCATTGTCATGATCGTGTACACATTTGAAATGCAAGATCTATATTAACTTGATTGAATGAGAATCTTAATTGCAAATAATTATAGAAGAAACCTCATTTTTTGGCAATCTATGATATACAACAAGGCCTACTTCCTATAATGGCTACATTATCTTGTTAGAATGGAGACTAATACATGGACTTCAATGTTTGATACTATGAAAAGCTAATGCATGTAATGGTTACATTATCTTGCTAGAATGGATATTAATATGTAGACATCAATGTTTGATTGTATGAAAAGATAATAAGTAATAATAAACTCCAAGGACACAACCAATTGTCTTAACCTTTAGACCAACCCCTTATAGTACGATAAGTTTCCCATATAGTTGACGATATACTGAAAATTCCCACTAGCTAGAAGGTCACTTTCATAAATTATGATTAGTGCTTTAAGTAATTTATGAGTTTTTATCATTTAGTATTAAAAGAAAGCATGCTTCAAACATTCTAGTAGATAAATAAAGTAAAACCTTCATTAATATTAGCATGATTGATGAATATATGGGTTAAATATAGAGTTCTGGGATGGACCTATAGAACTCTTGTTCAACTTGTTTTCATGACAAAAAACCAAAGACAATACATTCAATTTATCATATGCGAATAAAAGTTATTACAAGGTCTGGTGTTCATAGGTATTCGTTACTATGTTTTTTGAAATGCAAAACAGAAGCTCCAACTCTTTTCTAGCAACTTCTTTCACAAATGTTCTTGTATATGTTTGTGTTTTATTTTCCTAGGAAATCTCACATTATTTGTGAGAGAAATGAAACTCTAAATGTCACTTCATAACATCATAGGATATGTTGGTTTTTCTCCAACATTTGATAGTAGTCTATTCAATCACATTAATTTTTCGTTTCTTTTGCAACGGAGACTAGTATCTTCAATGCTTCACAAAGCTCCAATAAAATTTCTCTTGTGGCACAATGATAGAAATTTATTGTCAAAAGTAAACAACTATGCTTCTATGGTAAAAAATCAACATTAAAAGTTCTCTTGTTACACCATGAAACAACTTTATTTCCAAAAGTAAAGCAATAACATCTAGCAGACTTCCTTTTTGGTCAACATTACCTCCTTTTTGGTCAACATTACCTTCACAATCAAACATTGTAAAATTGTAGAAGTTGTTGAAGCTCTTCACTACAAGTGCACACACTAAATATAATGCCAAAATTAAGTGTTCTCTTTAGATATTGCAAAATTAGTTTAGTTTCTTTCCATACATGCATGGGTTATTTATTAGTTGCAACTTTGATTAAGAAAACAATTGTTTGTAATTAATAAGTTAATAATGTAATGTAATCTTAATCAATGGATTTTAGCTTGTTGATATGTAGAAAATAGAGATTAGGATTGGCATGAGACACCACATTAAGAAAAGCCAAGACAATCAATATAGGCAT
>ML776625.1:1961811-1978849 GCA_009831015.1 Picea engelmannii | reverse complement strand
AGTGACCAATCAAGATTTATGCTTATCAATACTACCATTCACATAGAATTTCATTTTATAGACCCATTTATATCCAACAATATTCTTCCCTAATGGAAGAGATACGAACTCCCATATCTCATTTTTCATCAAGGACATATATTTTTTTGTTATAACATTCTCCCGTGCTTTCCATGAGCTTATTCATAGTTATAAGGATCATAAATCATCACGGGTATCAACACAGTGAAAAGTTTTATTTTTTCTTATGACCATGAGTCTTTTAGAGTGTTCAAGACATCATCGACATTAGATCTTGTTTCCTCAATGATTTTTGTAGCCCACTTAGGACAACAAGTTGCTCCAACAAAAAGTAAGCCTTGCAGTTTGACATTTAGTTTGTTGGCTATATGAAGCCTTGCAGTTTGACATTTTGACAGCACATTTTTATTCATTCAGGGATTGGAAAGATCTTATCATGGAGGCTTCATGCAGGACATGCCAGAAGAGTTTCAACACCTCAATAAACGGTTAGTGCAGTTTTTTGTGTTTTCCTAAGGTTATTTTTATGTAGTATTATTTTTCACAAGTGACTTTTCTACTTTTGACCCCTTACTAAACATAATATATTCTCTTGGATTAATTGGAATTGATAGCATTGAGCAATCCCATTGACGTGTAAGAATTATGAGCCATATATTTTAGTGTTTGGGTTTTGTCACATGCCTTTTTTTAGTAGTGTAGTTAGATCAACTGAATAGTTGATATTTATAGAGGTTTGAATTATTGAACAAAGGTCATCCTTATTGAATTGGAGGAGAGGGATTTAATATGCAATGGAGTAATAAATAGCTCTATGGATGACTTAGCCATTTGCATTTCTGAAAATGTTTACAGGTGTTTCAAATGGATTGATGAATATGAACGTGTAAATAATTATGGCTAAATGGACGCATCTGTAGACTTAGATAACATATCGTGTATATCTTGAATATAGTAATTGAATATATGGATGTTTCTTTTCCTGAGATTCTATCTGAAATCTATGAGAGCATCTATAGTTTGGATGTGCACCTTCCTCATAATGTGCAATACAGGAATCCATTTGAACAAATTCACAATATTCTTCTTTGGCCTGTCATGTTCTTGGATCATGTTTGAAAAATGATTGACGTTCAGTCACTTAATATATCTACTACATGGATTAACTGTGTATATGACAATTAACATTGGTTGTTATTTGAAACTAGATGGATTGGTCGTGTATACAACAGTACCATTGGTTGTTATTTGAAACTAAACTTGGAATATATATATGTGTGTTGTATATCTGTAGGCCAAATTTGCTATAGTTGTTGAATTATTTAAACTTGTCTTTTTTCACCCCTTGTTTTGATTGAGTATTGGGATATTGAATTTTGCATGGTTTGGAATTTTCAAATGTCTTGGCATGAAGTATTATGAGCTTTATATTTGAAGTCCAAATCTGTTATGGTTGTTTCGAATTGCTACAATTTTCACTCTATGAATTTGCTCTTCTACTCAATGTATATATATAGAACACTTGCATGCTATGTGTGAAGTTGTTGTGCTAGGCAAAGGATACAAAGAAATACCTGCAATGACTTCAAGTTGTATTATTGATGATATAATTTTCTGCTAAATGTCAAACAAATTGTCAGAGGTTTCAGTTAAGGCTCTAGAATTTCTGTTGCTCAGCTATCTCATTGGTATATAGGATCTTGTATTGGATGGCACTTGTTTCGATGTACCCAAGAAAGAAAATTGTTATTTTGATCATTTCTAAAAATAGGGACTTACTCTCTAGTATATTTTTGCAGTCTTATTATGCATGATTGCAATTGAGCTTTTGGAATTTAGCTCAACAGTTGCGAGTTCATGTGATAACACACCTGAGAAATATCCTAGTGATCCTAAACCTCACTAGACAAGACCCCCTTTACCATTGGAAGTTAGTCCTCCTCCTCAACCAACCTTGCCTAGGACCGATGCTATATATTTAAATATTGATATGGCAAGTATCTTAGCAAAGGTTAATGTACCTGTCCCTCTCAGTATTGATATTGTATTTTTTTTAAATACCTACAACACAGTCGCTATTGCAACATCTTGGAGTGTCTCTCCCATAGAAACCACGTTGGAGATGATACCTCTTAACATCACTCTTGCCACGTCCAAGACGTCTCTCTTGCCACCTCCAAGACGTCTCTCTTGCCACATGCAAGACATCACTCTTTCCATGTTCAAGACGTCTCTCTTGCCACTTTCAAGATGTCTCTCTTGCCACATTCAAGACGTCTCTCTTGCCACATTTAAGACGTCGATCTTGCCACGTTCAAGATGTCTCTCTTGCCAAGTTCAAGATGTCTCTCTTGCCACATTCAAGACGTCTCTCTTGCCATGTTCAGGATGTCTCTCTTGCCATGTTCAAGACATCGGTCTTGACACATTCAAGACATCGGTCTTGCCACCTCCAAGACATCGCAATAAAGACAAAATCTATGTCTTCGGAAAAGAGACGTCATGTGGAATGACGTTTGAGGGGGTTCGTTGTTTGTCATTCTCTCGACAATATAAAGTGGCAATTGCATTGAAAGTGCCGTCAAAATTTGACCCAAATGTACTAGTGTAGTCGTTCATTGTTTTCTGAAGCATTCCCCTGCTTCCTTCAATATCAAAGTCATCCCAGGAAACCTGGAATCGATGAAAAAACTTTCTAGCGTTGTTTTTGCAAGATACTTAGTTTTGTTAGTTGCTACATGCTTTAGGGTTTTCCAATTCCTTTGTTATGTTAATCACTACACTAGATAATAATGTTGACTTACTTTTTCTATAGTCTTGTTTTGATTCCTTCATTTTCTCTAATGAGTGTCGTTGCAGTTTGCTCGTGTAGATATTTGCAAACATTTTATGGAGGATCATGCTAGTTATATTGAAACTTGTAGGAGGCGAAGAGTGAACCCATGACTCCATGCATATTGTTGAGTGTCCTGCCACCGCCCTTCCCGAAAAATTTCCAAGAATGTGTAGATCATTGTGAGTTATTGATTTCCAATACAAATTATACATCAATGAAAATATTTTCATCATACTCTAGCAGTTTTTCTCCAAAGAGATTCCCAACACCTATATCATATGGAGGGTTGAACTTACCATCCACTAGATCACTGGGGAAAACCCTAAAATTTTCCAGATTCAACATCATTTTCACATATGCATATCTAATATTAGCAAGGTAAACCATGGGTTTCAACCATCTGCTTAATTTGATCTTGGGGGGAAGCATGAGTCTCTATATCCTTATTCTCTTGCAACTACTTCCAATCTTGGCTATTTATAAGAAGCGATGCTTGGTGGAGCCATACACTCTCTTATATTTTCCCTCCTCTCCAACAAAACCTCTAAGCCACTCCATGCTTTTTGTGTACTTCCTAAATACTATCTATATCATATTGTTACTAAATATAATAATACCTAGCAAAAGCATTGGGTCCACAAACTGTACAAAAGAAATGGTACCCATAAACCAGTTGATCCTTGTGGAGTCCTAGGTCTCAAAGGGAATATTAAACTACATCGACATCAGATATGGGAACGAGGCACATGAGAGAATACACCATGGAGGTTTTTGTGTCGGCCAAGAACTTCATCGACACTACTCTACACAATATTTATGGACTCATGCGCAGATTTCCCATGAAATCGGAACCATGGCAACATGTTCATGGCTATGGATAATAGTAAACGCTGGAGTTTATATCCAACATATGCACCATCCCCCTTGTGCTCATCATTTCTCTACAGAACGCTGCAATATTTGCAACCTGTCATGGACGCGATATAGGGAATTAACAATGTGTTGGGACATTGACTTACATTAGTTTCTCATTGACTTCCTAATAATTCCATTTTATCCAAATCCCTTTCTTATAATTTTGATTTCCCCAATTAAATGAAACATATGTTTCTATTTCTCTCCATTTCTATTGGCTATGGAGTTTAAGGTATTATTGTTGGTCCAACGACATAGCTCTTGGGGCTGGGGATGAGTATGTGTTATTTTCTTATATTCTTCTTCAATATTTGGTAATACGACAGGTAATAAATTGTACTATTGATTTCATTACTACTTCCATGACATTTTGTGTTCTCATTGTGCCACGACTTTGCCTCTCTACACCGCACATTTCATATATCCATTACGCCACGATGTTACCTCTCTACCTTGGTAGCATTGTCTTGAACTATGTTTTAAGCCAGTCATGGTATGTTTGTCTCTACACACTTGAGATTGTGTTTTTCTCTACAATTTTTTTCTAAATGTTGTCCAGTCCATCATTCCAACTTCTCTATTTCGAGATTCAGTTTATTTTACACGTTTTGATCTCTATTACAAAGCTAAGTCTATCGTCAAAAGTTCAGCTAAGTCTGTCGAGTGAGTTACTTTGTCTTTCTTTCAAATCTACAGGGTTTGCAGGTGCAACATCAATATTTGGAAATGTTCAGCAGTATAATTTCCACATTGTCTATGATCTAGATCAAAGAAACCTCTATTTTTCTCCCACTAGTTGTGATTCTCTCTAGACTCCATTAAATATTTACAAAGATTATCTTTACAAATCTTGATTGTAATTCATGCTACATTGTTAGAAAAATGTATATGAGAGAATGAAGAAATAAATAAGAAGGTATGGGAGATGTTAGACAAAGGTTGGTTGAAGGAGAGTTTGAGTCCATGTGTTTTACCAATAGTTCTCATCCCAAAGAAGGATGGTGGATGCACATGTGCACTAGATCCAGAGAAAGCAACAAAATTACCATAAGGTACAAATTTACATTTCCTTGCATAGATGATTTGATGGATTGTTTGAGTGGTTCAAAATATTTTTCAAAGATTGAATTAAAGAGTGGATACCATCAAATAAAGATAAGATAAGGGGATGAATGGAAGACTACTTTGAAGACTAATAGTGGATTATATGAATGGTTGGTGACACCTTTTGGACTGACAAATGCTCCTAGTACATTTATAATATTAATGAATGAGGTATTAAAGGAGTTTATTGGAAAGTTTGTGATAGTCTATCTAGATGAAATTCTTATCTATACCTAGAAAAAAGAGGAACATTTAAGGCATTTAAGGGTGGTTTTGAGTACCCTACAGAAGGAAAAATTGCTGATAAATTTGAAGATATGCATTTTATGAAGATGGAGCTGGTGTACTTGGGGTTTGTCATATATTAAGAAGGTTTGAAGATGGACCCAGAAAAGTTTCAAGCAATTGTGAATTGGACAACCCCAAGAAACACATTTGAGGTAAGAAGTTTCCATGGACTTGCAAGTTTTTATAGAAATTTCATTATAATTTTCACTCAAATATGTGCACCTATTATAGATACTATCAAGGAATGAAAAAAACCATTTAAGTGGACTGAAGAAACTGATATAAATTTCAAATTATTGAAGAAAAAGATGACCGAAAATCATGTGTTATCTTTTCCAATCTTTAACAAATTCTTTCAAGTTGATGCTGATGTTAATAGGACTGAAATAGGATCTATATTAAGTTAAGAGAAAAGACCACTTGCATATTTTAGTGAGAAATTAAATGAAACAAAACATAAATATTCCTCTTATGAAAAGGAATTTTATGAACTTGTTCAAACACTTAAGCAGTGGTGGCATTACCTCATTCCCAAAGAATTTGTCTTGTACAGTGATAATCATGCATTACAATTCATAAGTAGCTAGACAAAACTAAATCAAAAACATGCTAACTGGGTTGAATTTCTGCATAATTTTACATTTGTAATTAAGGACACTAGTGGGAAGGAAAATAAATTTGTTTATGCATTAAGTAGAATTAATTTTCTTTTGCAAGAATTTAATGTCACACTTTAGGATTTGATAGTGTAAAAGAAATGTATCAAGATGATGTAGATGTCGAGGATGCCTATGCATCTTGTGAAGATCCAGTTCTTGGTAACATAAGTCAGTGGTTAGACTACATGCTAGAGGAAGGATTGTTATTCAAGAACAATAAATTGTACATACCAAAGTGTTCAATGAGGGAAAATTGGATCAAACAAAATCACAATGGATGATTGTCAAAACATTTTGGACAAAATAAAACATTTTCTCAAGTGAATTTTTTTTACTATTGGCTACTTATGCAGAATCAAGTGAAGAATTTTGTGGAGAAGTGTAGAATTTGTCAGAATGATAAAGGGAGGATTCAAAATATAGAGTTGGACCAACCACTGCGCATTCCAAAAGGGCCATGGGATGTAATGGGTATGGATTTATTTTTCGGATTGCTAAGAACACAACGAGGTAATGATTCAATCTATGTTGTGCTCAATAGATTTTTAAAAATGGCTCATTTAATTGCTTGTACAAAGACTAGTGATGCGACAAATGTTGCAAATTTGTTCTTTAAAGAGGTTGTAAGGTTGCACGGTTTACCCAAAAGTATATTTTCTGACAGAGACACTAGATTTGTTGGACACTTTTGGAGAACCTTATGGAAAAATCTTGGTACTAATATCAGTTGTATCTCATCCTATCATCCATATATTGATGCAAAAACCGATGTAGTAAATAGAAGCCTCGGAAATATTTTGAGAAGTATTGTGAATGAGAACCCTAAGAAATGGGATCAAATGATTTCTCAAGATGAGTTTTCATATAATGACTCACCAAATAGAAGTACAAGGATGAGTCCATTCTCTATTTTATATGGATTGCATCCTAGGGGAGTGTATGAGTTAAGGAATTTGAGAAAATAAGGATTGAGAAGTGTCGATGATGAGGATTTTGCAGTAAGTATACAAGAGTTGTAGGAAAGAGTCAAACAAAAATTGCAAGACAACAACAAAAAGTACATGCAACAAGTAGGTATGAAGAGAATACCAATGAATTTTGAAGTTGGTGATTTGGTCATGGCGTATTTGAATAAAGAGAGGTTTCTTGTAGGGAATTATAATAAGCTAAAGATTAAAAATATTGGGCCATGTAAAATTTTAAGGAAATTTTCTTCGAATGCATATGAAATAGAACTTCCAAGTGGTGTTGTAATTTCTCCAATATCTACTGTTGTAGATTTGTATCCCTTCAAGGAGACAGAGGATGTTTCAGTAGATGAACCTATAAGTGATAAAGACGAGAATGTGGAATGGAAAGGTAGAACAAAAGAAGATACTACTTGGATGATAATTGTAGAGATTTATGAGTATGGTACGGATCTTGAAGACCTGATGAATAGTTATCTTCTTCCCGAGGAGTTTGATGCAGGAGCATGTGATAGTAAATCTCAAAATTGACCTCTAGGGTCCAAGACATTTACCCAGGGATTTGGTTCCCTAATTTATTTTATTATTGTTTTAATAATTATGAAATGTCTTTAGTAGACATTTTCATTTAGTTTATTTCTTGAGTGTCGAATTATTGTCATAGGTGTTAAGTATATTGCTAAATATCAAGAAAAAATCTTTAGTTTAGTCAATTGTTTATATAACTCTAGATTTTGTTGTTTCTGATCTATCTTAGGGCTCAAGATATATTGTATATTTTGTAAGAATCACAATTTAGAGACTGTGTGATATCAAGTATGTAAAAGTGTGGATCGCACATGTCCAAGAGATCGACAAGGAATAAGCATTCCTGTGTAAAATTATTCCTTCATTGATATTAATTAAGAAGCGAGCATGTGATTTTTTCACACCGTACATTTACAACTTTTCTCACTATGTGTTTGCATATTGTCCCTTTGTGTGTTGAAATTATTAAACTACATATATAATTTGTCTTGGTAGAGTGACGAGGTTCTATGATTAGAGGAAAGACTATCACAGTTAATTCCATCCAAGTTTAAAACTATGTTTAAAAGAATGTTTGTTGAGTATTTGTCTTCACAAGAATATACCATCACGATTTGGCATAGTAAACCATAAGGTAAAAGTATGGGACAAGTCGATATCATCATTGAATTACGCATGGAAAGTATTATGCGACACACTAGTATTGTGTGTTGAGTTTAGTGTAAAACTGTCTGCGACATATTTCGATAGTATTGTTGATCAATACTTATACGCAAATATATGTATGCATAATGATGTTATGTGTAGAGTTTTCTATGACAGAGCATAATTTAGCATTGTAGAAATAGACCATTTGAGTGCTTATTTGTGTTGATCCTAGGCCAGACAAGTAGTTTGAATATTGAAAATGATAGAGTGTTGAAAACTCTATGATTGTGGGTTGACAGTGGTATTTTGACATAAATTGCACAAGAAATAGATCTCCCTTAAGACGGTCAGTTATTTTTCAAGAGAAGGTAGGTAGAAAAATATGTTTGGGATCGATTCTTGAATATGACTAGCATGAAGACATAGTGGTCGAAGGGGACAACATGATGCCTATTCAAAAGGAGGTATTGAAATATAAGTTAATCATTCTACAAAAGTATATTACAGGTGAAGATTGTTTTAGCCTAACGTTTCTTTACCATATCAATATATAATTGCATTTTAATGGACAAAGGCTTAACCTTCCTTACTTTTCATAGAAATCGTTGACCAAAATAACAGCCAAAACACAAAAGAAAGTGTACACTAGAACCATGGAATGGAATTTGCATCACCACGATCTTATGAAACTATTAATTTTGGAGGAACTCGAGAAGAAAAATGACACATGGGAGGATTTCATAGCCCGAAACCAATTCGGGGAAGCTCAAAAGGAAAAAATGGAACTTGAGCCTTAGGGTAAAGGGAAAGAATATGAATAGGTTGAAGAGAATATTGAAGCATATGAAGATAAGTATGAGGAATATGAGAAATAACATAAAGAGGTCGAGGAACCTGAGGAAGAAAAAGGGGAGTCGGGTACAAATGAAGATGACCTTGATCTTGTGGTAGAGGATGAATAACTTCAGGTCATATCAATATTAAAGAATCCAAGAGCTCCAAGAAATAGGGGAGTCTTAGTGACACCTATTCCACCAAGGATGACCATGAGTCAGTCCGTGAGACTTGATCGAGAGTTAAGTAAACCTCTTAAAACCCTAGAGAATGAGGTAATACTTGAGACCCATCCCAAGAAAAAGTGTTCAAAAACTCTTGATGAAAGAAAAATTGTGAATGAGTAGTATATAGAGCATAAAAAATTGCATGGTTGGACCAAAATTGTGAATATCATTAAGGAAATCCAATTAGGTAGTCTACCCACCAATGAAAGTGTATGAGAAAAATTGATGGATAAATTAATTGGTATTGACATCTTAGCATGAAAGGGAAAGAGGATTGGTATATTAAAGAGAAAATTCATGGAGATGTCAGTTGTAGAAGAGTTCGTTAAAAATGAGAACTTACTATTGAAAGATTCTATTGTCAGGTTCCTAGAGGAAATTTCTTGTTTGAAAAAGGAAATCAAGAGTTCACTAAGGAGGTACCAATGATGGTACAGGGAGTCCCAAAAGCTTCACCTACAGAATAAAAGGCTCAAGGCTATACTTGAATGGTTAAATGTATCTTATCTTGTGACCATTCAGGTCTAACATATAACTCATAATGTATCAACAGTTTTGGAAATCATTTTTGGAGGGTGATTGAAGGACCAGTTTTGCATGAGGACTTGCAACTCCTCAGGCATGGGGGAGATGTAGGGTCCTAGTCTTGACATGTTTTGGTACAATATAAATGACCTTATCTTGTTATTTACCTTTCCATTTTCCACCTTATCTTGTACAATATAAATGACCTTATCTTGTTATATCCCTATATTGAAATATATTTCACCATTTTGTCTCCAAAATTCATTCTTTCTTCAAAGGTAATCATTTAATCATAAGTATTTCATTTTTCCTTGGTTAATGAATGAAATATGTTAATTAATCAAGCTAATGATATTACAAGAACATTATTGTACTCTATTGAACAAGTTTTGTAGTCATTTTGATGGTTAATATATTTTCCACCCATTCCATCCAATTGATAGATAAGGGTTCTAGAGGAAATAGAGTACCCATGGATATCCACTATCCAAATTGGATACACTAGAAATGTAGAAGCGTTATTGCTGGTTAGCAATCCAATATATTCATGTAGCACGTACGAGCTGGTTATGATTTTATGCCTTTGATCATGAAATCGTAACATATTTACTTATATGAGATCTATTGGTTCAATTAGTTTGTCTGAAACTAAATATCTAATGTTTAGACTATCTTTAGTGTATTACATAGGATTGTAAGTTAAGGGTCATTTGTATTTAATTTGAATTTCTTCTATAAATATGAAAGGAAATCAAGCCCAAACATAATACTTGATAGATTGATATAGCCTTAAAGAGGCATATTGCACTATGGTCAAGCACCCATGTACTGTGTTACTTTATGAATATAAAGATTAGTTTATGCACCATTGATTGTTGAGTTTCTAATTTTATAAGTGATTAGCGGGGATAGTTATGAGATAAGGTAGGTCCCCCTTAGTATTAGAAGTATCAACCTAGTTGTTTTATTTATTTTTTGCATTAGATTTAATTGTAATTATGTTATTGTAATCAAGTATTTCAGTTCAATTCATGTAAGTAGTTTCATGGAGTCTTGTAGTGAGGTTTAGTTTATTGATGCTGCAATTCCATGTGTGTTCTAGTTCAACTAATGTATGTGACCAAGAAGCTTACTTCTTGATTTTTGACATATTTTCCTATGATTCTATGGATAAGAATTGCCCAGAGATACAGATCGTTGTAATTAACCATTGCTACACTTCATTGATTGACAATCTTCCCATAATAATTAGGTTGATCGCATGTATTAGTGTTTTTGATATGTTTCTCTTGTTTTAGGATTAATGGTTGTCAATATGACTAAAAAAGTGGATCCAACAAAGAAATATTGGGTATAAAAGTGTATATCCAACTTGCAAGTTTACCTTAGCATGTCCATTGTCATATCAACAATTAGATTGGATATATTTCATAGTTTATTAGCATGGTATGTCTCTAAGATTGCTCTGCATATATTTTTCCTAGTGCTTCATAATCCTACAAACGCGGATTCGATAATTAATGTATTGAATCAGTGTTATATAATTCAGCCAACAATTGTTTTCAATGAACCCTCTATTTTTTTCCTTGAGTGTATGAGGTCCTAATTATTTAATACATCTATGAGGGTGGGTGCAGAAAGTCACATCCATTAGTTATTGAGAACATGCGGCTAAAGTGCAGTCAACATTGCGGAGAGTGGGGGTCAACTTGCTTGGGGAAAAAGGGAAATACATATGGAAAAGGGGGGAGAGTTTTTACAATGAGTTTTTGGATAGCAAGGGACAGGAGAGCATGGAAGATTGAAGGAAACCATAGTGCACATGTGTGGTAGTTATTTTCCATCTGTAGAGTGCATGAAGAATCAATTTGTTTGGCCTATAGAGTGAGACCGTGTGAAAGAAATTACACTACCAATAGTGACATTGTTGTTGTGAATTTTTTCTTGCAACTGACATCCATGGAATCCCCAACAAGAGATATTCTTGACCTGTGGTAGAGCCTTCAAGTGAGGTGGGAATGATTGAGATATTGTGTGTAATGAAGCGGGATCCCATTCCTTGGGTTGCAAAAGTTGAGAGGAAGAGAGATCAAGGATTGGGATAGCTATAGGAAAAATTAGTTGGTTCTCGGAACATTTGGGTTGTGAGTGGAAAATGAAGAGTCACTCTCTCTTGTGGATTCCTTGACTTGTTATTTATATTTGGAGCAACAAGTCTATGGTTGGGTGGAATGTCTATTTTTTGGAGCTGGTTGCACAATTGTTACTGAAAGATAAGTGTTTTATCTTTGTTTGTTACTTTTATTTATGATTTATTTTTGTATGTAGTACTTTGTGTTTACTCTGAGTATAATTATTTGCATTGATGTTTTTGGAAATGTTGTTACATGCATTTAGCTTAATGGTATCAAAAATTTTAAATTTTTATGGGTTTAATAGTGGGGAATCCTACAAAAAGAATAACTCGTGTATAGAGGTGTACAACCACCCAAAAAATGTTCAAGTTGTGTTAAAGCATGAGAAGATAACACTTGCATCCTAATATGCTATGATTTCTTAAAATAAGTATGGGATCATTGGCACAACTTAAGTGAAGTAATGAACTCAAGTGATCAAGATATAAAAAGTCTATTTTTTTCTAGAGAAAGAGCCCTTGAAAGTTCCATGACTACAAACATTTTGGGATATTACCCATCATGGATGATTTTAGGGGCTAAATTTCGCTCATGGGCTAATTTTCCATGGTTTTTCCAAAAACAATATTCTCTATTTTAAAAATGATTCAGCCAAATACTATAGGATAAAATTATTTTACCTTAAAAATCGCCAAAATTTTATAAAAACTATATAAAATCCTTATAAATTTGAATATTTTTTAAAAAATATTGCAAAACAATTATAGTTGGCATATGAAGGATAAGTAAGATTCGCCAAGGTTTCTACATCTTAAAATAAATTTCCATCCTTAAAATCATCCTTGTTACCCATGCTTGATTATTTGTCCCTTTTGAAAGGCCATAAACAATTTTTTTTTAAAGATGATACACTTAGGCTTGAGTAAGTATGGAATATTTATGGAAGATTCACAATTTTTTTTAAAGTAAATCCTAAAGTGTATCCCCTTTATTCATATTTACATCCAGGAGAAACACAAAATCATGAAGAATTTTGGTATTCAATCTTATTTTTTTGTAACACAACAAAAAAAAGTAATGAGATTCACCAGCAACTAAAGTAAGGTTCAAATTCAATTTTGACAAGGCCTTGAGAAGAAATATTTGGTTGGTAGCGACATGAGCCATACTTATAAAATATGAGAGATGGATACTTTGAATATGGGTAAAATTGGTACGGATAACTTGAAATGATAATGTGAAAATATTTCAATTACTGAATGCACAGATATAATTAGAGTAATTGCACTCGATAAAAATGGTCATAAATTGATACTTGAAACTCATCATTGGGTCTCTTGATAGGAATGAAAATAATAATTAGTTGTGTGATAAGATATTGGGCTTTTATATTCTTGATTAAAAAAAAAGTTGATTGGAAAGCTAATTGTTCATTTGCAAACATGTTCGCTCACCAGTAAACAAAAATGTTGATTTGACAACTAATAAAGAGTTCAATCTCAATAAGAACATTGATTTTTGAGGGAGGATGGATGATTGGAAAAACATGTGGTATCATGTCTTATAACACTTTTAAAATTGTGATATAGATGACTGCAAGGTAAGCTAGTGATGCCATTGATTCCCTTGGGATATGAAATCCCAAGAACTGGTAACTTCTCCTTTTAGTAGATGCATGCAAACAAATAATGCATTATTATAATGGTCTAATGGATTTCGTGACTCTTGGTGGATTCACAATCCACTGCCTTGGTCCACTTGGCTACGTCCACCCCGGAAAAACAAACCAATTGTCTCTATCTACAGTCATTTCTTCTTGGAAGAAATGATGAGGCTAACGTTTGTATGTGGGTCGGCAACCTCTTATAGGGGATCAAAGCAAGATCAATGACTAATTCCCAACCAACTCTCGAATAAGTTTTTCGGTCGTGGACCTATGTCAAATGTCTATTGGTAATATTTGACATGAATCAAGTATGAGAGAAAGAATGTGATTGGGTCCCGAACTACTCAATTTTAGATCTGAGTATATACTAATATTATAGAATGAATATGTTCATGATCTTTATTTAGCATCCATGGTTGAATGGTTAAGTGAGTAGGGATAGTAGGGCGATTCAACCAGGTCAAATGCACCCACCTTTGTAACCTCATACCTCCGCTACTAGGTAGTAAATGGGTTATGGTTCAACCATGTTGGCTATGCACCAGTCGGGGAAGAGGGCATAGCCTGCGTGGAGGGAGAGGTGGGGGAGTTTAAGCATGACAAAACCATTGGATCAAAGGAGAACCCGTACCATTTTATACTACCAAATATTGAGTAGACAAGCAACCTAGATATGTTTCTTATTCTCAAATCTATAGACCGACCTATATATGCAAATCAGGGAACCCACCAAACTCACTACCAAGGGGGAGGAAATAGGCAAAGGGGTGGGATCTACCTATACTAACCGGGTGGATGGAAGGAGTAGTTCGAGAGGAAACAAAATAGGGTTGTGAACTCCCTTATTAAAGTGTAAAGTGAAAGACCATTCTACATGGTAATCCAATTATTATATTTTTTTTAGAAAAACTTTATAGGAACCCATACCTAAGGGATGCTTCTTACATTTGTGTATTTGTGGATAAAATCTTTTGTAAACTTATAAAAATAGATAAGTGCACCTAACTTTGAGGATTTAATCTAGAGAACTAACTAATGAGTATAATATTAACACTTAATTAGTTAAGATAATTCTTGAAACTTTTGAATGATTAAAAACATTAAGTTCTAACACTTAATTGATTAACATAATCTTTGAAATTTTTAAATAATTAAAAAAAATCAAATTTCAATCTCATGCACAAAGTAAGAATTTTAATTGATTAAATGATTAAGAACTAGTAGTCTTAGACAATCCCCTCGGCTCAAGTATCCTCTTCCCCATATAGGTGGTGAGTTTCGCAACATCCATGTTTTCCTTGATAAAAGGTATCAAAGAATCACGAACTTGATTGAGGTCGCGTGTTTCCTCCACAGGTTCTCTGAGGCTAGGTAGTAAGTTTGATGGAGAGTGTTCTAGCCGAGGAGAAGAAGGAAAGGAATCAGGTTGCCTCGTAGTAACCAAAGGGTTTAAGGGAGGAGAGGCATAAGTGGTGGGTAAGTGAGCAGGGATAGTAGGGCTAGAGACAAAAGTAATGATAGGTTCTAAACCATAATTCTGACCCTCCTTTAGTGTAGGATGCTATGAAACCCCATCAAGAGCTGATGGGGAAAAAACCTTTCCCGAACCACCTAAGTCACCAGAAGTATAACGTGATAGCTAATCTAATTTTTCCAAAGATTTATTTTCCCAAAAACTTAAGGAAGAAAAGAGTGAGGGGCAGAAGAAATGTAACTTACTCATTAAAGTGTTCAAAGTCTCTGAAAGGGTCTCTGTCACTGGGGGGAAGTGGGAATGAATCTCACCCGGAGAATCCACTTTCATCATATAGTCCAGGGGATCTTCCTGTAACAAAGTATCTTCAGACTTATCCTCACACACCTTACCATTGCAATCACTTCGGAGATGGCCTGTACAATGACACCAACTACACCTAAAGGGGATGCCCTAGTAGTCTAACTTTTGTTTATGATGACGTCCTCTCCATTCAATGTCCAAAACCTCATGAAGACCCTCATGAATATCTAATTCCACTAAGATTTTTCCCATCTTTCTTATAGCATCTGTTAGAGATGAAGTATCTAGTGCAATGAAACGCCCCAAGGTGCTCTCCATGGCCATTAATGCCCCCTCATTCCAGAACTGCAAAGGCAAAAAAAGCAAGAGAACCCAAATATGTCTATGTTGAAAGCACTCAGTCACTAAGTCAAAAGCCACGCTCTGGATCCTGGGTAGGAACAAATAAGTACACATAACTTAAGGGGATTCAATCTAGAAAACTAACTAATAGTTACAATATTAAAACATAATAGAAACAATATTTTGAAATTTTTAAATGATGAAAAACTCAAATCCCAATCTCATACACCTAGTGAGAATGTTGGTAACTTACCATTTTGGATTAACCCACAAAGAAAAGTCTGAGACGTCTTCTACCTATGAAAACCTAAACCAAAAAAAATGTTATAAATACGATTCCCAATCCCTTATGATAACCGACTGAAAACTCGTTATTTCAAAAAACAAAACGATATATTTCATGTTCTTTGCGGGCGGAAAGGGAAAGATACGAATTCAGTGATTGTAGCAGGCTCTTTTCTCTCCCTTTCGTGAGGAAAATAATATTTGTCCACCATCGTTTCGATCAATATTAAATAAATATTAACTCAGCGACTGTAACCGGCTCTTTCCTCTCGATATCGTTACGAAAATAATATTTGACGACCTTCGGTGATCACAAAGTAAGGGTACTAAATATTTATGGATCCATATGAGTCAGGCTGAAACGGGGGGAAGACTGTTCCTTTTGGAGTTGGTTGCGTATGAAGATGACAAAAAGACGGATTGCGAAAGCATATATATCGGTTTCTATATAATAGTTTGCAACAAGCTAAGGGCGTCTGATTTTGGTTCTAGAATCCAGACAATACAAGTTCAGTACAATGGCAGGACCGCGTGTTATGTTAATAACAATCATTGCTTTATATGTGTTTTCATATGAGGGATCTTGCGGCGGCTACCAAGAAAACGCCGAGACGAAGGCACCTGCCAGAGAAAACAATATTGAAGCATTCAGAGTAGATCTCATACGCAGAGACTCCCCTAATTCCCCGTTTTTGGACGCCCAGAACCTTTCAAATGCTGAACGACTCCGCCGAGCTATTCAACGAAGTGACAACAGGCTGCGCAGGTTCCAACAATATCTCAAGTCGGGGATTAACTTCAATCCCATTGGCGTTCAAGACGGTAAATTTTTTATGCAGATCAGAATAGGATCCCCGAATCCATCAACGTTGAATTTAATAGTCGACACCGGCAGCGACTTGATCTGGACAAAGTGCAGAGCTCCTTCTTCAAAATATAATCCTGCAATTTGTCTACCAATATAAGTATTCAGATTCTTCCAATACCGCTGGAATCTTAGCTTACGATACATTCATCCTTGCGACGTTAAATTCCACGCAGGTATTTTTTCCACAAATTGCATTTGGATGTAGTTTTGCCCACCAAGGTGCTCTAGCCTTTCAAGACGGTATGATTGGTATGGGAGGAGGGCCTCTCTCTCTGATTTCCCAGATTGGGTCTTCCATTAACAACGTCTTTTCCTATTGTTTGGGACCCATTGATAATGCTTCACAGGTCAGCCCTTTATTCTTGGGACTGTCTACTTCCATTGAAACTGGTTTCAGTGTCACCCCTCTCAT
>ML776625.1:1908022-1961157 GCA_009831015.1 Picea engelmannii | reverse complement strand
TAAATATGGCTGGAATATTCTTAGTAGTCACACAAAATAAATGGCTGTGATTTCAATCATTAACTTCCTAGCTATTATAAAGACATCCGTTTATGTGTTCACTTTTTTACATTTACCTAATCATATTTAAAAATTACTTTGATAGCTAACTGAGTGCCACATAAGTGATTAACAACAGATAAATGAAACGCAACAGTTTATTTGTTAATCAACAATAAAATTTAATGTAATTGAAGGCATCAATATAATAATAATAATAATAATCTATTTTTAAGGTCACGGCCAAGCCAGCACACCAAATTGGTGTATGAGACCCTCTTGTTTATAGGACAAGGGACCCCCCTTCTCCCAGGGATTTGACTGGTAAAGTCTACGAAGGTATACATACCCTACCCCCCTCTGGATTTGAACCTGTGACCTCTTAAGAGGAAACACATGTTCTTAACCATATACTATTCGAGAGTAGTGATGGACGATGGTAGTGGTACGCATACCCAGACCGCATGCTTAATCTACCCAGACTCTACTGTAACAAATCTTGAAAGGGCCAGCATTGTAAACTGCAGTGCAAATCTTGAAAGGGCCAGCATTGTAGACTTTAGTGTGTCTACGCAATCGACATATTTATTCTCCCATCCCATGGCCCGTAAATCTGCGATTGATTGTGATTTACATTATGTAAGGGATCTATCCAGTTCTAAATTAGAACTTTAGAATCGTTTGGACTCTACATCTACCAGGATATCATCAACTGTTTCAGTAGTTTTTGAATGCAAGCCCATTGTTCATAGGTTTTTTCCATCTATCAATATCTTCCTTTATGACCTTCGTGTTTGACCATTTGTTGGCTACTCTGTCCCCAACTTTCTCATTGATTTGAAATTTGTTTGTTTCATGCTTTTTCTAGATAGACAAAGATAAAAACAACATGAGACCTAAGGATATCAAGCTCGCTTTACTCTAGATTGTTGGATATCTCGACATTCATTAGAGCAATTTCATACTTTCGTGCTGGCTATGCACAATATTCCCTTCTTCCAGAATAATGCAACTATGAATGAGCTTCAATTCTTCAGGTAGCTCAGAGACGAGCCAGCTCTGGTAGATATATTTATTCATTTTGTTACATTTATAAACGTTCTATGGACTGAGATTTTTTCTTTAGGTTATTTTTACCAGTTTCATAGGGTTTCCCAGTTGGACGTATTCGTCTCTCAGAATGAAAGGTCAACTTATTATTATTATAAGGTCACAAGATAGTGATAGAGTACTAAAATCAAAATGTGTGTCCATTTAAGAGCATCTGTCTTGATTTATTGCTGGTTTTTCTACCTAAGCTTTGTTATATTGCATCAAGGTATACAGAATCTTCGAAAACTTAATAAAGAGTAAACAAAGTCCTTTGGGTACCATGGATGTAATTTCTGGTTACTTTTTCCTTATAGTATTTTCAAATTGATTTGTATAATCACAATGGAAGAAGAAGCCAATGAGGAGGCTCAAAAGAAGGCACGGGAAGATGAGACAAAGATCTAAGTAACTTAACATGGGTGGATGTTCTAGAAATATAGCTAGAGACTTATATTGTTGTTTTTTGCAGTGTTGGATGGTGTGCATTGTAGCCTTTGTTGTGGTGGAGAATGCAATTTTTTTGAATTTTGTCTCATGCCTGTACAAATTTTTAAATAAAAGTCCCTGTAGTGGCTCTTGGCGTACTGTAGTGACTTTGTTGTACCTGTTCATAATCAACGATGAAGACAAGCTGCCCTGGTTGAGCGACAATATCCCACAAATCTGACTATAACTTTTATATAAAATTTGTTGCAAGCAATATTTTAAACATTGGTATAATATGTAATTTCCCAACGGAGAAATATTCAGTACCATTGCTATGTGATATTTATGTCGAAAGGCGTATACCTATTATAATCTTATGGCTATCTTAGTCGTCCTCCCAAATCAATGAATGTGATTTACTCTTCATAATCTTCTTGTATTTTTGAATGCAGTCATTAACATGTTTACTTTTTAACATTTACCTAATCATATTAAGAAATTACTATATCAATATATGATTGCCACATTTAAATGATTAACGTTTAACATTACTACATTTGGATTAATAACCACTAATTTTCTCACGTGTCCCTACGTTTTCCTGGCGTTTTAGCGGTTTACGTGTTTCATATGCCTTTCAGAGTTCATCAGTCACAATTATGTTTATGTGATTGTGCTAGTTATTTAGTTTTTAGCTCTCTTTTTATATACTATTTAGGCAGGGTTTCCTTTGTATACTATTTATGCTTCTTATCTTATAATATCATCTAAAATTGATTGTAACTCAGTTCGATTTGGCATATATATTATTTAAAATCTGAATTTGAGAAGAGACTTTGAAAATTTGAAGATTAAGGATAATGAGTCAAATGACAGTTTTACGACTCAAGTCATGAATGTTGTGAATCAACTAAGGAAGTATGGTGAAGACCTCTCACATAAGAGAGTAATTGATAAAGTTCTTAGATCTTTTCCAAAGAAGTTTGAATCCGTAGTTGTACCAATAGAAGAATTTAGAGATACTATTCTAATGTATATTGATGAATTAATTGGTTCTTTGATTGCTCATGATTCCAGGATGTCTAGATATGATAATCCATTAGATAATTCCTTGAAATCCCAACTACATGTTACTAGAGGTAGTGGCAAAAGAAGGTCTAGTAGCAGAGGAAGATGAGGACGAGTTTTTGGTCAAAGAGATAACAAAAATGATTTAGAATCTGAGGAGAAAATTCAGCAGAATCCTCCTAGTTTAAAGGGGAGTAGCAACAAATATTGGCCGCAAGGAAATTAGAGGTATGATAAATCTAAGGTACAATGTTATTATTTTAAGAAATTTTGAAATTATGTTAACAAGTGTTGGAAGAAGCAAGATGTATCATCCCTAGCCACCAACAGGTTGGGCTACGCCATTTCTTTGACATCTCTCTTAGCCCTGTCATCATTTCTTGATGCCCTTACCAAACCAAGTCGAGCCATGCTACTGCAATTAATGTTATGATATATATATATATATATATATATATATATATATATGATGTAATTCTAATGGAGAACATTCTATTTTTACACATTTCATACAGAAGCAACAATAATACATGCATGTAATAAACACAGACAATTACAGTAATATTATAACACATGTACCCAATACACATCATACAAAGAACAAATATTTTGTAATTATTTTTTAATAGATGACCACCAAATTCGTGCATACCTTCCATGAACCTCCCAGCCTCAGACCATATTGCTCATCCTGCTCAAGAGTGGGTCATGCCCAAGCTAGGACTAAACTCCACCCAGGGTAAAGGAATCCTAGACCTAGGTTTAGGCTACGGGAAAACGACACTGTACAACTGGAAGGATTCTCTCAAAAGAGCCTACTTATGCTCACTTCTCAGGGACTCTCATTCCCCACATGCTTATCTCACCCTGGGAATATGCACCTTCACTTTTCCACAGTCCATCGGCTAGTTGACTTCCCTTCCACCGCTTTAACAACAGGCCAGATCATGAATTCTCAGAGATCCTTAGCTAGTACTAGTCTCCCTCTAGGAGAAATCACTTCCCAACAAACTCTCTCACCTAGAGAGAGTTGTTCACATGCCTAACAACCTGTTTCTTCAACCAAGAGCCTGAAAACCCATATGTTCAATCAACGACCACCTAAATCAGGTTAGGCAAGGGGACGACTCAAAAATTTACAGAGGTTCACCCAAGTGGAAATTACTCTAGCTGCATAATTTTTAAGTGCATGCTTGAAATGCACAAGCGATGGCCAACATGTTGAGGATGAACTCATGGAAAACGGTGAGAATGGTCAGCTTGTAGAATCTTCAGATCGCTACAATGGTGAGAGCGAACTACTCAGAAAGGTGACCGAATGGTTCACGAACCCCCAAGCAAAGGTGTAATTTTCCCACATAAATCTGCATGCGTCCTGGGTGACACTTCACTCTTCAGGAGCATTCTCCTCTCCACTTGATGTTTGTTCCTCCCCTCAAAGGAACTTACGATAACCGAGTTTATTTTCCCAACTTTAGTACTTTTCATGAATACATTATAATATTCCCTTGGGTTAATCCCTCAAGCTTAGCCCCTCTTTCCTATCCTATCATCCCCATTCCTTTCCCTACTCAATGGAGCTTAGTCCCCCATAACTCTTTCTTTGTGGTCATTCTACACGCAATGATGTATTTGATTAATAATCTGCATAATTACATATACAAAAATCAGGCCCACTGACCTTACCATCTAGGGTCTTCGGCCTAATAAACATATAATCCTACCATATTATGATTACTTGGCTCACCAGCCTACAAACATCATTACATTTCATAGGGGCTCGACCTT
Source organism: Picea engelmannii (assembly GCA_009831015.1). Taxonomy (NCBI): domain Eukaryota; kingdom Viridiplantae; phylum Streptophyta; class Pinopsida; order Pinales; family Pinaceae; genus Picea; species Picea engelmannii. The sequence continues at coordinate 1,956,744 of ML776625.1, read as the reverse complement.
GGGGTATAACAATCACCTCCCCTTATTTTTGCACTGTCCTCAATGCAATTGATTTACATAATATCAACAAGATTTTCAAAATATTCAAAAAGATGCGGGTACTCTGCCCGCACAGAGTCTTCATGCTCCCATGTTGCGTCCTCAGGATTGTACTAGGTCCACTAAACTTTTACAATCCCTATGTCTCAATTCTGGAGCTTCTTTCTTTTTCTATCCAGTATACGCACCAGATGCACTTGAAAATTGATTTCCTGCTCCAGTTGAATCACATTCCAATCAATAACATGATTAGCATCAGGTACATACCTCTTAAGCAATGACACTTGAAATACATTATGTATAGACATGCATGCAGGAAATGCAAGCCTATATTCTACTAGACCAATCATCTGTAGCATTTCAAACAACCCACAATATCGAGCTGCCAAATTTGAACAATTTCCCAACTTGAGGGAGATTTTTTTGGTCTTCACTCTTAGGAAAACATGATCCCCTATTTTAAATTCCCCATGAGTGATATTCTTATCAACATAAATTTTCTTCATGTCTTAGGAAACCTTCAAATTATACATAATCTTCAACATTTTTTCTTCCATTTCCTTGAGAAACTATGGCACAACCACTACCTTATCAGCTGGGTTGTCCTGGCTTACTATGGTGATGCACTTTCTACCATAAAGTGATTTAAAAGGAATCATCTTCACTAATTCTTGATACCCCTTGTTGTACAAAATTTCTACCAAGTGTAGATAATCTTCCCATTTAGATGGCTTGTCCATTACATAGATTCTTAACATATATTCTATCACTTGGTTTTCCCTCTCTATATTCCCATCAGACTTAGGATGATAAGAAATGTTGAAGTTTAGATTTGTTCTGAAGCCTTTGAATAACCCCTTCCAGAACTTTGATGTAAAATTTGGGTCTCTTCCAGACACAGTTGTCTTAGGTATGCCATGCAAGTATTCTACTTCCCTCCTATAAATATATGCAACATTAGTTTCTTTATGAGTAGTCTTGATAGGAATGAAATGTGCATATTTAGTAATCTTGTCCACCACCACCATGATTGCATCATGATGCTTGCTTGTTCTAGGAAATCCTATGATGAAATCCATTGTCACTAATTCCCATTTCCACTCAGTAATGGGTAATGGTTGTAGTAACCCAGTTGGGTGTCTATTCTCAACCTTGACCCTTTGACATTCCAAGCATTTAGCAATAAAATCAAAAATCTACCTCTTCATGCCTGGCTAATAATATTGGCTTTTGACTACTGAGATTGTTTTTTGATATTTTGGGTGTCCTGTATAGGGCACATTATGCATCTCTTTTAAACTAACACTCCTCAATTCAGAAGAGTTGGATACATAGACTCTGTTTCTATATAGAAGGATTCCATCAAATCCTAATTCATAATCCTCAACCTTCTATTGCATTTTACCTTGCTACAATTTTGTTACTGTTATCGCGCAGTTTGTATTTTAGGTCACAGGCTACAGGATGGTGGACAAACTGGCGTAACTGGAACCTTCCCCACCCAATGTCACCTCGATGGGGAGGTTATTTCTGTTTAGGAAGGTTAGCCCAGGGTAGACGTCCCCAATAACCTGGGTTTTGAAGAGGTAAAGAATATAAGGTCAAGAGTTAAGGTTTTCCCTCCTCTTAGGTTACCACCAGTATCAGATAATCCGGCTAATCAACCAATAAAGAAGTGAAGTCCTTGTTGAGAACACCTGCTCGAAACAAGACAATAAAAACACAATTTGTATATTTGCAGGTTATATCTCAAAGGGTTAGTACTTCTTAACTATCTGATTTCATTTAATAAGCAAAATAATAGATAAGATGAGGTCAACATTCTGCTAAATAACCTATGCAAGATTACTAATTCATCAATATCTATAAAAATGACCAAGCTAACAGTGTATTTCAATCAACAAATGTTCAATAAATGCTTGACATCATCAATTTAATTGCCTATTTAATAGTCAAAGGGTTGTTGCGTCAAGTATGACATCAGCCTAGGTTAGTGGCATTAGGGTTAGTTAGGGTTTCAAAAATGAAAGTTTAAAAGATAATTTTCCACACTACAAGCTCAACGTTGGAGAAAATACCAGTGCCTTACGGTAAATGGAGTCAAATCAAGGGAAAAATGTCTCAGGAGGATTCACACTTAGAGACTGGAATATAGGGTTCCAAGGTGTTGCAATGGCAGGGCCTTAGAATCAAAACCCTAAGGGAAGGAGACTCACTCTGGTGTTGCTTAAGAAAGGCCTCGTGCTCCTTCCTCTTTCTCTAAACACACTTGGAAAAATGGCTAGCTTCAAACTATAGATTTAAGGGAGAAAGTGTTGCAGGGGCAAGGATTTCAAACCCTAGAAGGTGAAAACCCTAGGTGTACATTCAGCTAGGCCTAGGATGTCTCCTCTTTTCAACCTATAACTTCAATGCTAGCTCAGAAAAAGGGAGAAAAAGTGTAGCAACGACTAGGCTATATCTTCCTTCTCCAATGGATAAAACTATTTCTCAAACAAGGGGACATATAGCAATGACCTACCTGTGTGCTTGCTACCTAGGGTTTCAAGATTCAACAATATAATAGCAAATGCAAGAAATTAAGCCTACAACCATTCACTTAAGAAGTTTTGCATGAAAAATTCACTTACATGACATGAAGAAAGCATAACCAAACCCTAGCTGTAAACCTTCCTTGAGAGAAACACCATATATGCCAAGAGAAATCCTCCAAGAAGAGTTGCGCCTCACTTGAAACACCAAAAATACCAAACAAAGGCTAAAAGATAGTCTCTCAAAAGAGAGTGAGTTTTGTTATGTTAAAATGAGGGAAAAATGTCCTCAATATATACCAATCCATGACCTTTTAATTACAAAATAGGTCATTAAAACAGCCGACAAGGCTGACTACAAAATTTACACTGTTTTTACATTAAATGCTAGACAAATGACATAAAATGAGAAAAATTTGGAATGTCGAGCCCTTCTGAGGGAGACGTTGGCCCTTTTTGGGCATATCCAGCATCCAGAAGTGAGACATTAGCCCTTCTATAGCTCCTTCAAGCTGCCACACTTGCCAATAACCTCAACACACTGCCACATGCCCAAGATGATGTCCACCTCTCCTAGGTGACGTCCTGTCCATCAAGGGGAAAACGTTCCATCTGAAGTGGGTGATCCCCCTTAGGTCGGGCTCAGCCAAAGTGTCTTGGTGGAACATCCTTCTTTCTTCATGTGCAAAGACTCATCATAACGTTGTCCTATCTCTGCCATCCCAACAACCATCTAATGGGCTCTTCAGCCCCATGGAAGTCCGATCTAATCATATCCCCATGTGTACCAGTCCACTGGTACCTGTCTGTCGGGTATGGTCCTACACATCGAAAACTTCGCCCTCCATGGGTGCATTAGTCCTTGGGATCATAGCAATGCCAATCATATCTCATCATTAATTTTATCAAATACATGCATAAATCCCCTAACAATCATCTAATAGCTCAAAGACATTACACTGATCTACTGTACAAAGTTGAAGAAATAGACAAAACAACCTATTCGTCTAGTATCCATAAGAAGAAGAAAGTTTACACAGAAGATTATTCAAGCCATGTACATAAAGTGATATGGTCTAAGGATGTCCATTCATAGTGAAGACCAGGGGTAGGTATTGTCTATGGGTGCCTTTGTAGGAGGTGAGTTGTACCTGTCATGGATGCACTTTTTTCCAAGCCCCTTTATTGCCTTTATTCCTTTTTTTATTTATTGATTTTTCTTTCTTTTTTTACTTCAAGGTTTGACCAGAGGACACTGCCTTGGCGTGGTGGCCAGAGCTGACAATGTTACCCACTAGTATTTTTGTAGAAATGATAATGTCGGATCGTGATGAGACCCCCTTTCCCTTGGCCATGCAACCAAGGGTCATTTCCTTGGCGTGGTGACCAGATAATGGCAACGTCATACTGCTAGATACCTATGAACATAATGAGATGGCTCATGATGAGACCTCCCATCCTCTTGGTTAGGCCTTGTTTTGTTATTTTTCTTCGGGTCCCTTTTGTTTCTTATTGAGAGGAATTTTATTGCCTTCTCAAGGATCCCTGGGCGAGGCATATCTAGGTTTTATTTCCTATGGCTTTTATCTTTTACCAGCTACTTTTACCCCCTGGGCCTTTAGCCCCTTCTTCCCACAGGACAAAGTGTAACCCCTAAAAGATCATCCTAATGCCCAGACTAGGGGAATGGGATGGATGTATAGGAAATAAGATGTAAAATGATTGTATGGCGGGAGCGGACGATGGATTTTAAAATCTCCCCTGGTGGCTAACCAAAACCCATGGATACAAGCTTTCTAGGGAACCCTGTTAATACCCCCAACAATGGTCAAGTGGGTTAGTGTAAGATCCAAGCAGTTGTTAGAAATGTAAGGAACCTGATGCATATATAAGAAAGTCATAATGATAAAACATGATACATACCATGATGCCTGGACCAATTACCTCATGGAGAAAGAGTCGTCTCTGATGCAAGTCCAAGCCGATGGTGATGGATGTTGCTGCTACTAACAGGACAAATCTGGCGAAGAAAAGAAGGATGGGCCCTCCAGGTCCATGCTCAGGTCAATCCTACTCTCATTTCTTCATGTCTAGGACCTGTGGGCCTCAAGACATGATCTCCTGGTTATCCCTAGAAATCGGGGATAACATCTGGCTCCAACTCGTGGACATGTGCTCACTCTAGAGTGCATGAGAACCTCAACATCTCTGGCATAAGCTTGCAGACCTGCTCACACTCGAAAAGATACATCAACAACAAAGGTGGGGTGGTATTGCCACCCCACAAAATATAACATGTATACATATTAAATAAAACAATCATATGCATATGAGGAAACAAACATGAAATGAAGATGGTATAATACACGAAAAATGCCTACCTACTCATACTTACCTATACAGTCATGTCCCACCACCTTGGTGGGGTTTGAGGAGGTGTCTATTGATGGGTAATGGACACCTTCTTCCTTCTAAGGTGGACAAGTAATATGAGTTATCCACTGATTCCATTCCAACCTTGAAATGTCCTAGCCACGATTGTATACTCCCTTTTACATTAGTTGGCTCTCCTTTCTGAGTATCCCACATCCATACCAATTCCCCCTCCTTGTATTTTTGGATCTTGTGTTTGGTTGTTCCTTGAACAACCCTAGTGTACTATACTGAGGGGGGTGGGTGGGATTTTGGTGTAAAGGCTTCCTGTTGGGGCAGATGGATTTGCACGTTTTCTTCATCATTTTGTCTTTTTAGTATCTTTACCATCCCTACTTCTTTATTTTGAAACTGAGCTAGGAGTTGTTGATATTCCTCTTTCTTGGGCCACTCAATCTAGTCAAAGTCTTCTTTTGCAGCAAATGGCATATCTTCTGGAGAATATTCTTGAAGAGTTTGTATCACATCTTTCCATGTTTCATATACCGAAGGGATGACATCTTGTACATGGTTTCCGGTTATTGGCACATTGAGTAAGTGTCCAGTTGTTCCATATTTCAAAGGCAATTGCAAAAAGGTGAGATCCATCTCAAGGGACCCGCCTATCATCGCACCAAACTTCCTAGACAGCAACATTCCCCACACATCCGGGACATCGACGACTATAATATCTATGTGAACGGTCTTCTTGGGGAATTCTTTTAACTATACTTCAACATTTTCAACTACACCATGTGTGGGTATTGCTTTGGATTCAAACCGACACACATTTCTGTAAGGCCTTGTTACCTTCAGGCCCATTTGCTGCATGACTTTAAGAGACATCATGTTTGCACCGACACCTGTATCCAACATGCAATTGTTAAGGTATTTATTTTTCATCATAAGAGTCATGAAGAAAGGTGGGTTTTCACCATACTGGATCCTGAAATGGTCAGCTTGCAGCATAATCGGGGGGTCCATAGGCTCAATCATTCCCGAAAAGAAGGTATTGAAGCGTTCTTTAATAGAAGGGATCTTAATTTCTTCTTTTAAGGGAACATTCACATGCATCTTTGACAAAGATCCTTCAAAGTCAAAATCAAGGGAAATCTTATCATCTTTGGATGTCTTGGGAGGAAGAACCTCAGGAGTTTTTGGCTGATCAGTTGCAGGTTGCTTCGGGTTCTTTCTCCGGTATACTTGGACTTCTTGATTTTTAATCTTTTCTCATGACTCTTGGTCCAAGTTGTTAATTATTTCTAATATTGTTGCTCTGGCTTCTTCCTTCAGGGCTTGCTGATGTTCTATATCAATTATATTTATTTGAGGAAAGATCGAAAAACAGTCAAGGTTGTTGACTTATTGTTGGTTGGCATTATAAGGACACTCATTCTCCCAATGTGCTTCGCTACATTCCAAACACCAAGGATTTTCATCGACTACATTTGTAGGGACCAGAGTATTAGGGACTTCATTTTCATTATTTGGTTTGTAAGTTTGGTTCCCTTTCTGGAATGGCCCTTTGAATGGAGGTCTAGGTGCCTAGGTCTAGGACTTTTCAATTCTAACGATCTTGTTCATCATTTCTTCTTGATTTTTTATGATGCTATCGACTAAAGCTTGTAGCTTACTGATACTGGTGCAGAGATCCAAAGTAGGCTCAGCATTGTGTACCACTTTCTTCTTGGTGTCTATTTTCGCCCTAGGGTTGGAAAAGGGCTCAATCTTGGTTGCATGCTCTTGGGCTTCTTGAATGGACTGAGGGTATTTGTCTCTGAGAAGATAGCCTAATTGGTCATTGAAAGATATAGTATAAATGTGAACAAGATAATCATCTTTCGGATGGTGGCTTGGGGGAATTCGTTGGATTAATGCTTCGAACCTGGTGTGAAATTATAGAATGGATTCATTCTCACGCCTAGTAAGGATGTTTAGTTGGGTGTGCAACATGTTCGAGTCTTCTTTGATACTCCACCTCCTGAGGAAGATTTTCTCAAGTCTATCCATGGTCTTGATGCTTCCATCAGGTAGGCCAAGATACTAACATCTTGCAACATCATAAAGGGTAGCAGAGAATAACTTCATGACCAAGTCCTCAGCATCATCACTAATGGGGTGAAGTTGAATAAATGTCCAGAAGTTACTCATATGCTCTTCGGCACTAGTAGCATCAGTGTCGGTAAACTTAGGCAAACACTTCTCATATTTGGGTGGCATTTGCCTAGGGTAGTTGGGTATGGCTGACATGTCTAATGGCTTGAACAAAGTAGATGACCATTGTCTCTGATTGTTGATTGGGTTTGTAGTACCGGTCTGAGAAGTAGACATGTTTAAAGGAAGTCTCTTTCCAAAAAGTGTCTTGACAACAGGTGAATTTGCACGAGGCTTCCTTCTAAAAGCTAGAGGAGGATTATTGAACCTCCTTTTGGTTTGTGGAGTCGCCAAATAGTTTTCCTGAAACTATCAAATAATAGAGGAAAAAAGTTTTAGTGGAGTCGCCAGGTAAGCTTTTAAGAGAAAAGTATTTGAGGAAAGTCTTACCAAAAGGTTTGTCGTTGAGGAAAATTGACTCAGTGTTCCCCGACAATGGCGCCAAAATGTTATCGTGCAGTTTGTATTTTAGGTCATAGGCTATAGGATGGTGGACAAACTGGCATAAATGGAACCTTCCCCACCCAATGTAACCTCGAGGGGAAGGTCCTTTCTGTTTAGGGAGGTTAGCCTAGGGGAGACGTCCCTGGTAACCTGGGGTTTGAAGAGGAAAATAATATAAGTTCAAGAGTTAAGGTTTTCCCTCCTCTCAGGTTGCCACTACTATCAGATAATCTGGCTAATCAACCAATAAAGAAGTGAAGTCCCTGTTGAGAACACCTGCCCGGAACAAGACAATAACAACACAATATGTATATTTGTAGGTTATAATTCAAAGGGTTAGTACTTCTTAACTATCTAATTTCATTTAATAAGAAAAATAATAAGTAAGATGAGGTCAATGTTCTACTAAATAACTTATGCAAGATTACCAATTCATCAATATCTATAAAACCGAAAAAGCTAACAGAGTATTTCAATAAAAAAATGTTCAATAAATGCTTGACGTCATCAATTTAATTTCCTATTTAATAGTCAAAGGGTTTCTGTGTCAAGTATGACTTCATCCTAGGTTAGTGGCGTTAGGGTTAGTTAGGGTTTCAAAAATGAAAGTTTAAAAGATAATTTTGCACACTACAAGATCAACGTTGGAGAAAATACTAGTGCCTTAGGGTAAATGGAGTCAAATCAAGGGCAAAAAGTCTCGGGAGGATTAACACTTAGAGACTGGAAGGTAGGGTTCCAAGGTGTTGCAATGGCAGGGCCTCAGAATCAAAACCCTAAGGGAAGGAGGCTCACTTCGGTGTTTCTTAAGCAAGGCCTCGTGCTCCTTCCTCTTTCTCTAAACACACTTGGCAAAACAGATAGCTTCAAAGTACATATTTAAGGGAGAAAGTGTTGCATGGGCAAGGGTTTCAAACCCTATAAGGTGAAAACCCTAGGTGTAGATTCAACTAGGCCTAGGATGTCTCCTCTTTTCAACCTATAACTTCAATGCTAGCTCAGAAAAAGGGAGAAAAAGTGTAGCAATGGCTAGGCTATATCTTCCTTCTCCAATGGCTAAAACTATTTCTCAAACAAAGGGACATATAGCAATGAACTACTTGTGTGCTTGCTACCTAGGTTTTCAAGATTCAACAATATAATAGAAAATGCAAGAAATTAAGACTACAACCATTCACTTAAGAATTTTTGCATGAAAAATTCACTTACATGACATGAAGAAAGCATAATCAAACCCTAGTTGTAAACCTTCCTTGAGAGGAACACCATATATGCCAATACAAATCCTCCAAGAAGAGTTGTGCCTCACTTGAAACACCAAAAATACCAAACAAATTCTAAAAGATAGTTTCTCACAAGAGAGTGAATTTTGTTATATTAAAATCAGGGAAAAACATCCTCAATATATACCAATCCATGACTTTTTAATTACAAAATAGGTCATTAAAACAACTAACAAGGTTGACTACAAAATTTACACTATTTTTACATTAAATGCTAGACAAATGACATAAAATTAGCAAAAGGTGGGATGTCAAGCCCTTCTGAGGGGGAGATTGGCCCTTTTTGGGCATATCCAACATCTAGAAGTGAGACATTAGCCCTTCTAGGGATCCTCCAAGCTGCCACACGTGCCAATAACCTCAACACACTGCCACACGCGCAAGTTAAGGTCCAACTCTCCTAGGTGACGTCCTGTCCATCAAGGGGAAAACGTTCCATCTGAAGTGGGTGATCCCCCTTAGGTCGGGCTCAACCAAAGTGTCCTGGTGGAACATCCTTCTTTCTTCATGTGCAAAGGCTCATCATAACATTGCCCTGTCTCTGCCATCGCAACAACCATCTAATGGGCTCTTCAGCCCCATGGAGGTCTGAGCTAATCATATCCCCATGTGTACCGGTCCACTGGTACCTGTCCATCAGGTATGGTCCTGCACATCAAAAACTTCGTCGTCCATGGGCTCATTAGTCCTCAGGATCATAGCAATGTCAATCATATCTCATCATTAAATTTATCAAATACATGCATAAATCCCCTATCAATCATCTAATAGCTCAAAGAAATTACACTGATCTACTATACAAAGTTGAAGAAATAGACAGAACAACCTATTGGGCTAGTATCTATAAGAAGAATAAAGTTTCCACAGAAGATTATTCAAGCCATGTACATGAAGTGATATGGTCTAAGGATGTCCAGTCATAGTGAAGACCAGGGGTAGGTATTGTTCATGGGTTCCTTTGTAGGAGGTGAGTTGTATCCATCATGGATGCGCTTTTTTCCAAGCCCCTTTATTGCCTATATTCCTTTTTTTATTTATATCTTTTTCTTTGTTTTTTTACTTCAAGGTCTGACCAGAGGACACTGCCTTGGCGTGGTGGCTAGAGATGACAGTGTTACCCACTCATATTTTTGCAGAAATGATAAGGTTGGCTCGTGATGAGACCCCCTTTCACTTGGCCATGCAACCAAGGGTCATTGCCCTGGCGTGGTGACCAAATAATGGCAACGTCATACTGTTAGATACCTATGAACATAATGAGTCGGCTCGTGATGAGACCTCCCATCCTCTTGGTTAGGCATTGTTTTGTTATTTTTCTTTGGGTCCCTTTTGTTTCTCATCGAGAGGCCTTTTATTTCATTCTCGGGGATCCCTAGGAGAGGCATCTCTAGGTTTTATTTCCTATGGATTTTATCCTTTACCAGCTGCTTTTACCCCCTGGTCCATTAGCCCCTTCTTCCCACAGGACAAAGTGTAACCCCTCAAAGGTCATCCTAATGCCCAGACTAGGGGAATGGGATGAATGTATAGGAAATAATATGTAAAATGGTTGTATGGAGGGAGTGGATGATGTCTTTTCAAATCCCCCCTGGTGGCTAACCAAAAACCATGGATACAAGCTTTCTAGGGCACCCCATTAATCCCCCCAACAATGGTCAAGTGGGTTAGTGTAAGATCCAAGTAGTTGTCAGAAATGTAAGGAACCTGATGCATATATAATAAAGTCATAATGATCAAACATGATACATACCATGATGCCTGGACCAATTACCTCATGGAGCAAGAGTCTTCTCTGATGCAATTCCAAGACGATGGTGATGGAAGTTGCTACTGTTCCTTTGAGATCTCTTGATGGGGTACTGCAAATATGCTTTTGTAGCTTCAAAAATTATTCCTTTGAGATCTCTTTGATACATGCTAATGGTTGTAGCATGTAGTGCACTCACTCTCCTATTGAGTGTGTCAGCCACTTTGTTCTCCTTTCCTTTGATATGCTTGGTATCAAATTCATACTCACAGAGGAATTCCAACCATCTAATCTGCCTAGCATTCAAAGTAGGCTGATCAAACAAATACTTCAGACCATTATGGTTTGTCCTCATCTAAAACCTCTTTCCCATGAGGTAGTTCCTCCACTTCTTCAAAGCATGCACTATGGCTGCCAATTCCAAATCATGAGTGGTATAGATCCTTTCATGCTCTTTCAACTTCCTTGATTCACAACATAAAACAAACCCATTTTGACAGAGGACTCCACCCAGTCCTTTTTTGCATTGATCTATGCATACAATGAAGTATTCATTTGGATATGTGATCTTCAGAATTGGAGCACTGGTTAACAATTGCTTCAACTGCTAGAAACTCTTTTGACATTCTTTTGTCCATTGAAACTTCTTCCCCTTCCTTTGCAAGGAAGTGATGGGGTGATCTATTCTTGAAAACCCTGCAGTGAACCTCTTGTAGTATCCATTTAGGCCCATGAAGGATCTGACTTCTGTCACATTCTTAGGTGTTGTCCACTCTTTAATGGCCTCAATCATTTTAGGGTCTACTACTATCCCTTATTCAGATATGATATTCCCCAAATAGTGAATTTTCTTTTGATAAAATGAGCACTTACTCAATTTGGAATAAAATTTATGTTCTCTTTGCACTTGCAGCACCATCCTCAAATGATGCTCATGCTCTTCTTTTGACTTGGAATATACAAGGATGTCATCAAGAAAAACAATGACAAACTTGTTTAAATATTCCCGAAAAACATCATTCATTAAGCACATGAAAATAACTGGTGCATTTGACAACCCAAATGGCACCAATGTGAACTCATAATGACCATACCTTGTCTTGAAGGTGGTCTTGCTGATATCTTCCACTTTATTCCTTACCTGATGGTATCCTGACCTAAGATATATCTTAGAAAATATATTTTCATCCTTCAATTGATCAAAGAGATCATCAATCCTTGGCAGAGGATACTTGTTCTTTATAGTTACTTTGTTCAACTGTATAAAGTCAATGCACAATCATAATGCCTCATATTTCATTTTCATGAAAAAGACTAGGGCACCCCAAGGTGACACACTTGGGTGTATATACCCCTTCTTCGAAAGTTCTTCAAGTTTCATTTGCAATTACTTCAGCTCTGGTGTACTCATTATGTAAGAAGTCTTTGATACCAGAGCTGCTCCAGGCATCAAATTAATAAAGAAATCAATATCTCTCTTTGGATTTAGTCCTAGTACCTCCTTGAACACATCTTCAAAATCTTCTAGGACTGCATGATCTTCCAAAAATGTCGCCTTTTCCTTAGATGCTTCCACCATATGGGCTACATATATTTGACAACCTTTCTTGTAGCACTTCTTCAGTTGCATTGCTAACATTTCCTGGACAGTAACATCCCTGGGAATTCCTTGTACTATTTTCAGATTTCCTTCCTCATCCAAGCAAGTGAATTCCTTGTTATGGCGGTCTAATATGGTATGTTTCTAGTCCAACCAATCCATACCAATTAGAAAATCATGTGATCCAAAGGAAAATATGTTCAAATCATCCTTGGTACACATCCCATTCATTCCCACTAGACATGATTTACCAACTCAACAATTGTCCTCTTGGCTCTTGTATCCAGCTGTACCAGCCAAGATTTCCCATGCTTGCTTCTTGGAAAAATAAATCTTTCCACTAACATAGGGTCTATATAGCTATGAATGGCCCCTAAATCAATTAAAATAGTAAAGGCATGGTTTTTTATCATACCTTCAACTTCAATCATGTGTGATTGAAACTCATCTTACTTGTTTTCCAAGGTTTCATAGATCATTTGTACTCTTCTTCCCATGTCCTCCACTATTTCTGCTTGTTGTACATTCTGGACATCTCTCACCTTGTCACTTTTGTGAGGACAATATCTATACTTTTGGTCTCCTTTACAACCCCAACATTGAATGGGTGTCTGCCTTAACCTTTTCCCTCCTACCTCAACAATTCTATGCTCTCTAAAATATGGCTATCCTTGAGGACTATTTCTGAAAAATGGAGGCTTGTTTCCCTTCTGCCTATGTTCCTTCTTGAATTTCTTCTTGTCCTCCCAAGCCTTCTAGAAGGTAGTCTTTCCTTTTTTCTAATCATATAAGAACTTTCCTATCCTTATAGTTTCTTCCAGAGTCTTGGGGTCATCATATTGAATTTTATCACTTATGAAAGATGGCAGCCCACTGAGGTACCTCTGAATATTCATTATATCATCCTTGATGAATTAGACATACTTCACCAGCTCTAAGAATATCCTTTTGTATTCCTCAATAGTCATGCTTCCCAATTTAAGTCCAAATAACTCTTTCATCTTTCTGTCATAATACCTCTTGGTCAGGTATTTCTTCTCAAAATGCCTCTTGAAATCCTTCCAAGTCACATTTTTCTCCTTGAGGTGTTGTACTTTCACCAGTTGATCCCACCACATGGATGCTTTTCATTTAAGTTGGTATATGGAAATTCTTCCTTCCATGTGGGAAGAATAATTATGTGATTGAAAACACTTTCTCATGCCCATCATCCATGTCTCTACATCTTCATCCTTCTTGTGCTCCCCATCAAACGTAGAAGGTTTGATTTTGTTCATTTCCCCTCGTAGCTCATCCTCCCCAGACCTCTTATGCTTCCTAATAGGGGATGGACTTGTGCTATTCTGTGCTCTCTTATTGGAATGCCTCCTGGAGTGTTGGTGATATATGCTGTCACTTTTTTCTCTTCTGTGACTCCCTAATTTGCTTGAACCACTCTCATTATCCAATTTATTTTCTATTATTTCCAGGCTTTGCATCAACTTTATGGTGAATTCTCTCTATTGCTCCCTAGCTTTCATGAGATTTTTGTTATCTTCTCGATGAGTCTAGACATATTTATGCAACTTTTCAATGATTTTCACCATGTTTCCTTCTTTATCTATCTCTTCTCCATGACCATTGGAGTTCGATCCTTCAAATCCTAAATGAACATTCATTCCTCTAACTTCATTTCCTGAAATTTAAGCACCTTGTGCCTTCCCCATTTCTATGCACTATGAAGAAATTCAGTTTAGTTATGACAATTGTTAATTTTGAAAAATGTGCAATCAATCGAGTTTTGTCAGAATCCCAGTCTTTAATAATTATTCATAACAAACCAATCTGATTTAACAAAAACAATATTAGATTCCATTTTTTGTAGGTCTTGGTCTGTCAAGAACCCCTCAGACTTCAATCTCTAAGCCCATTTGTGTTCTACAACAAAATTTCAGGCACTAACCATTTTTCTTTAGCCCTTGGTTCGCATGTGACCACAACTGTGACCTAGCTCTTATGATTTGGGCTCTTATCCAGAGCTCTGAAATTGTGACCACAACTATGACCCATTTGATGAAACTACACTACCCAAAAATATTAATTTATCCTTGCAGAACTCGCTCTTCTTAGGGTTGATAAACAATGTGTTGGTTTGCAAGATGTCAAGTATTACTTTCAAATGCTCTATATGTTCCTCCATAGTCTTACTAAAAACTAGAATATCATCAAAATAGATTATTATAAATTTCCCAGTGTGTGATCTAAATACCTGGTTCATAGTTCACATGAAGGTACTCAGGGCATTGGATAGACCGAATGACATCACCACCCATTCGAATAAGACGTCTTTTGTTTTGAAAGAAACCTTCCACTCATCTCCTTCCGTAATTTTGATTTTGTGGTATCCACTTTGGAGGTCAATTTTGGAGAAAACTTTGGCACTAGACAAACAATCTAGCAAGTCATCCATTCTTGGTAGTGGGTATCGGTAATTCGCAGTAATATTGTTAATAGTTCTAGAATACATGTATAATCTCCATGTCTTGCCTCCCTTCTTGGGAGAAAGTAAGGAAGGGGTAGCACAGGGACTCATGCTTTCTTGAATGGACCCTTTTTCTATCAGTTATGTTATTTTCCTCCTCATCTCCTCATATTCGAAGGGAGTCATCCTGTAAGCTGCTTGGTTTGGAATCTTGGCACCCATAAGTAGGTCAATTTGATGTGTAATACCTCTTGTTGGAGGTAGACCTACTGGTAGACTTGCTGGTGTCAAATCAGGGTATTGCTGAAGTAATTTTTGCACTTCTAGGGGGACTATTTGTTGTTGCAATGACTTTTGTTCTCGGGGGTGTAGTAGATAACAAACACCACTCCTCAAATACTTGGAAAACCTCTTCCATCCCATGGTACTCAAGTAGAGAGATGTTGATTCAACCAGTCCTTCCTCCTTGAATGGATTCAAGATATGGCACTTATTCCCATGACGAAACTCATATGTTTTCTCCTTACCATGGTGAATTACATCCCGATCATATTTCCATGGTCTACCTATGAGTACATGGAATGCATCCATTGGAACCACATCACACCACACTTTGTCTTCATAGGGCCCAATTTTAAAGTCGACTAGACAAGTCTGGTTTACCAACACACTATGATCTTTTTTTAGCCAAGAAATAATATAAGGATGAGGTTTAGGAATGCAGGTAAGTTGTAAATTTTTTACCATTTTTGTACTTACTAGATTTCA
This sequence comes from Picea engelmannii, assembly GCA_009831015.1. Classification (NCBI taxonomy): domain Eukaryota; kingdom Viridiplantae; phylum Streptophyta; class Pinopsida; order Pinales; family Pinaceae; genus Picea; species Picea engelmannii. The sequence goes on along the minus strand of ML776625.1, from coordinate 1,941,305 downwards.
GTGGATCCTCCATCTAGAATTACCTTACAGACCTTGTCCCTGCACTTACACTTGCTACGAAACATGCTTTTCCTCCTCCAATCCACTTCAGGGGTGACTTGTTACTAGATATCAAGGTCCTCCTTAACATGATATTTTCACCTTTCTCTGCCTCAACTTCTTTTGGCATTAGTTCTGCTCCCTCTTCTTCTTGAGTCATTATCACCCTTTTTAGGTTTTGTGGGCAATCTTTTGCCTTATAGGGGCTGTTGTATATAAAACACTTCAAGGGCCTCCAACTCTTAGAAAAATCCCACCCCCTTCCCCTATTCTAAGGGGTCTCTCTACCTTGGAAGTTAGGCTTTAGCTCACTACTAGATTCTTCTTCGCTTGTCGATTTAGAAGAACTTTTTCTACCCTTATTCATATTACTACCCCCTCGCTTGATAGCTTCCTTGTTCCGCCTATTCAATTTTTCTTCAGCCTTTAATGCTAACTGATATGCTTTGTCCATAGAGCTCACCTTGATTAGGGATAATTCATCTTGGAGCTAAAACCTAAGAGCATTGACATACCTAGCCATTGCATGCTCATCATCTTCTTGTAAATCAGTTCTAATCTGCAACTTCAAAAATTCTTTCGTAAATGCAGCTATGGATAAGTCCTTTTGTATTAAATTTTGGTAGTCTCTGAAAAGCCTATGTTGATAGTCAGAAGGCGGGAACTTAAATTTCATAAGTTTCAACATATTCGGCCACAACTTGATCTTCTCTTTCCCTTGTCTCTTTCTAAGGTTATGGAGATTCTCCCACCATAGAGAAGCATGTGACTTCATTTTGGATGTTGCTATTTTAGTCCTTCGTGGATCAATATCCTCGATCCCTTCTATATCAAAATACTTCTCCAACTCTTGAATCCAATCCATGAATAATTTTGGATTCAGTTCACCTTTGAAATTAGGGACCTCGACTTTAGCACCGGTCCCTTGTTTGGTTATTGCCTCAATAAGCCTCTCCATGGGGTCTACAAATCTGACCTGACCTCGTGGAACCTGCAGTCCCCCCTCAAATTCTTCATAGGGTAATCTAGATTCGATGTCCTCTAATCTTTGTAGTAGTTCCTCATCAAGGGTTACTCTTCGTATGACATTTCTCTAGCCTCTCCTTCCCCAGTTCAGATGGACAACCCTCTCATCCATCATTATTTTCTGATACCAATATGATGCAGTGTTTCCTTACTGCAGAAATACACGAGAATCATGTGGCTACAAAGGCACGGTTTAAAACAAAAACAACAACCAGTCTATACATCAAAGACATAACTCAACTCAAACTTACTCGGATCCTTTTATTCCAATAAAAAAAACTCTAAGAGAAATGACTCAGAAAATCTTTCAGTCTTCAAAACAGGGCACGTAGGTCCTCAGACATATTCATGAATTACATTTGCAACCTACAGCCACAAAACAACATAAAACAAGAAAGAAAACAACCAAAAAAAAGGGGGGGCCCTATCATTTCGCAAGCCCAGCCTTTTTAAAAGCCAGATCCACAAAAGACGCAATCGTTTGTAGTCAGGTTTATTTCCACTCAGAGTGCTCCCACCAGTCACAGATTGAAACAAATTTTATGTTTCAAATCCTATTCTATGCATCACATAGCCTACAAAATTGTGTCTACAAATATAAGTATTCAGATTCTTCCGATATTGTTGGAAGAATCCCAAGTTAGACAAATAAGAAGAAAAAGACCATGGTTTCAATTTTCGGAGTTATAAAGATAATAAAAACCTAGTCCCAGGTCTTGTGCTCTGGATGGAAGTTCATGTTAATTGTCACTAGTGTCATCAATAACCTCCTTGGTAAATAAAATGTTGGTTAAGTTATTTTTCGGAGCACTCTTGAAACTATCTAGGCTAGAAGGGAAGCGAAACCCTAAAATTGTGAAGGAAAAATAAAGGGGGGGGGGGGACAATAGATAAATGGCATTGGTTTTAGAGGGGTAGGGGATCAGGATGGATATATGAAAGGAGGTCTTCCAAAAAAAAATAAAAAAAATAAGAATAATCATAACCCTAGAAAGGGAGGAAAAATGTTGAGACATACCAGGAAACCTTTACTACTATGTGGAAGACTTGGATAGGTTGTGAGTGTGAGCGTGAAGGGATCGAAACCTTCTATTTCTAGAGTGATATTGCTTCCCCTATACACCTTAGATAAATAATGGGAATTTGGGGATGCTAGATAAATATAAATAAGTTGCTGACCTGACAATTAATGTGGTAGTTGATAGGATATTTATGGTTAGAGGAATTGTGATTGAGTCCTCCAATCACATAGATGAACATGGAGGAAACTCCTCTAATGCGTATCAAAGGATTTGAAATCAAATCCTATGATACTGTCAGAGGAATTGATTTCAACTTACATGATAAGAGGTTAATCAAAGAGTGTGAGGGGAACTCCTTCGATGTACGTCAGATGAGTTAGAGGAAACTTTGGTGATTTTTTCTTGCTCAAAAAATGATTTCTTCAAGTAATCTCTTTTGCCAATTGTTTCTTCTCATAAGTGAGAATTCCCAAATAAGCTTGAGATAAATAGAGACTGTGATGGAAGAATATTTCCAAAACATATAAAAAGAATGGGGCTCAATTTTCCTGAAATAAAAACACAATGGAAACCTAGAAAATGGAGGGTTGTAGTGCCTGGCACAACACTTTGTTTGTCTCCCTAAGAAACCTCTTTATGGTGTTAAGAAATCTCTCTGATCTAGGTATGCAAAAATGGATATCTTTCTTCTTGACAATGGATTTTGTATATTCCATTCTGATCCTAATTACTATACCAGGAAAGTAGGAATCCATATCATAATCCTTCTTTTGTATGTTGATGATCAGATCCTAGCTAGTAGTGACCCTAAACTTTTAAACCATGTAAACACCATCCTTAAGAATAAATTTGTAATTACCAACTTAGGATATTTGCACTATTTTGTTAGCCTCCATGTATTGCAAATAAAGTAAAGAGTATTTATTTTATAGTATAAGTATGCATGTGACCTTCTTCACTTCTTTCTCATGGATCATTCTAAAACCATCCCCTACTCCCTTCTAGTCTAGACTCAATATTGTTTCCATCTATACTTCTCCTAATGTTGATGCCACTTTCTACTATTAGTTAGTTGGTAGCCTATTATATTTTAATCATACCTATCCTAATATTTCCTTTGTTGTTGGTATTTTTTCCTGGTATATGAAAACACCCCATCAAAGCCATTGGAAAGAAGATAAAAGGGTACTTTGATATGCCTAGGTTACATTTTAGTTCATGATACATTAGCATGTGTTTTTAAAAGTAAATTTTGCAAAACAAAGATTTGTAAGTTTAGGATGTTTTCCAAAGTTTGAAATAATATACTATGGTCCATTTGAAGTCTTCGAGAAGATAGGACCAGTTGCATACATTCTTCGATTTCTTGCATCCATGACAATTCATAATGTGTTTCATGTGTATTTATTGGAGAAATATGTGCTTGATCCTAGCCACATAATTGATTGGAGTGTGATCGAGGTGGAAGACGAAGGAGAATTTTGGGTAGAATTGACACACATCCTAGATTCAAAATTAAAAGTTCTTAATAAAAAATCTATCAAGTTGGTAAAGGTCCAAATGACCTGTAAGGTTCTGAAGACACTACATGGGAGAATTAGGATACCATGCGAGAGGAATACCTGCAATTATTTTGCAAATTTAAAAAACATTGAATGTGCATTTGTATGTAACTGTGGAAGGCTCTGTTTTGGGCAGGTAGAGTTATTGGGACCACATCTCAGAGATTCTTGTCCAACATGTTCTGGAGCTCTGGAAGGGGAGTTTAAAACTGAAGGTGTTGCGACACATAGAAGCGGGTACACTACCTTGGGTTATGAAAGTTGAGGGAACCAATAGGTTTATAGTTGGAACTGTTGCAAGAGTTGTGAACTTGCAAAAAAAATAAGTATTATGATGTAATTTTTTTACATGTATATTGATATGATGTTGTGCACCAAGGAAGGTGAAAAATTGTAAGGGGAGAGGAATGTAACATCTCTATATTTAATTCCATGTTTAGTGATGTATAATTTAGATATGATATATGAATGTCGACCAAGTGATGTAATATGTAAACATTGTATACAAGAAATAATAAATGAAAGGTGATGTGGACTATAGATGGACATGGGAAAAGTTATGGGGTTTGAGTTTTCCACAGGAGAGGAGGGATCTAAGGGGGTTTTATTCATGTGTCTTAAAACCCAAACCATTCCTAAAATTATTGTCTTGAGTAAACCTTCTAATTTCTCCCTTGAGTGTATGAGAGACAAATTATTGAATACATGTAATTGGGTGGGTGTGAAAAGTCACATCCCTTACTTATTGAGAACATGGGGCTAAATTAAAATCAACATTGGGGAGAGTGGGTGTCAACTTTCTTGGGGAAAAAGGGAAATTAATATGGAAAAGAGGGAACAATTTTAACAACCAAGTTTTGTATAACAAGGGACAAGAGATGATGTAATCTTGAAGGAAGCCATAGTGTCCATGTGTGGTAAATATTTTGGAGCTGTAGAATGCATGAAGAAGAAAGTTTTTATGCATGTGGAGATAAATTGTGTCAAACAAATTACCCTACCAATAGTGAACTTGATTTTGTGCATTGTTTCTTGCAGCTAACATCCCTGGAGTCCCAAATAAGAGATATTCCTAGCCAACTTGTGCTAGATCCTTGGAGTGAAGTTGGAATGCTTGAGGGATTGTGTGAGTGAAGGGGGATCCCATTCCTTTAGATGTGTAGGTAGAGAGGAAGTTATATGAAGGATTGGGATAGGTATAGGAAAAATAGTTGGTTGTGGGAACATTTGGGTTGTGAGTGAACAATGGATAAACACCCTCTCTTATGGATTCTGAGCCTCAACGTAGGGGTGACTTGCAATTGAGATTTGGAGCAACAAGTATTTAGTTGGGTGGAATGTTTGTCCTATGTAACTAGTTGCACAATTGTTATTTAAGGATAATTGTTTTACCTTTGTGTATTACTTTCATTTATGGTTTATTTTCTTGTGCATTACTATGTGTTTTGAGCGAATTATATGCTAATGTTTATGAGTATAATTAGTTTCATTAATGTTTATGGAAATGTTGTTATATGTATTTAGCTTAATGGTATTATAAATTTTAATTTTGTATGATTTTAGTAGTGGGGAACGCTACAAAAATAATAAGTCATGTATAGAGGTGTACAACGACCCACAGAATTTTCAAGTTGTATAAAATCATGAGAAGATAACACTTACATCCTAATATGCTATGATTTCTTAAAATAGGTATGGATCATTGGCATAGCTTAAGTGAAGTAATGACCTCAAGTGATCAATATATACAAAGTCTATTTTTTTTCCAGAGAAAGGGCCCTTGGAAGTTCATCACTACAAACATTTTTGGATATTACCCATGCTTGATTATTTGGTGCTTTTGAAAGGCCATAAATATTTTTTTTTTAAAGATGAAACACTTAGGCTTGAGTAAGTATGGAAGATTCAAAATATTTTTTTAAAGTAAATCCTAAACTATATCCCCTTTCTTCATATTTACATTGAGGAGAAACATCAAATCATGAAGTATTTCAGTATTCAATCTTTATTTTTTGTAACACAAAAAAAAAAACAATGAGATTCACTAGCAATTAAAGTAAGGTTCAAATTCAATTTTGAAAAGGCCTTGAGAAGAAATATTGGGTTGGTAATGACATGAGCCATACTTATAAAACATGAGAGATCGATACTTTGAATATGGGGAAGATTCTTAATATTCCTAAGGATCGCTTGAAAAGATAATGTCAAAATATTTCCATTACTGAATGCATAGATATAAGTAGGATAATGAGATTCAATAGCAACTAAAGTAAGGTTCAAATTAAATTTTGAAAAGGCCTTGAGAAGAAATATTGGGTTGGTAGTGAAAAGAGCCATACTTATAAAACATGAGAGACGGATACTTTGAATATGGGGAATATTGTTAAGATTCGTAGGGATCAATTGAAAAGATAATGTCAAAATATTTTCATTACTAACTATATAGATATAACTAGAATAATGAGATTCACTAGCAACTAAAGTAAGGTTCAAATTCAATTTTGACAACGCCTTGAGAAGAAATATTGGGTTGGTAGTGACATAAGCCATACTTATAAAACATGAGAGATGGATAGTTTGAATATGGGAAAGATTCTTAAGATTCGTAGGGATCACTTGAAAAGATAATGTCAAAATATTTCCGTTACTGAATGCATAGATATAACTAGAATAATGAGATTCACTAGCAATTGAAGTAAGGTTCAAATTCAATTTTGACAAGGCCTTGAGAAGAAATATTGGGTTGGTAGCGACATGAGCAATACTTGTAAAATATGAGAGATGGATACTTTCAATATGGGGAATATTCTTAAGATTCGTAGGGATCACTTGAAAAGATAATGTCAAAATATTTCCATTACTGAATGCATAGATATAACTAGAATATTGAGATTCACTAGCAACTAAAGTAAGGTTCAAATTCAATTTTGACAAGGCCTTGAGAAGAAATATTGGGTTGGTAGAGACATGAACCATACTTATAAAACATGAGAGATGGATACATTGAATATGGGGAAGATGCTTAAGATTCATAGGGATCACTTGAAAAGATAATGTCAAAATATTTCCATTACTGAATACATAGATACAACTAGAGTAATTTCACTAGATAAAAATCAAGGATGATTTTAAGGATGAAAATTTATTTTAAAATATAGAAACCTTAGTGAATATTACTAATCCTTCATATGCCAACTATAAATGTTTGGCGATATTTTTGTAAAAATATTCAAAATTCTAAGTATTTTATATAGTTTTTATAAAATTTTGGCAATTTTTAAGGTAAAATAATTTTATCTTATAGAATTTGGGCGAATCATTTTTAAAGTAGCGATTCTCATTTTTGGAAAAAGCATGGAAAATTAGCCCATGAGCGAAATTTAGCCCCTAAAATCATCTATTATTAAAAATGGTTATAAATGGATACTTGAAACTCATCATAGAGTCTGTGAATAGGAATGAAAATAGTATTTCATTGCACTTAGTTGTGTGAGAATATATTGGGCCTTTACATTTTTTATTAACAAAAAAGTTGATTGGAAAGCTAGTTATTCATTTGTTCGCTCACCAGTAAACAAAAATGTTGATTGGACAACTAATAAAGTTATGTAAACAAAGAGTTCAATCTCAATAAGAACTTCCATCCTAGACATTGATTTCTGAGGGAGGATGGATGATTGGAAAAACATGCAGTATCATGTCTTATAACACTTTTCAAGGTAAGCTAGAGATGCCATCGATTCCATTGGGATCTGAAATCCCCACAACTCGTAGCAGGTCCTTTTCGTAGATGCATGCAAACAAATAAGGCATTATTATAATGGTTTAATGGATTTGGTGACTCTTTATCTTGTGACCTCCCTTATTAAAGTGTAAAGTGAAAAACCATTATATATGGTAAACTTTCTATTATCTATTTTATATATATTAAAACTTTATAGGAAAAAAAACCTAAGGGATCCTTCCCAAATTTGTGACTTTGTGTATAGAATCTCTTGTAAACCTATGGAAATAGATAAGTACACCTAAATCTAGGGGATTCAATCTAGAGAACTAACTAATGGATACAATATTGACACCTAATTGATTGAGATAATACTTTAAATTTTTAAATGATTAGAAACATTAAATTCCAATAGCATGTACTCAGTAAGAATGTTAATTGATTAAGATAATCGCTTGAAATTTTACAAATGATCAAAAAAATTAAGTTCCAACCTCATGCACTCAGCGAGAATGTTGATAACTTACCATTCTCAATCAACCCACAAAGAAAAATCTCATCTTCTACCAGTGAAAACCTAAACATAAAAAAATGTTATAAATACAATTCACACTCCCTTATTATCTTAACCAATGGTAAACTCATTATTTAAAAAAACAAAACGATATATTTCATGTTTTTTACAGGCAGAGAGGGAAAGATACAAATTCAGTTATTGTAGAAGGCTCTTTTCTCTCCCTATCGTGAGGAAAAAAATATTTTTCCACCATCGGTTCGATCAATATTAAATAAATATTAACTCAACGACAGTAACAGGCTCTTTCCTCTCGATATCGTTATGAAAATAATATTTGACGACCTTCGATGATCACAAAATAAGGGTACTAAATATTTATGGATCCATATGAGTCAGGCTGAAACGGTGAGAAGATTGTTCCATTTGGAGTTGGTTTCATATGAAGATGACAAAAAGACGGATTGCAAAAGAATATATATCCATTTCTATATATATATATATATATATATATATATGAAATGGTTATACTATTTCCAACGGTTATATTGCTTCGCCATGGTGAAGTGCCATGTGGCACTGTTTTGCTATCCTGACGAAGTTCCAGTTTTGCAAATTTTCCTTCTGCGAAATTCCCTTTGGAACCTTCTGTATCTTTTTTATCTTCAATCTCTTCATACTTAGTTTTCTAGCCTTCTTACCAATGAACATCGTCTCAACATTCCTCTTCCCATTCTGATTCTTATCTCCTCTTGGCACAGTAACTTTGTGTTGTTGAGATTCTTTCCTAGGATTCAAGGGAAATACTTCTTCTCTATCTGGGGTAGGTGCTTCAGTCTTCTGTGAGTCTTATTTTGTTCTTTCAACTTCGACATCCAAGTTTCTGGTTTTAAATAGCTTCGATATGTTCTCCTGTTATTCAATCAAGTTTGTAATCCTCCTAGTCATGAAATCTTTCAACTCTTTCTTCTTCTTCTCTAATACTTCTTCTTCTTTCCTTCTGGCCTGATCCCTTTCAATCCAAGGTTTTCCTAGTAATATAGAAAATGGGGCATTGTTCTCAATAAATTTAACAACCTCAAACTCTTCCTCTGTCGAAGTTCCATGAGCACTCATAGATATTTGGGTGAGATTTCCATGTAGGTTTATCATCTTTCCTCTAAATAATCCTATTGCTCCTAATGAAGTAATCATAGAAGTATTTCCTAAAGTTTCCCAAGTTATTTCTGTCATAATACTCACCTACGTTTCTTCATCCAGAACACAGTCAATGCCGAAGTCTCCTATTTGTTCTTCTATGCATTCTTTTTCTTTGAATATCTCTAATAAGTTGATATCTCTATGATCATTCAGGGTTTCTTTCATTTGAAATAGTAAAGTCTCTTATTCTTTCTACGATTCTACCATGGTCTTAGTTTCTTGAACTTCCTCAGGGTTTTCTTGTCTCATATTCATTCTTTCAACCTTAACAATCATTCTAGGTGAATCCAAAACTTCATGATCCATAACTTTACAACAAAGACAACCAGGTCTTCTACTAGGGCATTCCTTACCAAGATGTCCTGGTCTTCTGCAATTGTAACAAAGAGTCAATCCTCTCTTTCTCTTAAATGATCCCCAACCTTTCTTGTAGCTAACCTGCAAAAAATTCTTTCTAGGGTCTTGCATCCATTTGTTAGTCCAAACATTTTCTCTATGCATAGGAATAACATATCTTTCACTATTCTTATCAAATTTACTCCTATCAAATCGAATTTCTTCTAGTCGTGCCCTAGTTTTCAGGCTAGGTAAAAATTTATCAAACATACCTAGATCCATATTCTTGAAACAAAAATTTCCACTTATCTTACTTTCAGCAGAGAACAAAGCTTCCAGATATAAAACTTTTTACTATTATTACCTCTTTAAGAGCACAAGGCTCCAAGATCTTACCTATTTTATTCAGATCAGACTTCTCTTCTTAGTGCAGAGTTTCACAATCCAAGTAGAGTACTGCGCACTAGAGCAACAGATCTATGCACAGATCTTTCATTGTTTTGGGTCAGATATTCACACATAGCTTCTTATTCCTTAGTTCCCAATAATCACAGTTTCAAGTCCCAACAATAGAACAATTTCTTGGCATGGGGGAAATCTCAGGTGTTATCACTGAAATTTATTCCGCAAACGGTTACAGGAATTCAGTATCTTCAAATATATGTGAGTCCATCCATGGACCAAAATTACCAAAAAGCATTTTCAAAAGGTCCAAAACTATACAACCAGTTATAGAATCAATATGCACTATGACTACACAAGGCACGCGCACATGCGCCATCCAAAAATGCAGAAAAAGTGCACATGCGCACGATGTGTGACTGTGGTCGCTAAAAGCCACACACACATGAGAACATCCCATTTATGAGATTGGTTGGCCTCCCACCCACTTCTGGTTCAACTTCCAAGTTGATTTGACATCCAAATCTCGGCTGTATCTGATTGGGTGGCTGGTCAAAGACCTAAAGGTGCCCTAAACAACCCCTTTTCACATTAAAAGTTGGTTGCACAATGCCTCAAAGTGGTGCTATAAAACAAGGCCATGGGTGCACTACATTTTCAAGGAATTCAATTGTAAGGTTATGTTGTTGCTATTCTCTTAGGGAATCCTCTTTTTTCATCAAGAGAATACTAGCACCATTCCATTTGGGCAATCCACATCACCTTTTGAGTGGGTTAGTTTGGGATTATTTCACCATTTCTTTCAAGTTTCAAAGTTATAAGAAGAGCTCAATTGTGGGAGTACAAGAGCCCTCCCTTGGAGGAAGAAGGGACTCAAAGTACTATTTCTTCTCGATGTTTTCTTTTCACTAATACAATCATTTCCATTGGTGACATGAGTCTTGTTTGTTTCTTGTTCTTATGTCCTTATGCTCAATAGTTTAGTTGTTCTTTCCTTTCTTAGTTTAATTCTTAGCTTAGTCTTTTATGTTTATTCTTCTAACACTTTCCCTTACTATTGTCTTTCTTAGTTGACCCAACTAAGCTTGTAGGCACCTCTATTTTTCTCATTCAGGTGACAAAAGAGGCGCAACAGATTAGTGACTCCACTGCGGAGAGGTATCAATTTCCTATGCCATTTGGGTTATTCTAGCTCTTCTTTTGGTTTATTTAATCTGCAGGTATCATAACCGGCCCAAGCCGACCTGCAAAATGTCCAATTCAAAGCTGAATTGAGAGAATTCCATCCAGAATTTTCTTCACGGCCATGTGACAGGTGTGCATGGGTTTATTGACCCACATTTGCGCATCGTGCGCACATGCACCAAATGTACTGTGTTACTTAGCGCCCTCTGCGCACCTGCTCCCAAAAGTCTTTTCCAATTTGCGCATTAGTGCTTAGTGTGCCTCTGTATACTCTGAGACTCGTACACCTCTGCAGAAAAATACACATTGTAATCCTTTTTGTGATTTGCGAAGGCCCCTAGCCTTTTTAAAAATGATTCCATGCATGTTGTAATCTACACCACACTTAGTTCCCTCTTCATATAAAGGGATTAGTCAAAACACATAGGCACTTAGGGGGTTTAAAATCATTATTTCCTCTTCTGTTTTCATTTTGCCACATGGATGGCTTGCTTTGACTAAGAGTATAAGTTGGAATCATTTGTAATCACATAAAACTTGCATTGGGACTAGAAATTGGACATCAATCCCTGAGTATGCTCTTCTCTCGCGATTCAAAGCGATCTTGAGAATCAGAAAAAGGTTGTAGGACAATTTCATCTCCCTTAAAAAAATACTAAAACCTTTAGGAGAGGACAACAGCCCCCTTGGGACTCCTCTTTGTTTATCTTTCAAACACATCTAAAGATTGTAATGGGCCCATACATGCCCACATGCTACAAAGATAGGATAGTGTTGAAATTTACTTTCTTAGATTAAATCACTAGGGAAGTTTAAAGGAATAGTAACAAACCCACATATCCACATGCTAGCTTCCTAGGGAATTTTGAATTCTGCAAGGTTGTACCAAAGAAATTTAGTTAATTAGGTAATCAAAGACTTGTAAGGACCAAGCGAAGTCCACATGTAGCAAAGAAACACCTAATTTATTAAAAATTGGCACACTTTCACTTATTCACACACAAAATTCATTCCTCACTCACATAGTTCTCATCTCGAAATGTGGAGGTTGAAGTAAGTTTCCTCCAAAGGGATTTCAAAACACCCCACCCCTTTTTTCAATGAGATTGGCACACACCCCCAATCTCTCAAACAACCACATCTAAATTTTTTCTAAAAAATCACTAAGTTTTCCTCCACAGTAAGTGCCCAAAGAAATATTTTAGTCTAGGTAGGATTTTGGGGATAGGCATCCAAATAAATCCCCGTCATCTGGTTCTCACATATTCAAAACAATAGAAGTTGTCAAATAGGGAACTTTAAATCCTCCAAGTCAAGTGTTCCTAACACCATAAGGCAGGGAGATACCTGTGAAGGGTTGAAGGCTGAGGTACGGTTGTTCTATGCATCCCCCCTTGAGGCACCCACCTCTTCGACGGGATCCAGCCCGTCACCCATTTCTTATGCTGAAAATCTAAATGTCACACTTTGACCGAGGTACCTAGTGACCAAATTTTAGGACATCTACCCAGGTGACAATTGTGGGATTCAATTGCACCTTGATCGGATTTTGTGTAGATATTGGGAAATATAGCCAGTTCTTTCAGGATATGCCCCCTCTACCCCTCATTATAACGGATTGCTTCATCATTCACTAGTTCCTCTTTTGGTGGCTTCAGACCCCACTATCGAGTGCTATTGGAAGGTCCAGTGCTATTTTGAGAGGAAGAAAATTACATCTTTTAGGATAGGATCATTTGTTTTCTTTGTTCCCCCACGAAAAAAAATCCACTTATCCACATATATGCTTCTTTATCAAAACACTTTATGTATGATTCACTTCTGATTACATTTGATTTAGATATATATCATGTAAAGTTCAAGAATTGCAACAAAGGCTCTTGTTTATTTATTACTCTCACCACCATTCGTACACATCCACTCAGCTAGTCGTACATCATAGGGGACCCACATAACCCCCGTCATTCGAGATGCTTGCTAAACCTCCCTCCTATTCTAAGGGGAGTTCCTAGTCTTGCCAACTCATCGGCTCCACCTTCTCACAATCCTGTGAGAACCACTGTCTTAGGATTAGCTTTTCTTGGTTCCACCTTACTTGGTCCCAAATCCAAAGGTCCACCTTCCACTCGCTCTCATTTACATGGAAGCAGGGGGCCTACTTCCTCTCAAGGGGGAAGTACAAACCCACCTAGTCCCCCCCAAGGGTCAGGTTCACAAACCACTCACACCATGGCTGGGATTAATCCTCTACCACCACTCCAAATTCCATACTTGGCCTCTCTCAACATATGAGATCTAAGAAAACTCACAAATGATCCTATATTGCATGACCCCACATGGCCTGTAATGCCTACCAAACTACCTTCAGATATCCCCAAGTTTGAAGGAAAGGTAGGAGATGACCCTGCCAATCATGTCATGAATTTCCACTTATGGTGATGTTCCAACAGCATTATGGATGATTCCATCCGACTACGATTATTTCAATGCACACTCACTGGCCCATCAACCAAATGGTATGTAGAAAAAAATTTAGGGTCCCATGTGACTTTCGAGTCCTTGGCCAAAGCATTTTTGACCTTCTTCCAATTACCAATCCTCCATGACAATGGTCTTGAACTACTCTATAATTTTAAACAAACCTCAACCACACATATCACTGATCACATTCACAAGTGGCATCGGCGACGTAGTTTGTGCAAAGAAGAAACCACCAAACAACAATGTCTTGATTGGTTTCTTCGATCACTTGTCTCTCTCCTCGGTAAAGTTGTATCTTCCACCTTCCCTCAATCAGAAGAAGAAGCCATCAGTAAGCCTCAACAATACGACCTCATCTATAAACAATCAGGGTACTTGTGCACAGTACTTCCTGATCTCCCAAAACCTGTGCCATTTGGCCAAGATAAATCTGGGATGTCTCACTGAACAGATGGATCGATTGGTAACACCACACACCACAATCCACAACCCCAACAACCACCAATGTATGGCACACCTCAATATCTGTCGGCATATGGAGGAACCCCTTATTATCCCCCACCCCCTTATCAACAACCATACCCTGTTGCCCTTCCTCCACCCATCAACAGGCCACCACCAACACCCATAATACACCCACCTATCCAAACAAGTTCTGGTACTCCCTCTACCTCAGCTTATACTCTAAGTACTAGCGAAAGTGCCACGGCTTCCTATGTACCTTACGGATCATTACCACAAAATAATCCATACTTTCCATTTCCTAGCCTTCCACAACCCATAGCTCCACCACAAGGACACCCTCATGCTGGGGTTAATTTTTTTCAACCCTCTCTCATTCAGCAATATAAAAATTTTGAATAGTTGAATACGGAAAATCCAACCCATCAGTCAAATAATGCCAAAAAGAAAGGAAAAAAATGGAACAATAACAACCCTGGCCAAGGAAAAAATCACCCCCAACAGAACTAGCCTACTGGGGGCAACCAGAATGAAGGGATGTAGAACCCCCAAGGGGGAAACAACAACATGCATCAAGGGAAAAGTAACAATAACCTTCGAACCAACTTCTCATGTTCCCTTTGTGGTGAGTTCTGTCATTATACTCATCATTGCCCCCAAATCATTGATTTTAAATGGATGAAAGACTCAGTAAATGGACCACATCCTCTAGCACCACCTGCCCCTTAGCAGGCCCCACAACAATACGTACAACAACCACCCCCAAATATGTTGCAAAACCCCATTCCACACCAGGGAGTGATAAACACCCAGCAGGACATGCAACCTACCCCACCACAGTTGGGACAATATCTCAACCCAAAAAATCTGACAGATCGTACTATCATCCTCACTAGTGAGGAAGAAGTCCTTCTACAGACACGTAGTCATCAATACTATGCACCCGTTGAGTCTCCTTCCACTCCCCCAGAAACAATCCCAACACCAATGGGACCCCCATTGATGATTCCTCGCCCTAACACAGAAACACCTCTTCGCATCCCTCACATCCTATTGCGCAGGAATGTCCACAACTCACACACCAACAAAACCCTAAATACCGACCCTTTCAGAAACACTTGTGAAGTAGATGAAGTCTCACTCGAGGTAGAGGAAGGGGTGGTTGCAGGACTCATATGTTTGCAACCTTAGTCGGGACACAGATCTATGATTGTAACACCTTAACAAAGCACTTAGCAATTATGATTCATCAATATTCAGTCTTAGTTTACAACACAGTTAAACCCTAACAACAGATCAATGCAGTATTCACATAGACTCAATAGATTCAAGAACTAAGCATACCAATAGAGATCAGATCTAGAATTCATTCACATTACTCAGCACTAAGCTATCATATTAGATTCATCTATCATCTAACATCACACTAATCATTGAATCAAAAAAACCAAAGAACATCCAAAAATCATAAAGCATTCACAACACATGATATATGTGGCTCACCCCCACCCTGGAGCCACATCCACCAACTCTTTGCCTTCTGTATTAGCTTCGATCAATCTTCTTACATGCACAAAGACTCAAAATAAACTCCGTAGAGGATAGGAGATTTGTGCACCTCGTTATATCCTCCTTCCTTGAGTTATAGAAAAAATCCTTCCATGGTCTCTTTCAATCACTTGCACTTAGCTTTGCAAGACTCACACAATATGCACAAAGCAATTACCACTTATCACTTATCACACTTGCAACTGACTAGTCACTACTAGTCACTATTCACTACTTCTTACATCGCCTAGACTTCTATTTATACATTACAAAATAGTCCTAAGCATGGGTAAACCCATGGGACAACATCCCCATACCCATTACGTAAGCACAAAATCCAAAAATTCCCTAAACAGGGGTCGTGATCCCATGATCTCCGCTTCATCTTGCACTATGCCTTCGACAGCCTATCGAAGTCCAAAACATAGGTCAAAAATGACAAGGGATCCTCAAGACTTTTTCAAGGGCCAACAACGGGATTGACTCTATTTGTTGTGTTTGATCAGTCTTGAAAATGACTTCCATATCTGCACAAGTTTCCAGGTTCACAATTTTATAAAAAAATTTGACATATTCATGTTCATAAGGGCCTTGTTTTCTCTGTAGTATTCTTTCAGATATGACTTGGTGTGGATCATATTTTATCCCTTGTAGCTGTGTAAATCAAAAATCCTTGAGCTTGGCCTAGATCTGAGGCAAACAAGATCTAGTATTTACCACAAAAGGTCCTATTATGAAAGGAAACTTTAAGTTAGATGCTTTGTGCATTTTTAGAAACTGCTTTGTTTCTGAGATGATTCTTTACCCGATGAACTCTAGGGAAAATATTTTGGGCATTAGGAAAACAGGTAGAATGTGAGGTGCCTCTTGATAATCATATATCAAAATCACAGTAGAGTGCATGAAAATCACCCAATCTCCCACTCTATTCTCTGGATTGGGCTGCAAATAAATTTTCATTTCTTCTAAAACCCTTGGGAGACTAGTGTCGAAGATCAAACTATAAACTTCGGACATTATCTTATTTATAAAAATGAGCATTGTGATCCTTTTACATTTAGTCAATATGAATGCAGCTTCAGGGAACTTTGTCTTATTTTTCTCTAGGAACATCCTCAACAAGTATGTGTAATACCTGAAATGCCTTAGTGATTGGAAATTCACCAGCTGCTTGTGTACATTATCATCTATGAACACTTCAAAACTTATATAGACTGATGGCCTAGACTCTAACTGAAAAAAGGCCAACAGAAAACCCAACATGACCTCTACTACAAATTTGTTTTTATCCAAACCTAGGATTTGACTGAGTATGGAATAGGCCCACTCGACCTGAATAACCATGACACTTATAGGTAGATGAAATGACAGACTTTCAGAATGATGTTTGGGTTTAACAATGGTCTGCAAAATAGGGTTTTGACCTTGGGGGACATTCTCTATAGACTATAATTAGTTTCTCTTCCTTGAGTGGATCAGACACTGTGGGTGAAGATTCTAGTGTACCAAGGGCATGTCAAACAAACGAGATATCTAATCTACATAAGATCTCTAACACTAACCTATTTAAAATGACCCTCTCATCATGCGAGTATTTCTTGGCACATTGGCTTATGAATTTTGGGAAATGGAAAGTGACTTTGACGACGTAAGGGACTATGGAGGCTTGGTCCACTTTGAGGAAAGGTATTAGTCTCCCTATATTATCTAACAACTTGGCTCTGGACATAGAAATGAGCGAGACAATTATTTATGTGTTAAATATATCAAAGTCTGTGTCAATTAGGTCTTCTTCTTTTGAGGCAGAATCTTGTTTTATTATAGATAAAATGACATGATTTATGGCCATGATGAAAAATACCTGATAATGAGTGGATAATGTGTGCATATAGTTCATTGTTGAACTTCAGCTCGAATGGAGCATTTGAGCTAATTTTCAAGTGTTCAAATGATTTTAAATATCATAAAATAATGATCAAAGGCTCTCCTTTTATATAATCTCTTCGATATCAGGGGTGAGGCAAGGCAATTTTGGATAGACCTCTTTTCATCATGATATGCCTCTCATGGTGCCATGTGGTCATGAGATGAAACCACTATATTTCTATCGGCTCGCTATCAAATGATTAAAATTCACGTAAGTTGCCCACCACATATAGTTTTTAACTGTTGATGTAGGAGATCTGAGATCTATGGCCCGCTCGGCCCCATCTATTTTCACTCCTCCACTATGTTTATCCTTTCTCTGCTAAATGTGACCCCATCCTCCAAAATTTTTCCTGTCCACACCGATCTGGCTCCTCGCTAAATCCCAAGACTTGGATTCCATCAAAAAATTGTTATGGTGATAACATAGGCTCAAACTGGGGATGTTATCCTCCTTGTGAGGTAGCAAGGAATGGTAGACCAGGTGCCTAACCATTGGGATGTGATTAATTCCTATTGTTTGAATCCACCAACTTTTATTCAAAAACTCAAAACCTACCCAACATAGCTCAAGCCCTTCACCTTGGGCTTCAACCATGCTTATTTTATTCCAACCTCTTCATGTGGAAAGAAAATACAAAAATGGTTATGTACAATGAATGGAAGGGGTGATGATCACTCAAACGATATAATGTTTTAGGAACCTACCATTCGCAGGCCCTCCGCCAACGATGTTTCCATTTCTCTCCTGTAGTATGTAGGAATTTCTCCCACAATATGCTACAATCTCGAACGATCCCAGCCATATATGGTCAAACTTCTTCTGCTTTCTTGTATCTTCATTTTTGATATCCCATTTTAATAATAAGTCTCCAAATTTGAAGTAGTTCACCTTGGTACATCCGTCGAAATCCTCTTTGATATTGTCTTGGAGTAGCTGAGAATTATTGAAATCCTTTTCTCTAGTCTGCTGGACATTGATTAGTTCATCCTTTCTTCTTCGAGTGGCATCTATTTTTGCACCCTACTCTTGTAACAACCTCATCATGGTAAATCCCAATGTCGTAGGAAATATTGCCTTTGTACCATTCACGATTTGGAAAGGGGATGTGGCTATAGACCTGTTTGGGGTGATTCTATCATCCCATAATGCATGGATGAGCTTTTTGTGCCAGGCCTTTTTATTTTCTTGCAGCGATTTCTTGATGATTCTGACTAAGGTTTTATTCGAGGACTCAACCAACCCATTTCCTTGAGGATAGTAAAATGTAGAATGTCCAGGGGTGATATTGTAGTCACTACAAAATTGCTCCATTTTCTTGTACTTGAAAGCTCCTGCATTTTCTATTATGATCTTGATTGGGCATCCAAACCTGGAAAAAATATTGTCTTCTAAAAACTGGATGATGACATCATCCGTCGCATGCCTGGTGGGAATTGCCTCAATCCACTTAGTGAAATAGTCTGTTTCTGTCAAAATCCACTTGTGTTGAGTTGAGGACTATGGATGTATTTCCCTTATAAAATCAAGCCTCGACTGTCTAAAAGGGGCTTCCACAGAGATGGGTTTCAAAGGGAGAGGCTACAATTTTCCCTTCCCATAAAAAAATTTACATTCATGTCATTTTGAAACTTCTTTATAGACATCTGAAGAAATGCTAGGCCAATAAAACCCAGCCCTCAAAATCTTTTGCACAATTATTTTCCAATAATGGTGACCTCCACATTCAACCTTATGTAACTCTCTGATGGCCTTTTCTGCTTCTTCTTCTAGAAAACAACTCAATAAAATGCCCCCTAGATCTTTCCAATATAGAGATTGATTTACTATACAAAACTTTGTTGCCTTCAGTTTCAAAAATTTGGCCTTTGTTTTACTAAATTCAGGAGGAGCATTCAATTTTTTCAACAAAAAAATGATATCTGCATACTAGGTGGAGTCAAGGAATTTATGGGATATTTGAGGAGGTTTCTCTTCTTCTGCACCTTCTAACAGGTTTGCAATGAAATTTATTCTTAGGAGTTCACAGTTGGTTTGTGCCATCAATTTTGCAAGCCCCTGTCCCTTGATCAATTTAGTGGGTTTGATATCAAGGTCATATTCTAACAACACTGCTATCCATTTACCCCTCTTTCCTTTAGGATCAAGTTGGGTCCATATGTCTTTCACAGAGCTACTGAGCACATAAGGAGTAACATGGGAATGCAATATGTGCACTCTGAATTATTTCAAGCCCTTGACTAATGCGTATGATTTCTTCTCCATGATATCATATTTCAATGGCGCATCCCTAAATGTCTTGTTGTAATATGCTATAGGGTTCTCAAAATATTGCTCATCTTTCTGTAGAAAAACACCAGCAATTATGTTCTCTGAGGCAAAAGAGAACAATATGAAGTCCTTTTCAAAGTTTGGGCTAGCCAGAACTGGAGCCTTAGTTAATGCCACTTTAATGTCTTCAAAATATTTTTTGGCATCAGGGGTACATTTTATTTCATTCCCTTTATTGAGCATGTTGGTAATATACTTTATGATTTCAGCCAAATTAGGGATAAAC
This sequence comes from Picea engelmannii, assembly GCA_009831015.1. Classification (NCBI taxonomy): domain Eukaryota; kingdom Viridiplantae; phylum Streptophyta; class Pinopsida; order Pinales; family Pinaceae; genus Picea; species Picea engelmannii. Next base: position 1,921,320 of record ML776625.1, on the reverse strand, counting down.
CTTCTCAGAAAGTTCACTTTTCCCAAGAAATATTGTACCTCTTTACTTTTGGGTATGCCAAATTTTAAGATCCCCTCAACTCTGCTAGGATCTACCTTTATCCCTTATTTCAAAATAATGTGACCCAATAGCTTTCCTTCTTCCATGGAAAAATTTGAATTCTTAGGATTCATGAGATTCTAAACTTCCTACACTTATGAAACACCCTTCTAATATGATTAAGGTGTTCTTCATCTGAGGTGGAATACACAGTGATATCATTAAGGTAGATAACAATAAATTTGTCTTTTTCATCAACAAATGCTATGTCCATATCTCTTTGAAATGTTTCCCCTGCATTCATAATCCCAAAATGCATCTTTGCATACATGAATGTTCCCCATGGTGTGGTTAATGTCATCTTTTCCTGATCATCAAGGTGTACCATAATATGATTATATCCAGAGAAGCCATCTAACATTGACATCTTTTGAGAACCCACCACTTTCTATAAAATGTGATCCATCTTTGGAAGTGGATAGTTTTCCTTCATAGATACTTTGTTCATATTTATGAAATCCACACATAATCTGATTTCTCCACTCTTTTTTATGACCGGCACCATATTTTCAACCCATTTAGAAAATCTCAGGGAAACTATTATTTTGGATTCAAATAGCTTCCTTACTTCTTTCTCAATCAAAGGCAACAGTAAAGGGTTTATCCTTATTAATTTATGTTTGAAACGTTTATGATATTCTTTGATTGGAATAACATGATGAATTATATTGGTGTCATAAAATTTCAAATCATCATAGCTCCAAGAAAAAACATCAGGGAACTCTTTCATTAATTTGATATATTTCTCCTTGACTTTAGGGTTGAGTGTTCTAGACAGCTTAATGATCTTTGGATCCTCCGGAGTCCCAATATTACAATCTTCCACATCCCCTTCATCTACTTTAATTTTTAGAATTTTGGACACATCATTATTATGAAAGAGTTTCTCCAATGGGACCAGACCCTTGGGAATGATGTTTCTCTTTAGCTGAACTATATCTTTGCCTGCAATATGATTGTCTAAATATCCATCCTTGGTGAAAGAAACTACATATACCTCTTCATCAAAGTATTCTTCATAAATGTTCAGATTCTCAAATTCATTCTCCATCTTGAGGAAACTTTCTATCTTCTTATCATCTTCAAAACCTTGCCAGTACTTGATATTATCTGGTACTACTGGCTTGTAGTTGACCTCAACTTTGTATTTTTTATCAAGGATTATTGGAACTTTTAAAACTTCTACTGAAGTGGACAAGGCATCAACAATCTGATTATGTTCTCTTGGAATAACTGAAAGATTATACTCTGGAAATTTCTCAAGGAGGTCTAGTAATAAGTTCCTATAATCTATCATTCTAGGATATTTTTCTTGGTATATGCCTTTGATTTGATTGATGATTAGCTCAGAGTCTCCATGTACAACAATTCTTTTGGCACCCAATTCTTTAAAAAATCTCAACCCCAATATTAATGCTTCATATTAAGCCATGTCATTTGTGCATTCAAGGAAAAGTTTATAAGAACACAATTTTGAATCTCCTTTGGGGTGATTGATCCATACACCAGCCCCTTCTCCCTCTTTGCAGGCAGATCCATCAAAACTCATCTTCCATATCTGATATTTTGTGTTATCCTAATTCTCTGAACACTCTTGAATTTTCTGATTAGGTCTTTCTTTGTCAGCCATATCGATCTCTAGCTCTTTCTCCTCAAAACATAAGTCATTGAAGAAAATGGAAGATCCTAGCTCAGTTTCCATAGAGTATATGGGATGATTACTCAGTTGTGACTTGTTACTAACCATATATTGGAGTAAAACCTCTTTGTACAACCTTCTGTATTGACCAAATACATGGATAGTGGCATAAGACATGTCCATTTGGAGGGTTCCCTTTAATTTTGCAGCCCAAGACCTTGATAACAACATGTAAAACTTGGGAGGAATATCAGCAACCACCACATCCATAATCATGTTCTTTGCTAGGATCTGTGCCAAAGATACCGTTAGATCTTTGATAAGACCTAGACACTTTACATTCCTCGAATCAAAAGAGAACAATTCTTCATAAGGCCTTGTGATGTCCAGGCCTAGTTGATCCACGACTACCTTGGGAATTAGGTTATGAGATTCTCATGAATCCAACATGGCATTGTGCAGGGTCCTATCATGGATTTCCAAACTAGCATAGAAAGGGGAAACTTCTTCATTATCACTAATTTCTTCTACTCTTGGACCAAACAAGATGGTTGGGTGATCGTCTTGTATGTTCAGGGTATCAAAAGTTTGTTCGATTTTAAGCATCTTTATGATTTGATTATCTTCTACTCTTGGACCAAACAAGATGGCTGGGTGATCGTCCTATATGTTCAGGGTATCAAAATTTTGTTCCATTTTAATCATCTTTATGATTTGATTTCTATATTCGTTTTTTTTTATCAATTCATCAAATGGTACAAAAAAATGATCTTGGCCATCTCACTTTCAAAATTAAAAGGGGATGAGGTTTTCTCTACCTCTTTGGTGACCGTTTCATTCCTTGCCTCTAATAATCTCTTCTAGGGCTCTTGTTTCTGCTTTCCTTTGTCTACAATATTCTTTGCAGAAGAATCCCTTTTGGGCTGACTTGAAGAGGGTATGTTATTATGATATTGTTTAGTGGGGTTTACCTTAGGGGGATTTCCTTTTGGGGGGTTTCCTTTCATAGGGCTTTCAGGAACTCTTTGATTCTGAATATTGTATTGTCTCTAGAATTGCATGATGGTATCCTGCAATCCTTCTTGGTAATCTTCCCTTTCTACTGATAACCTTTCCTCCTCATCTTGCATGAAGATATCATTTTCATCCATGAATTGGTCATGTTCTTATTTAGTAATATATACCTCATCTTTTTTATCATCACAGTAGTTCATGTCGTCTTCAAAATATCTACCATAATTCTCATTTACATAATTATTTTGGAAAGGAAGCCTTACCTCCTGATCCCCTTGATTCCCTTGATTTGTTTGATTCACTTTATTCATCTGATTTCCTTGATTTCCTTGATTTCTATGATCTCCTTGATTTACCTAATTCCCCTTATTTCTTTGCTCTCTTTGTCTAATTTGTGGGATTGCTGGTCTCCTTAGATTTATATGTGGAACGTCATCATGTTCTCTAGGTTTAGACTTATTATCTAAGGACATTATTTCCATCATCCTCTATGTGGTTCTCATAATTGTTTCAAACCATTCTTCTAATGTTTAGTAGGTTGAAGGTTGTTCCTTATCTTGAGATTTGTTCATGTCCCTTCCAGAGTTAACTTTTATCTTTCCTAAAGCCATTATATTCACTTTGGCTTCTCTGGCATCAATCATCATATCATGTAATGTGGAGGACCTTCATTGTCTTAATAACAAAGCAGAAACACTTTCAAAATAATTGACATATCTGAGTTGAGTAGCCTTAGGGGGGGGGGGTTTACCTCAACATGAATAAAATTATAGACCTTCACGAATTTGGCTGAAAACTCCTGCACTGTTTCGTCAGGTGATCTCTTCATGTTGTTATACTAGGTCGGAAACTGAAGGGGATTTTTCTTGTCGACCCATTTGGAAAGGAAGCTATTTTCAAAGGCTTCAAAATATACGATACTGTCCGTTGGAAGGGATCTAAACCACTTCCTCACTTCTCCTGCAAGACTTTGCGCAAACAGTCTCATTTTTACATACTCAAAATCCACTTCTTCTAAGTCTATGAAATCATTAAACCAATCTAGGTTTTTTTGGGTTGATATGTTGCCTTCAACAACATATAGTTTGATCCTTAGGTTATACTCTCGAGCTAAATCATGTAGTTGAGTAGTTAGTATGAGAGGAGTGAATCTAGCTTCCATGGCTTCTGTGAGGGGTCAATGTGGATGTTGGTTATGAGTGTGGATCACTATAGGCTTCGTAGATGCAGATAAAATAAAATCCTGGAATTGTTTTTTGTCAAATATGGCCTCGCTTAAACAAGATTCAGATTTGGTTCTCAATAGAGTTTGTTTGAATTTCAAGTCAAAATCAAGGTATTCAATGCTCGTTACTCCATCCTTGGGTAAGGATAGACAACGGTTTGGACGTGGCACTGAGATTACTGAATTTCCCTTTCTTTTATGTACAATATTTTCAGGATCAGACACAGGGATTACAGCTTCTGGGTTTGGGTTGCTCCTAGTGTGAATCATCTTGGGAGCCAAGATTTCTAGCTCATAATTTTTGGTCCAACCGGTCTTTTGGTAATGGATTCACCAGGGAAAAAAAATCTCAGCCAATAAGGTATTTGATCTACTATCACCCTCAGGGATCAAAATTAGAGCTTTAAGTCGTTTTCCCAGGGAAGATTTTACTTTCGTTCCCCGATAATGGCACCAAAATGTTAGCACTCTATAAATTTGTTTTGGCTGATGAACAAATGACAGAGGTAACTATTTCAACCAACTTTAGAGTTGGGCACTAGCTTGCTCAACTCAGAGAGGGATCTCTCGTGTCACTTGATATTTCTTTGGAAATTCGGTGGCTAGATTTAGTTTGTTTTGGGTTTTTTTTATAAAGTTTCTGATGAGGAAGGAGAGGGTCACTTAGGGCTATGGATTCAAAATTATGAAAGTGAATGAAAACAATGACTGTTCGATATAAATCTCCAGAGGATAAAGGATAAATGAGACAATGAATATGAGTTATAAATGAGTTTAAGTGAGGCGTAGGAAGAGGGAGAAAACAAATAACTGTATAAGAGCCTTACTCGAATGAATTCTGAATTAGTTAAGAAGAAACACACATGGTTTAAATTTCTTAAGTCGAGAGAATCATAAGATGGATTATAAGATTTTAACTATCCAATTTAAACATAATACTATGAAAATGGAATTAAAGAATCACAAGAAATGAATACAATGAAAGGAGACAAAAATCATATCACCACCATTAGAATCTTTTCATAGAGACTTCAAAAGATTCTTCATATGTATTCAATTAACTCCAGAAAATTACAATTGAGTTCAGAAACAACAAATGGTGCCCTTTCACTTCTGCCAACATTAATTCATTCAAAACTTCTAATACTTATACAATTCAATTACAATGGTTGAACCAAAATGTTTCACCTTCTAAAACAAATAACAATAATTTCAACTGATAGTCTCGGCATGCGAACCAATTTTCAATGATTAACAAAAAAAGTTTCAAAAAGTAACGGTTGATTTCTTTGACTACTCGCCTTTTGTATTTTATGTTTTTCTTGCTCTGACCTTCTATTTAACTCGCAAATCTGGTGACACATATAGGCTATTTGTGGTTCCTGGAAAACTACATTTTTTCTTACCTAGACACACGATCTCTTTCCATTGTAAGTCCGAAGGAATGCCATAATCCATCATCTCTTTAATCAGGATCTCCAAGTTGATGCAAGTAGCATAAGTCATAGTTGGTAGCTCGATCTTCACGATTTTAAACTATTTTAAGATCTCAAACTCTGTGGTCAAATATTCTACCAGACTTGGTCCTTTCAAGTTTTTTTCTAGGCCTTCGAAATTGGAATGATCCATTCTTCAATGTGTGATGAGGGAATTGTATTCATACAGGTCGTATAGTTTCCCTTTTCTATGCCAAAAATATGGGAGACCTTTGATAAAAAGATTCTCAAATAGATCCTTGAACTCTTGTATTCTCTACACCATCTATGCGGCCTTGGTCTAAAATGAATTGAGAAAATCATGCTTAGCAATGATCCTCCTAGCCCAAATGATCATTGTAGTCATGTCATTGACCCTAATGATCTGAATTTCAGCAGCAGCAATGAAATTCAAAACATTTATAGCGTTATGGGCCCAATCTAAGGGAAGTTTTTCCAATGTCTCATTCACAAGGGTACATCTTCTTCGGGCGGTGATAACCATGCTATCTTTGTCATCTATGAATTCAGGTACACCCTAAATTTAGCAACTTCAGCAGCAATAGAATCCCAGATTACATGTTTATCTCTCTGCAAAAGTCCTTTACCTTTCAGCCTCATTTTCAACTTACCCACTCTTTCCTGCAATTCTTGATTTTCTTTTTGAAATTGAGCCACCTTCTAATTCTTTATTTTCATCTCTTGCTACAAATTTTCTATATCCCCTTTAAGATTTTTGATTTATCCTACTTTCAAACATACTTGGGACATAACCTGGACAATATCCTCAGTGTTTGAATGATCTCCTGCTATACCAGGTACAACTACATTCATGTTTGATACCTCTACTTGTCCTTGTGACCAGTTCTCCTTTTCCTTTTCCAACTGCTATACTTTTTCTTTGCAATTTAGTGCTTCCTACCAAAATGTATTTTTTTCTTGTTCTAGAGAACTCAACTCTATTGTTTTTGGATGATCTGTGGAAGACATCTTCAGCCTCTTCTTCATGATATGAATCATCTTGTCTTTCTCTTCTAAGGAATCCTTTACCCCTTGAGGGCCTTCAGATTCTACTATTTTAACTTGAGTCTTTCGAGCTCTGCTCAACACTTTTTCTTGCCTCAATTGTCCCTCCAACTTGAGTGTATGATTTTTCAATCTTGCAACTCTCAAACTCAAACCAAAATAATCTAAATACAACATGTCACTGGTGTTTCTATGAAATCTTACCTTGTCTAGGGCACTGATATTTTCATAATGCAAATTGACTTCAGACACTTTGTCCTCATCTTCCATCACTATTTTGAGTGTTCTTCTTTCTACATCCCTGACTGAGAGCAGGGAAGACTTATGCTGAGAAACCTTTTCTACCTAGGGAATCAAATATCTTATTTCACTCATGGACAAGTTCCCTTTCTCGACATATTTATTTGCTAAATATTCTTTGGAATGGTATACTTCCCCAGGTGTTTTATCAAAGACATGTTTATTGCTACTAAAATCCCTTGATATGCCTTCACTCCGTGACATGCTTTCTGCACTAGCCTCTTTATTTTTGGTTCGACTTTCCATCATTTTCATATTCGTTTATTTTTTAGGTTCCTCTTCCTCCAGGATTACCACCTATGGAGATTGTTTGGTTTTTATTTTCTTGAGAACATTTTGTTGACCGCTAGTGCCCAGGGCCTCTGAACTGCTTCTTTTTCTATAAACACTCATATTAGGAGCTTTAATAATCAGACTTGGAGAAGTTTTATGTGTCTGGGTCTATTGTGGTATTGACTCTATTTGTTGTTTCTAATCAGTCTGCAAAATGACTTCCATATGCACACAGGTTTCTAAGTTCACCATTTTATCAAAATTTTCGACATATTCATGTTCATAAGGGCCTTGTTTGCTCAACATTATTCCTTTAGATATGACCTGGCGTGGATCATATTTTCTCACTTGTATCTATGTAAATCTAAACTCCTTGATCTTGGCCTAGATCTGAGGTAAAAAAGATCTAGTATTTACCACAAAAGGTCATATTATGAAAGGAAACTTTAAGTTAGACACTTTGTGCATTTTCAAAAAATGCTTTGTTTGTGAGATGATTCTTTGCTTGATGAACTCTAGGGAAATATTTTGGGAGTTAGGAAAAAAGGTAGAAGGTGAGGTGCCTCTTGATAACCATATACCAAAATCACAGTAGAGTGCATGAACAACACCCAATATCCCGCTCAGTTCTTTGGATTGGGCTGCAAATAACTTTTCACTTCTTCTAAAACCCTTGGCAGACTAGTGTTGCAGATCAAACTATAAACTCTAGACATTATCTTATTTATAAAAATGAGCATTGTGATCCTTTTTCATTTAGTCGATATGAATGAAATTTCAGGGAACTCTTTCTTCTTTGTCTCTAGGAACAACCTCAACAAGTGTGTGTAATACCTGGAATTCCTTAGTGATTGGAAATTCACTAGTTGCTTGTGTACATTATAAGTTATGAACTCTTCAAAACTAATGCAGACTAATGGAATAGACTCTGACTAAAAAAAGGTCAACAGAAAACCCAACATGACCTCTACAACAAGTTTGTCAGTATCCAAACATTGGATTTGACTGAGTATGGAACATGCCCACTGGACCTCAATAACCATGATGCTTATAGGCAGAGGCAATGATAGACTTTCAAAATGATGTTCGGGTTTAATAATGGTCTCCAAAAATAGGTTTTTGACCTTAGGGGGACATTCTTTGTACATTGTAATTAGTTTTTGTTCCTAGAATGGTTCAGACGCTGGGGGGGAAGATTCTGGTGTACCAAGGGTGTGTCGAACAGAGAGGATATCTACTCTACATAGGACCTCTGACCCTAACCTATTTAAAATGACCCTTTCTTCTTGTGAGTATTTCTCGGCACACCATCTTATGAATTTCGAGAAAGGGAAAGAGACTTCGATGGCTTAAGGGACTACCTCTTCAAGGAAAGGTATTTGTCTCCCTACATTATCTAACAAATTAGCTCTGGATACGAAAATGGACGAGACAGTTATTTCAGTGTCAAATATATTAGAGTCCCTGTCAATTAGGGCTTCTTCTTTTAAGGCAAAATCTTGTTCGGTTGCAGATAAAATGATAGGATCCATGGCCATGATGAAAAATACCTGAGAATGAGTGGAGAATATGTGATTCTAGTTCACTATTAAGCTTCAGTTCGAACGGAGCATTTGCGCCAATTTTCAAACGTTCAAATGATTTGAAATATCATAAGAAAATGATCAGAGGCTCTCCCTTTATATACTCTCTTCGATATCGGGGGTGAGGAAAGGAAGTTTTGGATAGACCTATTTTAGCCCTGATATGCCTTTGGTGGTGCTACGTGGTCACGAGCTAAAACCACAATATTTCTATTATCCCACTATCAAACAATTAAACTTCACGTAAGTTCCCTACCCGATATAGTTTCTAACCATTGATCTGGGAGATCTATGGCCCATTGGGCCCCATCATATTTTTCTCCTCCGCTATATTTATCCTTTCTCTGCTAAATGTGACCCTGTCCTCCAAACTTTTGCCTCTCCACACTGATCTGGCTCCTCGCTAAATCCCAAGACTTGGATTCCATCGAAAAATTGTTAAGGTGATAACACACTCACCAATTCAATTCAAAGAGGATTGCTATGATACCAACATGATCCAGGATCTTTCCATCGAGTGACTTATAAAGAATTTCATTAAATGAGCATAAATTAAAGTGCACCATTAAAGAAGGAAAGCTCAATAATGAAGGGACATAAGCATCAAATTTGAACACAAAAAATTGATAATGGAGTACCTCCTTGGTGGACTACATCTCCAGGTACTTCTGTCAAATGGGTAGGATTTTTCATTAACTCGGAAAAATAATTTTGAAAAATACATAAGGTCGTAGGATAAAGATTCTATGAAATGAATATTTTTTCTAGGGATATTTACTCGAAATCCATAAATAAATTGTTGGATTTGTAGATTTAAGTGTTTATTTCTGTAGAATATGAGTGCCCTGGGATTTTTTTAGCATGTTGAATTCATTTCTTCATTCAGAAATGAATTATGAACAACAAAAAATAGTGATTCATGTAAATTTATATTGCAGGATTCCGACGAAAAAATCCATTTCATAGAACAACTAGTCAACACCATACATAAGTATACCTCATTCTGAAATCAAGATACATGAATAATGCTCAGATCATAAAATAGACAACACCACTAAATTCGTAGCATCGAATTACCCAAAAATGATTGTCTCCATGCCTCGATCCTACTCTGGCACTCCCAGGCCTAAGAAGAAATTTGTCTCGATTTTTTTGCCCCTTTGCAACCTACACTTAATGACTGTACTACCTAGAAATGAATTGCCACGTTGTATCACATGCATGCCTCCTCCTTCAAGGCTCGATGGACTCAACACTTAAGTGAAATCCACAATGATCATTACAAAGCATGGGTTGTTGTCATGTTGGTTTGGGTTTGAATGTTAAGGCGTAGTTTGGGGAGAAGGTCTCAGGGTCAAACCCGTAGACCTCCCCCTTTTGGATTCATAGTTGAAACCATATGTTATATATATATATATATATAATGTTGTTTCCACAAAATTTGGCAGTGGCTCTATCTAAGGTGATAACAGTTTAGGATGTGTTCGGATTTGGCATGGTCCGCCAGATTTGGCAGACCCGCAAATCCGTATAGTTTTTTCAAAAATCAGTTACGAGATGTCATTGTTATTTTTCTACCTGCCACATGGTAGCCTCTAATTGGGCCATTTGGAATCCTACCATTCATCCATTCCACCCCCTGCCATGTTAGCACCATGTCATCATGCCACGTCATTGTGCAGCTTCATCTGTATGGAATGTACAGACTACCACGTGGCACAATCCTTTTGGCCTACGGATCGGTTCGAAAGTGCCAAAACTCAGTGGCACATGGAAACCTCTGGTGCTTCCTGCCACCATGATGACATCAACATGACACACATCACCTTCTTCTCTTGACACATTTTTTGTATGGATTCCAACGTCAACAGTACGAATGTTGACTCATCGCCTATTGACTAGGCTAGGTTGACCAAAATTTGTGCAAAAATATATTTCAATCCGTAACTTTGTTTGATGATTTGTTTGCATCGTTAGAAATATTACGATGCAATCTTTGTGAAAATATCCTTTTCACTGAGTTTTGGGAACTTTGAATTTTTTCCCTTTCTGTGTCTATTGAGGCCATTATGAGCATCATGTGTTGCCTCTACGAGTTTTGAGTTGTTCTTAGCATTCTCTAGATCATTTTTGGATCAGTGCAGTACCAAAAGTTTTTACTCCAAATAAAATATGGAAATGGTGAATTTTTACTTATTCATGCGCATTAAACAACATCACTATCAAGTATCAGTTTCCAATGCCCAGAATGAATGACCTTGTGGATTTCCTGAGTGGTTCAGAATATTTTTCAAAAATTGATTTGAAGAGTGGTTCTCACCATATCTGGAACAAATAATGTGGTGAATGGAATATAGCATTCAATATTAAAGACAGACTATTTGAATGGTTAGTGATGTCATTCGAGTTAACTAATGCAGCTAGCACGTTCATGAGATTGATGAATGAAGTATTGAAGCCATTTTTGGGTAAGTTTGTGGTTGTATATTTGGATGATATACTGAATTTTAGTAGGAACAAAACATAGCATGTTGAGCATGTGATACCCATGTTATAGTGCTTGAAAGAATAAAAACTATTGATAAACCTAAAGAAGTGTACATTCATGAAGTGAGAATTAGTGTACCCGAGTTTTGTAGTTTCAAAGAAAATACTAAAAAGGGATCTTGAGAAAGTGAAGGTTATCCTTGAATATCCAACACCAAGATGCACATTCAATGTGAGGATTTTTCATATCAATAAATCGAGATTCCTATTGCATTGTTTCTTTGACATTTTCAAAACGCGATCCTCAAAACTCTGATCAACGATTCAGATGTGATCTTGATTTGACGGCTCAGATTACGTCGGGATTTTGCATATCAAGAAATCAAGATTCCTATTGCATTTTTTCTTTGACATTTTCAAAATGCGATCCTCAAAACTCCGATCAACGGTTCAGATGTGATCTTGATTTGACGGCTCAGATTACGTCGAGTTTTTGTGAGCCCTCTACTCCTTGCACTTTTAAAGATCATGCAGGTTTTCCTCAATCCAATGGTGGTTGGACCCTGTGCTTGGATATAACGCCTCTAACTTCAATTAGCCCTCTGGTTAAGCTCGTGGTCCACATGACCTTCTCCTATATGACCGCATCCAAACCTCCTCATCGGGGTTTCAGAATTTCCAATGTCGAAACATGTATGTCCTCAGGATTCGTGATCCCTCGAATACCGACATGCTCTTTACGCACTAGCTCTCCTGGCTAGGTGCCTGGCCCATATGACCATTATCCCTGTGACCGCAATCTTACCACTCGTCAAGGTTTCAATCTTTTCAATGCTGCAATGCATTGGCTCATAGGATTCCCGATATGTGAAACCCTGATGAGTCAACCCTCTTTTCAGGATTTCACCTTGGCTTTTCCCGATGGTAAAACTCATGTTTCTCCTGTCCAATCTGATAGCTGACGAGATTTCTGAATGAGATCCAACTGCTCTCGATCTTTGTCTTCCTTCTCCTCTGCGAACTCCTGTATCTTGAGCTTTGTTGTGCTCGTTCTCCTCGACGTTGTTCCTCCTGATCTTTCACTTTTGAATCCCCAAGGGATTTTATCCTTCTTATCCTACCATCTTCACTGTTGTACTTGCCATCAATGGCACGCATTCGCTACCTGTTAAACATTTTCCAACAATCTCCCCCTTTGGCATTGATGGCAACTAAGGCACCCGAATTCTTTTCTCCCCCTTTGACATCAATGTCAGAGAAGAGACATGCTCCCCCTGAGCTATTGTAGTAATTTTAGGAGGATTTAGATAATCAAACAATACAAATCTCCCCCTAACAAGATGGACTCTTTTAGGTGTGAAACGAAATGACACCTAGCTTCTGTCTGAGATATTCAAACGGTGTCTTGGCTAGGGGCTTAGTAAAGATGTCTGCAATTTGTTCTGTAGTGGGAATGTAAAGGACCTGAACAATCTGATTGGTGACCTGCTCTCTCAAAAAATGATATTTTATGGGAATATGTTTTGTCTTGGAGTGGAGGACAGGATTTTTAGACACACTAATGGCACTTGTGTTATCAAAATGAATTGGGATCGGTGCGGTATATTTTACCTCTAAGTCTGCAAGTGTCTAAATCATCCATAATACTTGTGTGCAACAGGTAGCAACAACAATGTACTCTGCCTCTGTGGTGGATAAAGAAATGGAACCTTTCTTTTTACTAAGTCAGGCTACTAAGGAGTTACCCAAGAAGAATGCTCCTCCACTGGTGCTTTTTCTCTCATCAACACAATTTGCCCAATCTGGATTTGAATAAGCAATCAACTGAAGACTTTGATTTCTGGGATACCAGAGACGATAGGTCATTGTTTATTTTAAGTACCTAAATATCCTTTTGTCAGCTTACAAATGACTCTTTTTGGGTGCAACCTGATATCTTCCTACCATTCCTACAACATGCATTATGTCTGGGCGAGATGTTGTGAAGTACAATAGGCTTCCTATCATTGATCGATATGAGATTTGATCAACATTAGGTGAATCATCATCCTTGCTTAATTTACATCCAGTTACCATAGGTGTACCCATAGGTTTAGAATCTTCCATTTGAAACCTTTTCATCATTTCTCTTAAATATTTTCCTTGAGAAATGAAGATCCCATCGGGCCTCTGAGTAA
>ML776625.1:1889442-1907341 GCA_009831015.1 Picea engelmannii | reverse complement strand
TAGAAGTCTCATTACCGTACACCTCTCTTGCTGGGATTCCTTCATCAATTTTTACATCAATACAGTCAACCATTTTATGCAGCCTCTTATTATAGCATCTGTATCCTTTACTGTTTGTACCATACCCTAAGAAAATACCTTCATCCGCCCTGTCATCATATTTGTTGAGGTTTTCATCATTATTCTTTATGTAGCATTTACTCCCAAAGACTCTGAAGTGTTTGATTGAGGCAGGTCTTCCAAACAATAATTCATAAGGTGTTTTGTCACTTTGTGGTCTGAGGTGAGCCTTGTTAGGCACATGGACTACTGTGTGTATTGCTTCTACCCAGTAGGTTTGACCAATGTTTTTCTCATTCATCATTGGCCATTTCCTACATTGTTTTGTTTTTCCTTTCAACTACTCCATTTTGTTGTGGAGTTCTTGGTATTGTGTATTCTCTCTTGATCCCATGCTCATCGAAGAATTCCTTGAAGTATCTTGACATAAACTCTCCTCCTCGCTCTGATCTTACTGCCTTTAACCTCTTCCCTATTTGGGTCTCAGTTAAAGCCTTAAATATCTTAAACTTCTCAAATGCTTCAGCTTTTTCTTTGAGAAAGGCTACCCAAGTAAGTCTGGAGTAATCATCAATAATCAGCATGAAGTAGTTTTCTTTCCCTGTGCCTTCCTATCTTGATGGTCCACATAAATCCATATGAACTAGTTGGAGTGGTTTATCTGTTGAAGTAAAGCTCTTGGACTTAAACTGTGTCATGTTTTGCTTCCCTACTTGGCAGGGTTTACACACTAAATCTTGGGGCTTTGATATTTTGGGAAGATCGTTTACTTCCTCAAGGTTTTGTAGTTTGATTAAGTGGTCAAAGTTTAGATGTCCAAGTCTTCTATGTCATAACCAACTCTCATCATGTTTTCTTAGATGACATTCTTCTCTATTTTCTTTCAGCACATATACATTATTTTATGTCCTTATGCCTTTGGCCACTACTTGTCCTGAGTTTATAGACTTTATCTTACAATCCTTGGATGTGAACAAAACATCGCATCCTCTGTCACACATTTGACTTACACTGAGCAGATTATGTTTCAGCCCATCCACAAGTAGAACATCTTGGGATTTTCCTTTTCCATTACTTAAGCTCACCATCCCTTTTCCTTTTATTCTCCCTAGAGAATCATTTCCAAAGGTTACGATTCCTGATTTACTTTCACTTAGCGATAGAAACTTGCCTTTGTCTCCCATCATGTGTTTGGAGAATCCACTGTCTATATACCAAGGTTTCGTTTTTCTTTAAGCAGATAATACTAATCCACACTTGTTACTTTTCTTCTTCTTCTAAAACTTGACATTTTCAACAGGAGATTTCGAATCTGGTTCATAGTTCCTTAACCGACAGTCAATAGATTTATGTCCAAAGTTATGACAAGTGTAGCATTCAACCTCATTATTCAATAAGTAAAACTTATTGTTGCAGTGTTGCCTACTTATTGACTGTTGATTATTTATTTCCCTCCTTAGTTGTATGTGTCCAGACTTAATTTGGCAATTTGCAGTCTATGAAGGATTATTACTTGATTGTATCATTCTCTATTGTGGGAAGTATTTATTCCTTTGAAATATTAATTGCTCATTTCTAGGTCTTAAGGAACACTTTACATCTTTGTAACTGAAGTTAGAACAATAGAAACAATAGCCATAGAAAAATTCTTTGTACCTAGAAAATGGTTGTCTTCTTTGAGCAAATTGATTTATTTCTTGCTGATGACATCTTTTAATAGAAAGAACATTGTTTATTTGTCTTACATATTCAGTCGTGACACCATTTTCTTTACTCATCCTGGGTTTTTGATTGCCTTCCTTTATTTCTATAGGGTTTTTTTTGTCACTGTTTGTACTTTTGACAAACTAGATGGGTTCTTCATTTCCTGTCTTCTCACTGCTTGATCCCTCTTCATAACCCAAACCAGTTTTTATCTTTGGATTCCTTTGTTGATTCAGAATGGTGGTTAATCCTTCTGAGGCTTTGATACTTGATAGATTCTGATTATACAAGGCTTGAAACTTCTCCATTTCCTTCCTTGTTTTCACTACTTCTTGTTCTAATGATTCACATCTTGCCTTCTTTTCTAATAGTTGTTGTTTCAGAATCTCTTCGATTTTCTTTGCCTCTTCCAATTCTACCTTTAGTAGGACAAGGTCTTCATCAGGTTTTTTACTATCTTTCTCGAACTGTATTAATAGTTGTCTTTGCTTTCTATTCTTGATTCTTAGTCTGTCAACTTCTTCCAATGCACTGATCAGTTCTCCTTCCATGTCAACCACAGCTTCTTCTTCATTAACGTCACTCCCTGTGCTATTATTTTCATAGTCCTCTTTGGCCATTAGTGTGAAGTCATTTAGTTTATCTTCAATAGATGAATCATTATCCTCATCATCTGAAGGATCATCATCATTGTTTGCACAAAGACTTTTCTTCTTAAAGTTATTCTCCTTAAAGAAATTTATGTGTTTGTATTTCTCCTCATCATCACAGGTCTTATCCTTTCCTTTGTGGGGACATTTGTTTTCAAAATGACCTATCCTACCACAGTTAAAACATTGGAAAGGCACTTTACCTTTGTATTTTCCTGATCCCTTCTTCAGTCTCTTCATAAATTTTGCTTCAATTTCATCGGGCTCAGAATCCTCATTCTTGTCTTCTTTAAATGATGCTTCTTTGGAGGTGGGTTTATCTTTAACTATTCTCATTTCATATGTAGTCAATGTTCTGAGAAGTTGGTCAAACTGCAAGGTTTTCAGATCATTAAGTTCTTCTATAGCAGAGACCTTCGGGTTGAACCTATCTGGGAGATATCTCAAGATTTTATGAACTAAATAAGGTTCCCCAATTGTTTCACCAAGTGCCTTCATTGAATTTACCATTTCTTCTACTCTCAGAAAGTATTTTCCAATAGTTTCATCTTCCTTCATCTTCAGCTGTTCAAACTATATTCTGTAGGTTTGCAACTTTGCATCCTTTACCTTCTCATTACCCTCATAATTGTTAATGAGTTTGTCCCACATTTCTTTGGCAGTTCCTAGGTGCATAACTTTTACAAATCTTGCTTCTACAAGCCCACTCAAGATAGAATTCATGGCCTTAGCATTAAAGCTAAATTCTAGTTTGTCATCCTTATTAGGTAGCACTACTGGCTTTACATAACCAGTATCTACCACATCCCAGACATTTTCACCTAATGCCATGATGTAGGTTCTCATTCTAACTTTCCAGAAGGCAAAGTTTGTTCCATTGAACAGAGGGGCCTTATTGGTTGAATTTCCTTCATGGCTTGACATGTTTAAGCTCTAGGATCTACCCTTAGAAAAAAGGGGTTGGCTCTGATACCAATTGTTAGACAACTGAGAGGGAGGGTGAATCAGTTGTTACCATGCTTAAACAATTATGGTTCTTTTAAACTCTTTGTAGAGACACTAAATGATGATCAAAATAATGTAGGGAAATAAACAATGGCACTTTCAACATCATTCACATATATGAGAAACACAGAGACAGATATTTCCCGAGGAAACCCATGCAGGGTAAAAACCTTTTTTTTTTCTTTATATGATAAGTAATGGTTACAATATTTACAGTATCATACATATGAGCACCAACGCATAATGAGGCTACAACCTCAGTTTTGCAAGATGCAACTTGCTGAGAGCACCAACTCTCTATTTTCTCTAGCACCCACTATAGGGAAGCACCAACTCCCTGGTTTCTCTAGCACCAACTAGAAGGAAGCACCAACTCCCTGGTTTCTCTAGCACCAACTAGAAGGAAGCACCAACTCCCTCTGTTCAAGCACCCACCTGAACCTTTGAGGACACCAGTCGTCCCTATCTCCTCCCAACCACCCTGAAATATAAATCTTTGCTACTGAAATTTATTACAGTGATATGATGTTCAACAATGGCTTACCAGACTTATCACTATTCTGTTGCATTTTGTTTCTCTGTCTACCTCATTTAATTTCTTCTCACATCACTTGCGTTGTCTGTTCTTCCACCTTTTATGCTCTATGCACCATGTCCATTCACTAGACAACTCCTCTTTTTTGCTATTCAGCTGTTGCACTCTCCTCCTTCTTCACACATGAATCACCTTCACCAACAACAACCACACCAAACTCCTATAGCAACAACAAAAACCCCCTTCTCTTCTCTGTACTGTGTATTTATAGCTTATGTGCACCTTGTGCATGCAATGTTCGCAATCCTCTGCATGATGACTCTGCGCCGTTATACTCCACCTCTCGAGTGTTCTGTCTGATCATCATCATGACTCTTCAACTTCTCTAGCAGTTGAGACTCTTAGTCTTCTTTGTGACAGTTGAGCTAACCTTCTCTGTTTTAGTTACAGTCTTCCACGCTCATCCATCTGTCAATCCCTTCTAAGAATAGTCTTCCTTCACTTGGATGAAGCTTGGAGACTCTTCATCTTCTCTAGCGATCACATTGGGGTCTCTTCGAATTCTCTAGCAGATGCCATCAATGGTTTCTGGCAGTTTCACTATGTCGTGCATCAATAGCCCTCCGATCAACACTTGATCTGACGGTTCAGATCACATTGCGATTTCACCTATCGCGATATCGGGATTCCTGATGTCAATAATTTTTGACATGTCCAACTCTCAATCCCCAATGCCTCTCCATCAACGGTCCAAATCAAGGCTTGATATGATGGCTCAGATTGAATCATGATTTCACATATCGCGATATCGGGATTTATGATGTCAATAATCTTTGACATGTCCAACTCTTGATCCCTTAAACTTCGACAAGGTGTCCATATGATGATGTCATATGTGGATTGACATGTGTTGAATACTACCATGTGTCACTCTAATTCGTGACTTACATGTGCCTGAAATGTTGAATCAGTCTTACACTTGTCATTACCTGGTTGTGCCATGTGTTCCTAGTTGACGTGGTCTGCTGACATGAGTCGGGTCGATGGTCTAGATCACATCTTGATCTGACAGATCAGATTACGCTAGGATTTTGCATATCGAGAAATCGAGATTCCTATTGCATTATTTCTTTGACATTTTCAAAACGCGATCCTCAAAACTCCGATCAACGGTTCAGATGTGATCTTGATTTTACGGATCAGATTACGTCGAGATTTTTCATATCGAGAAATCAGGATTCCTATTGCATTGTTTCTTTGACATTTTCAAAACGCAATCCTAGAAACTCCGATCAACGGTTCATATGTGATCTTGATTTGATGGCTCAGATTACGTCGAGTTTTTGTGACCCCTCTACTCCTTGCATTTTTAAAGATCATGCAGGTTTTCCTCAATCCAACGGTGGTTGGACCCTATGCTTGGATCTGACGCCTCTAACTTCAATTAGCCCTCCGGTTAAGCTTGTGGTCCACGTGACCTTCTCCTATATGATCGCAGCCAAACCTCCTCATCGGGGTTTCAGACTTTCCAATGTCGAAACATGTATGTCCTCAGGATTCACTATCCCTCGAATCCCTATGCGCTCTTTATGCACTAGCTCTCCTGGCTAGGTGCCTGGCCCATATGACTGTTATCCCCGTGACCGTAATCTTACCACTCGTCGAGGTTTTGAGCTTTTCAATGCCGCAATGCATTGTCTCACAGGATTCTCGATATGTG
Source organism: Picea engelmannii (assembly GCA_009831015.1). Taxonomy (NCBI): domain Eukaryota; kingdom Viridiplantae; phylum Streptophyta; class Pinopsida; order Pinales; family Pinaceae; genus Picea; species Picea engelmannii. The sequence continues at coordinate 1,901,667 of ML776625.1, read as the reverse complement.
AAACCCCGATGAGTCAACCCTCCTTTCAGGATTTCACCTTGGCTTTTCCCGATGGAAAACCTCGTGCTGCTCCTATCCAATTTGACAGCTGACGGGATTTCTGAATGAGATCCAATGGCCCCCGATATTTTTCTTCCTTCTCCTCTACGAACTCCTGTATCTTGAGCTTTGATGTGCGCATTCTCCTCGACGTTGTTCCTCCTGAGCTTTCACTTTCAAATCCCCAAGGGATTTTATCCTTCTTATCCTTCCATCTCTACTGTTGTACTTGCCATCAATGACAAGCATACGCTACCTGTTAAACATTTGCCAACAGTTTTCCAGTGGACTACAGTAGCAAAGAAATCATTGGAAGAATTGAAGAAGAGAGTAACAACACAACCAATATTAGCATTAGCATATTTTAATAAAGTGTTTCAGGTTGATTGTGACGCTAGTGGAACAACAATTGGAGTGGTTCTGCGTCAATAAGGCATACCCATTGCACTTTTAGCATGGATGATTTTAGGGGCTAAATTTCGCTCATGGGTTAATTTTCCATGGTTTTTCCAAAAACAAGATTCGCTATTTTAAAAATGATTCTCCCAAATACTATAGGATAAAATTATTTTACCTTAAAAATTGCCAAAATTTTATAAAACTATATAAAATCCTTATAAATTTGAATATTTTTTAAAAAATATCGCCAAACAATTATAGTTGGCATATGAAGGATAAGTAAGATTCACCAAGGTTTCTACATTTTAAAATAAATTTCCAACCTTAAAATCATCCCTAATTTTTAGCGAGAATTTGAATGATTCCAAAAATAATCATTTTGTTTATGATCATGAATTTTCTTCTATTGTGCAAGCTTTGAAGAAATGGCGACATTGTCTATTGTCGAAGGAGATTGTCTTGTTCATGTTTCACAAAGCTCTATAATACATTAACAACCAAGGTAATTTGAATCAAAAGCATACTAAATGGTAGAATTCTTGCAATGTTACTCTTTCTTTTAGAAACAGAGGTTTGAGAAGTCCAATAAGGTAGTTCATGCATTAAGTTGGAGGATAACATTACTGTATACCATGTCGGTAGAAGTGTTAATCCTGAAGTGTCTAAAGAAATTCTATGAATAAGATGGAAATTTTTCAGAAGCATGCAAGGCATGTAAGGTGACTTAGGGTTTAGACAAAAATCTTGACTACCATATCGAGGAGGGGTTTTTGTTTAAAAATCAGCAATTGTGTATTCCCAAAAGTTTTGTATGACTCAATATCATTAAAGAGTCACATAGTGGATTAAAGAGTTACATAGTGGTGGTTTAGGAGGACGTTTTGGGATGGATAAAACCACATCCTTGGTAAAGGAGAGGTACTTATGGCCCAAATTTAATAAGGATGTTCAAAATTTTGTTGAAGGTTGGAGGATCTGCCAACTAGCCAAAGGAAAAAGTCAAAATATGGGACTCTATACTTCATTTCCAATACCCAAAGGACCTTGGGAGGATATGAATATGGATTTTGTCATAGGATTTCCTATGAATCAAATAAAGAATGATTCAAAAATGGTAATGGTGGATATATTTTTAAAATGGCATACTTCATAGTGTGTAAGAAGACTAGTGATGTTATTGAAGTAGTTGCATTATTTTTCAAAGAAGTGGTCAGATTGCATGGATTTCCACAGAGTATTATGTTAGATCATGATACCAAATTTCTTGGGAATTTTCAGAGGACACTCTAGAAAAATTTAGGCTCATATTTGTTGTACAGTTCATTGTATCATTCTCAAATGGAAGGTTATATAAAAGTAGTGAACAAGAGTCTAGGAAATTTGTTGAGAAGTTTAAGTGGAGATAATCCTACTTAATGGGGTTTGACATTGGCCTAGGCTAGATTCAAATATAATGATTCAGTGAATAGATCTATGGGAAAGAGCCCATTTCATATTTTTTATGGAAGATCGCCAAAAGGTGTGGTATATTTCATTGCATTGTTGGATTTGACAGTAAAGAAGAGTGTTGATGTGAATGATTTTGTGGATAGTATGCATGAATTACAAGAACATATAAAGAAGAAATTACAGACCAACAATAACAATTATAAGCAAAGAACATATCATCATAGAATACATAAGGTATTCCAAGAGGGTGATATGGTCATGGCTCACTTGAGGAAAGAGCGATTTCCTAGAGGCACATATAATAAAATCAAGTACAAGAAGATAGGTCCATGCCAAATTCTGGTAAAGATCTCTAATAATGCTTATGATCTAGAAATTCCAGAGAAATTGGACATATCTCCTACATTCAATGTTGTTGACCTCTATAAGTTTCATGAAGGCGATAAAAGATAAGATGAAGGTACCCTCAACAAATGGGAACAACGTCTACCAATTAAGTTTGAGGTGAATATTGAAGAAATTATTTCTAGCAAAATTGGTAAGAAGACTCGTCGGAAGGAGTACATGGAATATTTGATGAAGTGGAAGAATTGAGGAGATGAATATGCATTGTGGGTGACTGAATATTAGTTAGCACATGTGAATAACTACTCACTTAAGCAGTGATTTTCATGTTGAAACTTGTGCTGAAACTACCATGTATAGAGAAATTTTAGAAGTTTCATGTTCAAACACGTGTTGAAACTCGTGTTGAATCATGCACACATAATGAAATTTTACGAGTGTCACAATATTTCTTTATTTGCAACATTGTGGTTGTACGCATTTGATTTTTCCATGTTGGTATGCATTCATGATGAGTTGCAGCTAAAGGAAAAAACATGACCTGAGGCAAAAAGGAATTTGAAGCAATCTGGAAGCCAAAGAGACGATTTTAGTAACAACTCCTTCTTGGAGGGAAGGAAAATCGTTTCAAAGATGAGGAGGAGTTTTAAAAATAAATGGAGCGCGAATTTGAAGGGGATTGGTCGGTGAACCACGAAGTAAGGAAATCGTAGAAGGTCGATTGGATAGAAAGATTATGTAATCAATGAGCACATGGGAAGGAGAAATAGAATCACAGCTCATACACATAGACCATTACCCTCTAGACAATTTCGTAGTGGTTTTCAGCTATGCAAATAGCAATTCATGGTGGTCTTCTTATCTCAAGCTCGATGTAATATAGAAATCCAATCACATTGAATTAATAAACAAATAATATTGAAACGTGTGGTTTTTCAAGTGTTTTTGTTTCCAATGGATTCCTCAATATTGGCAAAAGCATTTGTGTTTTTTTTTTCATTGTACATTCTATAGTAGGGTGTGTTCTATAATTGTGTGTGTCTTGTAGCCCAATTACCTCTACATTACTACACTTTGGGAGAATATGGACTAAACTTTGAAGAGATATAAAACATTACATCCATAGCTAGATGGGAATATAGAAGTATTCAATAGTACATTGGTACAAATTTCTAGGGGTTACAATAAAAAACATCCAAATACCTAGAATGAAAATATGATATATATTCGACACTTTTATAAAAGATAATTCCATACTTCTATTGGTAAGTCCCCTTTTGAAAACTTCTTTGGATGTTTTATACCTTCACCCTTAGATTTTTTTTATGGAAATTAAGGAGGAGTGAGGGAAGACATCATAGAAAAATCATTAAGATCAGAGAAAGATTTTGAAAAGGTTAGACAAACCCATTTGCAAGAAAAAGAAACATTGAAGAAGTCACGGGAAAAGAATAAATCTAGACATGATCAACAAAGAACCAAGAAGTCATTAAAAGTGGGAGGCAGAGTTTGGTTACAACCAAATAAGGAAATACTATAGGGTCATGGAAAGAATATTGAAGCTATGTGGTATTGCCCTTTTGAGATATTGGAGAAGGTGAGAGATAACGCCTACATACTCAATATACCCCCAAACATGCACATTTACTCCGTAGTGAATGTGGATAATTTGAAACTCTATTATCCTTCCATGTTGGATCAAGAGGAGGAGAATTAAGTTCTACCTACCATAGAGGAATTAACGCCATATTCTCAAGAAGAGTTGGTAGAGGACACAGTTTTGCAAAGGAATTCCATAACTTCAAGACAAGGGAAACATGACCTTTGGAAGATTGGGTTGAAAGGATAAATTCCATGCAAGGAAAAATAGTATTTCAAAGAGAAGTTAGAGGAAATATTTCTTCACATCATTTAGTAAATATTCTGAGGACCAAAATCCTCCTTAAATGTGGAGGTATGATTTGGATTGGGTGATCATATAATTTGTCATCTATCTTGGAACTTTTTGGGTGGAAAACAAAATGAAGGAATTGGCTTGTGGGACAATTTTAGTGGTAGGTCGCAGTTTGCAAGATTGGTTCCAGAACCTTCCATAGCCATTTTGAGGCACTAAAAGACATTTTTAGGGGTTACAGTGTCTATAACTTGCAACCACACCTACAAAATTGTTATAGACACTTATACATTTCCAATGGTGCAATCATGACCTCAATCAAAGCTCAAGTATGGTAGATTTATGCCTCCCACAATTTTATCTTCCTTGTTGATCACCATGGTATGAGTGGATGCCACATCATCCACAATTACTCACACATATGAGGATGGCTACATGTTCACTTTCAACAATATTTTGGAAGTTCCATACCTTATCACTAATTGAGGGTTGAGGAAGTCAAAACCTTAACCCTGGAGGGATATTGGACTATATTTAATACCAAGCCACTGGGATGAGAAGAGGTTCCATTATTTAAAATTGTATTTGTTCCATGGTTGAGAAGAGAATCTAGGAGTAGTTTTTTGAGAGAATGAAATATGAGTAAATGATTACGTAGTAGCCATAAAAGCCACAGTGTTGAAGGAAACTCCACTGTGAGTTTTTCTTTATTTATATTTGCATTCCCATAACTAAAGAAAAGAGAGGACTCACCTTTTAGATAGGTTTTCTCCAATATTGGGTTTCCTAGGATACATTTTTTATTCAATTATGTGGATGGTGTGTATTTTTACTTAGTCTTTCATTTTCTCCTTTCAGTTATTTTTATAAATATAAGTAAAGCTAGTAATTAATTAATCTAGGAGATAAGGAAAATTAGTTTGCATAATATAATATTTAATAACATTATAATATATGTTGTGATGAACTGTTCCAGTTAAATATACATGGAAATTTATAGATCAATATGAAACACTTTAAATACTCATAGAAACTCACACATATTGATAGTAGAATTTTGTTTTAAGAATGGTAGAAATTATCAATTGCATTTAGTGTATATATCTCAAAGATTTCAAAATAGGTTGGATATGTTCTACAAGTAATTATCAGTCATGTTTTTATTATTATATGTCTTTGTAATTCTATCATCATATAGGTTGCATATCATCATATGTCTTTGGAGTTTCCCACAAGAATTGTGTTTCTACAATTGCAAATACCATCAAATACAATGTTTCAAAAATATTTACCCAAATTATTTGTATTCAACACAAAATTCCATAATTGAATTTCTCATTATTGTGTTTTTCATAAATCCCACTGTAATGTTTTCAAAAGGTAATATATTTCACATCCGAAGTCAATTTTTAGTGTCGTTTTCTAAAAAAAACCAATTTTTTCGAGATCTTTCCATCCAAACCATCAATTTTATATTTTTCTCTATATTCAAATATGGCTTCTCCCAATGATATTTTTCTTACCAATACCAACTGATTCTCATGGAAATCTCATATGGAATATGTATTAATAAGTAAAGGATTGAATTGGATTACCTTGGGAAAGGAGATAGAACGCATTGGTGATGAAAATAAAGTCAAATGGGCCAAAACGAGTGATGAATCATGTGGACTATTCAAAATGTCCATATATCCTTATTTAAGGTTTCACCTTCAAGGAATTGATGCTCTCAGTGCATCTTAGCCTAAGCTTGAATTTGATTTTGGTAAAGAAAATATTATTCGATCCCACTGGATAGAAAATCAGTTAATGACTCTAATCCCTAATCATTTTCTTTCCATTGAATATTATTTATCTAAGTTCAAAATACTTATAATTTTATGCATAGAATTCAAAATTGATATAAAGGAATATTGTTGCATCAAATTTATTATTTCTAAGAATGGTAGTGCATATTTTGTATTTGTATATTCTTTTTATGCCACGAGATACTCTTTAGATAGTAGTGAGTTCCTATAAAGATCTCAAAATTGAGTCCTTTTGTGATTATTTGATTAGAGAAAAAGAAAAGAATTTGCAACTTGGAGTGGTCAACACTACAAGTACCCCCAATAAATCCTTTGTGGCCCAACAAAAGGATAAATCCAGGAATCCCAAGAAGCAACATCCTCACCACAACAACAAGAAAAACAAGGGTCCCAAACATTGTAACGTTTATGGGAAGGATGGTCATGTGGAGTCTAATGTTTTCAAATGATGGACGCTTTAGAAGCAACAATGAGGAAGCATGATATCATTATTGATTCTTCTTTTTCTTCTTCTCATGGGCATGCACTCTCTGCTTTTGGTTTCTCCTTCAATGCAACTTCTAATTCTTCTTCTTGTGAGTGACTTATTGATTCTTGGAGAAGATTATGATATGGATATTGATAAAGCCATATTTTCTTCTCTAAATGAATGTAACACCAAGAAAATATTTTTTGGTGATGATAGATCTCTTAATACTGTAGGGTATGGAATAGTTCAATTATATAATAGTCATTTCAATGATGTATTATGTGTGCTAAGTCTTTCCTGGAACCTTCTATAATTATATCATATCACTCATTCAGGTGAAGGTAAGACCGTAGAGTTTACACCTCACCAAATTATAATTAAGGATTTAAAATATCCTAAGCACATCCTCATAATTGATATTGCTAATGATATTATTAGGTTTTATAATTTCGACAACTTTCGGTCATCAAAATTTCCATAAGTTTTTTCTTCTCATAACGATGACTTGAGAAAAACATTGGCCTCATTCGTTTGGTAATATAAAATGTCACTTATTGCAACAACTATGCAATAAACACATGTTCATTGGTCTTCCTCTTTTTTACTACAGAGATGGTATTTCTGCCACTTGTGTTCTCGACAAACATCATCGAGACAATTTTTACAAACATGTCTCTTGGCATGCCTCGACCCCTTTGCATCTTGTTCTCAATGACTTGTGTGGTCCATTTTATTTTCCTTCGTTTTCTTGGTTCCAATATTTCCTAAATTTCATTGATGAATTATCCATATGCACTTGGCTTTACTTCTTAAAACATAAGAGCGAAGTCTTTGAAAATGTTTTGGCCTACAAATTCCTTGTGGAAAAAAAATATGGACATAAACATCAAAGGTTAAGAACATATAATAGATGTGAATATGTGAACACAAAATTTACAAGTTACTTCACTGCACAAGACATCCAAATGCAATACAGTATTCCATATACACCATATAAAAATGGTGTTGCTAAGAGAAATAATTGAACATTAAAAAGAATGGCTAATTGTATGATCCAATCTAAGGGATTAAGTCTTAATTATTGGGAGGAAGCCGTTAACAATGCAAATTACATAGTAAATCACACTCCCACAAACGCTCTAAAAGACATAACACTGAAAGAGGCATGGAATAAAATTAAGCCAGATGTAATCCACCTTTGTTTATTTGGTAGTGTAGCATGGGCTCACATTCCTGTTGACAAATGGAAATATTTATAATGTAAAAGTGATAAGGGTATTGTTTTGTATATTCTAAAGATTTTGAAGGTTATCTACTTCTTGAATCTCATTCTAATAAAATTATTATTAGAATATATGTTAAATTTGATCAAATCTCTTGACCTCCGAGCCTAATTCGATGTTTATTCCTTCTTCGGCCTGTGATCCATATTTAGTGTCTATTCCATATTCTATTGCTATTCTAGTGTCTTCTTCTTTAAATGATGACAATGGGGATGAAAAAACACCTCTGCATGCTCACCTTCTTTTGGATGATTCCATTGAACATGAACATGCACCATCACTACAAATTCATAGATGTGTTAGTTTAACTCAAGAAGCAGGTGGTGATCTTGTCAGTGTTCCTTCAGATCAATGTTAGACATGTTCAAAGTTCTAGTGAGCCTCTTCTCTTTTGACTCAGGTTTCAGAGACTTGTGATCCAAAAGCATTTTGTAGAAGCTTCAGGTCCTCAAGATCGGGATACAACAATGATTGAAAATTATTTCTCTTTAATGGTAAATGATAATTGGGATATTTTACCTATTTCAAAAGGATGAGATCTTGGCATATGTTAATGGGTGTATAGAACTAAGTGTGTGTTAAATGGACGTGTTGAAAGACAAAATTCTTGGTTAGTTTACAAAGGTTTCTCTCAAGTTTGTTGGAGTTACTTCACACACACCTAGGATATATTTTTCCTAAGGTTTTTATTTATTTATTAGTCATAATTAGTAATTATCCACTCTCCTATATTTTTGGAGAGAATATTCCACCTGGATAATATTCTCTTTTAGTTGACACTTCAGTTTGACTAGTTGAGTTGAGTTTAGATGTTGCATTGGGATCATCACCATGCAACATTGGGATCATCACCATGCTAATTCGACCTTGCCTTGGTATCATCACCAAAGTGGTGCATTAGTCTTGATTCCTTGATTTAACTCCTCACTACTTTCTGTTTGGTCAATTAATTGAAGACTAGTTGACTAGTTAACTCAACTAGGTGGCAATTCACTCCCGTAACTGCCTGAGAGACTAGAATAGGTGGAAGTTCACTCACGTAATTGTTGGTGTGTGTCCATATTACTCTATACCACCACTATGGTGACTTGTTTCACCTCAATCCAAACTCATTGAGATAAACAAATTATATCATGTGTAAATTATTCATTATTCACAACGATTAATGAGAATTCTTTCATTCTTTCTCTCCTTCTTATTCTTTATTCTATTCTCTTTGAAAATGTGTGTATCATTGTTTAGATAGATATATTATATATAGGTTCAAAACATTTACATGGTATCAAATCCAATAGACTACTAAGAAAAATCTACACCAAATTGTTTTTCAGGTACAAAAGATTGAAGACAACAGAAAGATGGAATTCCAAAAAGAATTCATTCTTACACCTTACAACTAATTTTCATGGAAGGAGAAAATAGCCATACATATCTGATACAGAGGATTGTATAGGTTAACCATGAATACAGATACAGAGCCAACATCAACCATAGAAAAATCCAAGTACTTAAATCACATGGATGAGGCACTTAGAACAATTTGCAGTCTTATTTCTCTTGATCTCCTTTTTCATATATCTTCCTCTAAGACTCCCAATGAAGCCTGGAAAATCCTGGAAGGAATATTTGGAAAACATGATGAGATGAGGGGACACATGCTAGAGGTGGATATGCTCACATTGGATCCAAAAATCTTTGACAATATCCAAGATTTCTTTACAAAATTCAAGGATTTACTATCCCAACTCAAAGCTTGCAAGGTTGATAAATCGGTGCAAGAGAAACAAATGGTTATTAACATTTTCTCCAAGCTTGGTATTGAATTCTATGTATTCATATCCACATTCCATACTATCAGATTCTCCTCTGGAGCTACCTGGAAGATGCCTTCTCTTGAGGAATTTATTGAATCCTTGACATAAGATAAAACCAAGCTGATCAACATGGGCACAATCAAAGGCTCAAGGGTGCATGCACTCACTATTCATGATGGTAGCCAAAAATATCATAAATATAAAGATAAAGATAAGAAAAAATCTTCATGCAGATACGAGCAAGGAAGGGGGCACAAAACCCTTCACCGATGCCTCTGGATCCAAAGGAGAGAAGGGAAGAAAAGGAGAGAAATGCGCATACTATCACAAATGATTCCATTCAGAATCTGCATGCATGCAAAAGAAAATATATCTGATGTATCAAATAATTCAGGAAAACAACCTTGGATATTGCATCCCCAAGGGTGCAAAGAAGAAGAAGCCAAAAGATCTGAATTCCAAGAAAGGCAATTCTAGCCATGCCTTGATTGCCATCAAATCCTCTCCCGATGCTTGGATCGTAGACTCAAGAGAGTCATAGCACATGGCTACCTCATAAGCAGTATATTCTTTGTTGGATGCATGCAAAGGCCCTCCTATTCTGATGGGGGACAACTCTTTTGTCGAAGTCACCAACAAAGGAAGGATTGAACTCACTAATGGAAGCTTCAAGAACATGTTGCATGTTCCCAAGCTTTCTATCAACCTTCTCTCTATGTATTAGATGATGAATTCTAGCACCAGAAATAAATTCATATTCACACCAAATTCCATGAACATCAATGGCATGCAAACCAACTCCAGGATTTCTACTGGTGAGGTAAATCATCAGTCTAGATTGTATACATTTTCTAAATTCATTGAACCTGATTCTGCTTTACTTCTTACTCATGTTGGTGAAAGTAGTAGGATATGTCACGGAAGGTTTGGACATTTGAATTTTAGATACATTCAATAGCTTAGCAAGAACAAATTAGTTGATGGTATACTAGACATCCATTTCTCCAAGGGAGTATGTGAGGGATGTGTTCTTGGGAAACACCCTCAAGAGAAATTCGACAAAGGAAAGTCTCAGTGAGATTCCACACCTTTAGATGATCCATAGTGACCTTATGGGTCCTTTTCTGCATCCATCCATCAACAAAGAGAGGTTTATTCTCATTTTTTTTTATGATTTCTCACGTTTTACTTGGATCTACTTTCTCAGGAAAAAATCCGAGGTCTCTCAACACCTCAAAGATTTCAAAGCCTTGGTTGAGACACAGTCTGGAGAGAATATAAAAGTCCTCCGAAATGATAATGGGGGAGAGTATGTGAATCATGAGATCCATAATATTTTCCATGAGGCAGGGATTCAGTTGCAGCACACAGTTCCCTATCCTCCGTAGAAAAACGGAGTTGTTGAGAAAAAAAATCGATCTCTAAAGGAGATGGCATCTTGCATGTTGCATGCAAAGTCACTACCACAAAGACTATGGGCTGAAGCACTTAACTGTGCAACATACATCCAAAATAGATCTCCTCATAGATATGTCAAGTATAAGTGTTATCCGCAATTTTGGTCGTTGTGACGATGTCATGATGATGTTATGATGATAGAAAATCAAGCTCTTCACTAAGAACACTTTCCTGAAAGAAGTTACATTTGTCTGCTTCCAGAAATCATGTTTTTAAGGATGTTTGCAGGCTACTTATATACCTGCCTGCGAGAATGCCTGATTCTTGCAGGCTGCTTTAAGCTGGGGTGCAAACCTCTCACACTGTACTCATTGTTAGGGTGCAAACATGTTCTTAAAAGGGGAAAAAGATAAAAATCTCGAACCGTCTAGAAGGGGATCTTATAGAAACATGAGTTGGCTTCGAATGGTTATTCAGGTGTTGGCATTCCAGATATCTTGGGATCATTCTCTATCCAAGTAACTAATCTATCTTCTCCTATATATTGAGGAGATTGCTCATGGAAAGGGTTAAGCAAACAAGCAGCAAGCTAGCTAGAGATTGATCATAGAATTAGTGCAAGAGTGTGTGGAGGAATGATGTTACAGCAACAAGAGACAACAGCAAGGTCATCACAAGTGGTTGATTTTCTTCATGCATGAGCAAGTGTGTGTGTCAGAGCTAGGAGCCATCGAAAGGAGACCTACGACATCAAGGCTCAGGTTGTAAGTTTCACTTTCAATTAATTCAATACAGTAATATGTCCCTTTCCCATAAAGATGATGTCACTTTATTACATAACTCCTTGATCATATGTATAGACTAGTTATTGAATATATTGATCTGCCTTTACTTCGATTGGTTCGCTCTGTTGTGATCTGGATGGGACGAGAGCATTGGAGAAAAGCTTGGAACAATAGATATCTAAGGAAAGTGTTCATTAGGTATGTCCATAACCCTTATCACTTAGTTCATTCAATAGGCTAGATCTAGGGAAAGTGTATTATTCTGTCCTGTTTTGTTCTAGATCCAGGTGGATCTAGGGAGATCGGTTTCTGTCCGCACTTATGGATTTATCCTATAACAAAATTGGCGACTCCGTTGGGGATCTATTCCCTTTTTCTTTATGGTTTTTGAATTTTCTATGGCCATTTGCTCTGTTTGCATTTTTCTCTTGATTTGTCAGTCTCTGAGTCCTCAGGATACCCTGAGAGACCTTCTGGGTCTATAAGCCAATTTGAATTTTGCTTGCTCTTTCAAAATTTTCATTAGTTTCAGGGATTCTCGC
>ML776625.1:1834807-1888519 GCA_009831015.1 Picea engelmannii | reverse complement strand
AACAATAGCATCTTGAGTTAGGGAGTGTTAAATTCCATTGGCAGCATATTGTCCTGGGAAGCCCTTCTAACACAAGGGTCAAGCATTAGGTCACATTGGTGTTGGCAGAGTTACTAACCCTGCTTTGTTGACATCGGTGTAGAGATTGCATGTATTAATGGGGTTACTCTGAGGTATACCCACAATTATGAGTGGAAGCCTTTGAGTTGATTTCGGGCTAGATACCCTTCCTTTGCATGTGGATCGGACTCACGACTATTTTCCCAGGTTGTACTATTGTTTGTGGTGACCTTAGTGGATTATCTCTCTAGGTTCTTACCCAAGGTGACTGTGGAGGGGAAAGTCTTCACGGTACCTAGAATCGACGTTGATCAAACTCACTCGGGCTCCTTGGAGGGTATACCCACGATTATGTGTGGGAGCTTGCACCAGGGTGTAAGTCTGTTAAGCAGGTCATCAATGTAACTTTTCCATATTAGCCCCGCCCCTTCTCGTCTCGTGGTTGCGACATTGGATTTCATCACCAACTAGTGACTTCGATATTAGAAGGTATTGTTTGCTTGGTGATTGCTTCTAGATTTTGTTTACTAGGGTGTGTTGTTTGTTTCTCGAAGTTGACCATAGGATTTTCGTTGGGGAATTTGTTACTTGTTCACAATTCCTCCCCCACGAAGTTCACGTAGGATGCAAGGTTTGTCCCTGGAACATCCGGAAGCTTCACAACCTTTGCATATGGCAACACCTAAGGGTACCCCTGAGGACTCTCCTCGTCTAGGTGAAATTCCCCTTGTTACTCTACCACACGTGGACATAAGTGATGTCCCAGAAGTTTTTACACCACCTCCACAAGTAGAATCCACTGATCCTCTTGTTGATTTTCGAATAACCCATACTATAGAGGACTATCACATTCATCGTGGTGAACAACCTGTTGGACGATTAAATCCTTCTGAAGAAACCGTTGCTACATCCTTTGAATCAACTGCCAGGCCTTCTCATGGTGTAATAGGCCAAGATCCTTTTTGGTTGGGTGATTTTTGACGAGTCTTGTTTGGTACTGAGTCATCCCCTATCTACGAGAACAACCCTCCTATGTCTCCTGAACCAGAGACTACACCAGAGACTACCATGTATTGTTTTGTTCTTCCTCCCGATATGGCCCATCTCGTGAATACTACGAGTGTCCAAACCGAGATTCCTGCAACTACTCTTGCCCCTATCAATACCCAGCGAACTCCTGAGGTTAATCCGAATTTACCTCCTGGTTACCATGCACTAAATCCTTTGTTGAATGTTTCCCATCCAACACCTCCACAAACTCCAGTTGGTTCTCCAGGTGGTCCTCAGTTTCCTGGGCATCCTACTCCCTGTTTCATCCCGACACTCCCTCAGTTTTCTACTGGCAATCCTAATACTAGTAGCATTGTCCCGACTGTTGCGCCAAACTTGCACAATTCTGTTGTTGGACAGGGTAGTATGTTTCCTTTTCCCTTTCTCAGACATAACACAGTTACTACACAACCTACGGTTGGTACACAACTTCCGGGTGGAACTGTCCCTTTGATAGGGGGACCAACCTCACCTTTAGGACAAAACTTACCTCCTGCATTGGCCCAATATTGGAATCAACTTATGCAAACCTTTCCTCAAAATGTTGGGGGGAGGCAAGCTGTCCCTACTATAGGCCAACCATATCCAGGTGTGACTAATCCTATTTGGGGTTCACGTCAGACTACTCAACCTCAAGTCCCTACTCAAACTCAAGGTCAAAATCCTTGGGGTTACTATCCTATTCAACCACCACAGAACCAACCAGGGTCTTCCCTCTGGGGGCAGACTGCATACGGTCCCACTGGTCTACCGACAGGACTTCAACCCCAAAATCACCAGTATCCACAAGTGAATCGATAGTTGCCTTTTCTTGCTACTTTGGATCTGCCAGATTTGTCTAGGATTCTTAATGATCCTATTCGTCACTCTCCCCAATGGCCTGCTATTCTTGCAAAGCTTCCATCGGACATTCCAAAATTCGATGGGAAGGCAGGAGAGGACCCAAATAATCATGTCATGACTTTCCATTTATGGTTCTCATCCAAATCGTTGATGGACGACTCCATTTGACTGTGTCTTTTTCAACGAACTCTTACAGGTGTTGCTGCGAAGTGGTACATTGAATTACCACGAGGTTTCTTTTCAGATTTCAACACCCTTGCAATGGCCTTTCTAACACATTACCAGTTACCGATCCGTTACGATACCGGAACTGATATTTTAACCTCCTTCAAACAAAGCTCGAGCACTCATATATTTGATCATATTCATGAGTGGCAACAGAGGCGACGTCTCATTAAACTTGAGCTTCCTGATCAGTTACTGGCTGAATGGTTTACTAAGTCTTTTGTAAACAAAATCGGTAAAGACATTGCTATGGGCGGTGTTGTCACAGAAGAGAAGGCTATTAGTCATTCTCGGTATCTTGATCTCGTTTATTCGCAAACGAGAACCTTGTATGATTTACTACCCGATTTACCTCATCCTGGTAGTTCCAGCACTTCTACTACTCCCGCTGCCTCGCATGCAGCTAATGGTGTGATTGGTACCACTCATAGCCACTCACATTCTGTTTCAACTACAACCCCTAAATCCAATTCTTCTAATGTTCAAAGTGCTCCGTCTCCTGCTCCTCCCACCAGTAAAACCTCTGAAGTGAACGATGTTCAATCTACACCGACCAGTAAGAATAAGTCTAAAAAAGGGAGAGGCAAGAATAAGGAGAGTAAAAACAATAATCAGAATGAGCAAACCAAATCACTTCCTGTTGATGACCGGGATAAGAGAAAACCACGCTACCCTTGCCTTATCTGTGGTGACGATCACTACACGAAGGATTGTCCGAGACGTGCCGAGGTTAACAAGTTCCTTCAAGGAACACCCAAACCCTCTACTCCAACAGTCTTGTCTCAACCCTTCCCGTCTCAACAACAGGCTTCGTTGGTCATCCACGACCAACCCTCTACTTCTACATCATCTTATGTTTTGATGTGCACCGGTGATTCCATGAAAGACAATGTTGCACTTACCACTAGAGCTAAAGACTATACTCCTTCTAAGGAGAAGGTCGACGACTTACCTCCCGATATGGTACAGCCTTCTCCACCAAATCCACCTACGAAAGGTCCTTTTCATCTCGAACGACCAAGTCTTGATACAGTTTTACAACCTCCGAAAGGTGTCGTTAAGGAGTCGACATTCAATCCTCATGCTCGAGAAGCCTAGAACTATAGCATTGTCGAAGATCTGGCCCAAGCACCCTCAGCGATGTCTGCCCTGGAAGTCCTTCAGTCTTGTCCTGCACAACGAAGGGCGCTGTTGAAAGCTATAGGTGGCATTGATCCAACAGATACGAATCTGATAGTCTTTAACTTGGAAGATCATATTCCAAGGTTACCCCCACAACTTGCGTTTCAAATCCAAGTTGTTGTCGCGGACAAGAGCATTTGTCGGACTGTTATTGATGAGGGTGCCTCTACGTGTGTAATGTCTTTTACTTGTTGGAAAGCCATTGGCTCTCCCCCTTTAAATGAATCCCAAAACACTTTAAGATCCTTCAATGGCTCAGGTTTTAAGCCTTATGGTGTTCTACCATCATTTCCTATCACTCTGGAAGGTAAGACCGTCCAAGTGGAAGTGGAAGTTTTTGATACCCCCCTAGATTATAATCTTCTACTTGGTCGTAGCTGGGTCAATTCTATGAGTGCTATTGTGTCAACCCTTTTCTGTGTCGTACAATTTCCTCACCAGGTAAAAGTGGTTACGGTCGATCAACTTGCCTTTTTTAATGCTGATACTCGCGTTGGAAACGTTCCTTTCATCGCTAAAACCACACCAAGTTACGAGAATGTCGAGGTCGGTCTTTTAAAAGATTCTTTGTTAATGGGTACTTTCCCCATACCACCACCACCCGATATTCCACGCCCATTTTTTTCTTCTATTAATATGATCTCTACTATACCACATGAACTTCCGGTGTCTGCTGACCCTTAGCTAGTCCCTGATCCTAGAGATCATGTTCGTTTCAACGATGTTATGCCGTTAAGTCCGATCTAATCTGCGTATCAAGCTATTCAATCGACAACCCTTACTACTTCTTCTTTTGACGAGTTGTCTCCTGAGACTTTCCGTGTCATCTTTCCCACTGATGAGATGATCATGTCTGTCATGGAGGACACCCCTTGGGATGATGGGCATCATTGTTCCATACTGTTTCTGGAACAACAAACTCTTGAGAATTACCAGCGGATTTTGACTACGTCGACCGTTGTTGTTATATCCATTGTTCCCCAATCTACACGCGATGTGTTTGCAGAAGGGAACCTCAGTAACATCTCTCCCACGATGCCCATAGATATTTTAGTGAAACCTGGGATAGTCGAGAATGTTCATATTGGAGCTTCGTGTTCTCCCAAAGAAATTGTCACTTATACTTCCTTGTTTAAAGAATTTTGTGATATCTTTGCGTGGAGTTATGAAGAGATGTCGGGTATTGACCCTGATATAGTCGTTCATGAGATTAAGACATACCCCGGAGCCAAACCAGTCTGGCAGTGCCTCCATCCTGTCCATCCACATAAAGCGGTAGCCATTAAACTCGAAGTAGAAAAACTTCTTAAAGATGGTTTCATTTACCCCGTGGCATTGACAGAATGGGTTTCCAACCCCGTACCGATTGATAAGAAATGTGGTAGTATACGCGTTTGTGTTGATTATCGGGATATCAACAAAGCTTTTCCAAAGGACAATTTTCCAACCCCTTTCGTCGACCAGATCATCGATGACTTTGCCGGTAGTGAAATCTTTTCCCTCATGGATGGATTTTCCGGCTATAATCAAATCAATATCGCTCCTGAGGACCATCATAAAATGAATTTTATTTGTTCTTGGGTTACTTTCACCTACAGAAAAATCCCTTTCGGTCTAAAGAACGCAGGTGCTACAATCCAACATGTTATGTCTTACGCATTTCACGATATCAAGCATATTGTTCAACCTTATTTGGACGATTTTCCGGCTCACTCTTTACGTCGAGTCGATCACCCTAATCATCTCCGAGCAATTTTCGTTCGTTGTCGATTCTATCGCATTCGCTTGAATCCTCATAAATGTGTCTTTTGTGTAGAATCTGGCTGTCTCCTCGGTTTCATTGTTTCACGCCATGGGATCCAGGTCGATCCTATCAAGGTCGAGCCGATTCTTAATCTCCCTCCTCCTTCTTCTTTGTGCCAGTTACAAAGTTTGCAGGGGAAAGCAAACTTTCTTCGTCGCTTCATCCCGAATTATGACGAGATTACTCGCGATTTCACACATCTTCTAAAGAAAGGTTCAGAGTTTGTCTGGGATAAGGTTGCTAACAACGCTTTTGAAGCTTTAAAGTTATCCCTCACAAAATCTCCTCTTCTTTTCCCTCCTGGTTATAGTCGGGATTACTTTCTTTATCTAGCTACGTCCGAGTATACTATCGGCATGGTTCTCGTTCAAGAGGATGCTAACCACGATGAAAATGTTATCTATTATTTGAGTAGAAGTTTATCCTCTACGGAAATAAAATACCAACATGTTGAGAAGCTGGCCTTGGTTGTTGTCCAAGCAGTTCAACGTTTTCGTCGTTATATTCTCTCCAGGAAGACTACAGTGATTTCACACTGTAACCCCATGCAACATATATTGACACATCAGTTGCTGGGGGGAAAGTACTCTAAGTGGATTGTTATTCTCCAGGAGTTCGATTTGGAATTCGATCGCGCCATGTCGAAGAAATCCCTAGTTTTTGCTGAGTTAATTTGTGATTTTCCCCACACTGCCATGGAAAAGGTAGCAGTCGATTCATTACCTGACGAGTCACTTTTCCTTATCAGTACCGACGATATTTGGTACAAGGATATCATTATATATCTCCAAACTCAAACTTTCCAGCTTGCTTTGTCTAGTGTCGAACGACGTCGCATCCGTTATCAAGCATGTCATTATATTATCCTCGGCTATACTCTCTACCATCGAGGCATTTACTCTGTCTTTCGGCGTTGTTTGACTTTTGACAAAGTTGAGAAAGATTTGAATGACTGCCATTCAGGAGCATGTGGTGGTCATATGTCTGGGTATGCTACTGCCCAGAAGATCTTACGTGCAGGTTACTTTTGGCCTTCCCTATTCACTGACTGCATTACTGTTGTTCAGAAGTGTCATGCCTACCAGACTTATAATTAGAAGATTTGATCGCATCCTACTCCCCTTCATCCTATAGTCTCAGTAGGTCCTTTTGATAAATGGGGCATTGATTTCATGACATGTCACCCTCAGTCGGTCGGGGGGCATGGTTACATTATTGTAGCTGTTGATTATTTCACAAAGTGGGCCGAGGTGATGCCGACATTCGATAATACTGGGAAGAGTGCAGCCTTATTCCTTTTCAACCATGTCATCACTCATTTTGGTGTTCCTCAAGATATCGTTATCGATCAAGGTAGTCATTTTAGGAATTATATGATGTCTGAACTTACAGAGAAGTTGGGCCTTCGTCATGATAGCTCAATGCCCTATTATCCACATGCCAATGGCCAGGTCGAAGCCATCAATAAGGTTCTTATAACTATGATTCGATGGATGATAGGAATCCATAAAACTAGCTGGAACACGATGTTATTTTCGGCATTGTGGGCATATCGGACATCTGTTAAATCTGCCATATGATTTACACCCTTTCGTTTAGTTTATGGCATGGAATCCATTCTGCCAATAGAATGTGAAATCCCGTCTTTGAAGCTAGTTGTAGAGATCTTACCTAATACTTCTACCGAAGAGGAACATCTGTTGTATTTGATGCGATTAGATGAGACTCGTTGTGACGCTACTCTTGTAATAGAAGCCCAGAAGAAACGCATTAAGGCACAGTATGATAAGCATGTCAAACCTTGTGTCTTCTCTAAAGGAGATGTTGTTCTTCTGTATGAACAAGATAAAGATGTCTTAGGAGCTGGGAAATTCGAACCAATGTGGCGTGGGCCTTACATTGTTAGTAGAGTGTTGGAAAAAGGAGCATATGAGCTAGTGGATTATGATGGGGTACCTTTGAGTGAACCCAGGAATGGGTTGTACTTAAAGAAGTACTATGCATAAGTCATTTGTGCATGAGTACTTGTATTTTATGTATCATACTGAGTGTGTGTGTGTTACTTTATTTTTTCTTTTGACGTTATCTAGTCTCTGCCCTTACGTGACGATGTGTTTGATTGCCAGATGTCAGAGTATTCGCTACCTTATATTGGCTTCACCGACGGTGCTAGCCGTAGTACTTGAAACCTAGCTTCCGAGGCATGGGAAATCTATGCCCCAAAAAAAAAACTCATATCTCTATGAGGTATATGTCTTGGCCGAGCAACCAACAACATCGCAGAGTATAGCGCCATGGTTGAATTACTAGTTGATGTTATCTCTCTCGGAATTCGCCATTTGGTTGTTCGACTTGACTCACAGTTGGTAGTACTATAGCTCAGTAATGTATATTCTATTTGAAGTCCTACTTTATTAAGGGTATATTTGCGGATTCGCCTCTTGGAACGACATTTTGATTACATAGAATATCAACACATTCCTAGATGTCTTAATACATTGACAGATGCTTTAGCTAATTATGTATTGGAGAGGCATTTAAATCACTTATAAATCAAACACATTAAATTGTACACAAATGTAAAGTAAGCCGGTAGAACCCATGTATATATATATATATATATAACGATCAAAGTTTGTTGTTACAAAATGTGTCCGAAGACCAAAATATCAAAATTAAAGCTCATAGCTTCTACATAATGACATCAATGATGTTCACGATAGCACACTAATGTCCTAGGAACTCTGCGGAGCAAGTGACCCATAGAGGCAAAGACTCCCACAGTGTGACACTGATCACGTCGTGGGATCTCCTCCAGAGGCATATCTGGAACATCGACCATCAGACCCTCTAAGTTCTGCTCCACTGTGAGATAGTCCTCGACATACTGGGGAACTGCAACTGCTGCCTCTCCTCGACGCTGGACGAGAGAACTACCAGCAGGTCTATATGCCCCAACATCTTTGTTATCAATTAAAATTTGGTGTTAGTCTTTGGATAAATCTATAAAACAAAAAACATTTAAATATGTTTAAAATCCAAAAACATTTAAAAAAATTGTGTACTTCTTACCGATGTCTCCCCACTGTGCGTCTTCAGGAAGTGCAAGGTCAGGATCGCCATGAAAATCCAAGCCAACGTATGCATAATATTCTACCATCATCACCTGGCCTTGAAGCCATTCGAAGAAGAGATCGTCATACCTGACGATCAGTCCTGCCACATGTCTATCCATGAGTTGACACCATCGTAACATCTGTGGATCCCTGGGACCCAGAAAGTGCCACTCAGCCTGAAGTCTAAACACTGGGACCCTCTCACAGAAGAAGGACACCAGCAATGATCCATAACCAAACTGTTTTAGATCTCCACACCTGCATTTGGTCAGTTGTTTTTTGAGACTGTGTAAAACTGCGTCAGCCCAGTTGAAGACCCGGGGCTCAGTACACTCGATGGCATACTGAAAATAGCTCTGTAGAGCCATATGTGGGGTAGCACTTCCTACCATCCGAGCGATAGTGAAGAGAATGGTACAGAGAGTTATATCAGTCACTCCCCAAATGGCCACTTTCCCTTTTTGACGTTCAGCCTCAGGCACGCAGTACTCCCGACAATACTCACTCATTTTTAAACCACCCCTTTGGCTACTAGTCAAACTGACATAGAACCCTCGCCTGGATAGCCCAGTCAAGAAATAGATGTCCTCAATGTCGATAGTCAATGTGTGAACTCCGACATTAAAAACCTACTGATCCGGATCCCACATCCGGACTAAGTGTTCTAGCAATCGAACTTGGGCTCTCATGCCCGGTATGCGGAAATACTTCAAGAGACCGCAATCTATTAAGGCAACAATGGTCGGAGGGTGATTTTTAGTGGTTGCATTATCATCCTCGTGTTTCCGTTCTCTCCATTAAAGCACCATTATGATGGCTATAAACCTGCATGGGAAACATATGAAGATAGTTAATAATCTTAAACATGAGGAAAGTTCTTTCTTTTGGCTAAACGTTATATAAAATTTTAAACTTTGCACTGTTCGTAGGTGGCCTATGGCACACAGTGCGAACTTCTCTCATGCTGCCTTAAGCCCACCTGCGAGAATGAAGCATTCTTGCAGGCCCCGTATGGGCAGCCTACGAGAATCCTTCTACACGCATAGGGTTTGAAAAATGGACTTAAAACTTGAAATTTAACCAATGAAATCATGAATTTGAACCATGAAAAGATAGAGAATGGAGAGATTACCAAAACACCGCTAACAGCTCGAGGAATGATGGCCTGAAGCTCCCAAAAATCGACGATGAAGGTAGAAGGTAAAATGGAGGTTTTTTGCACTCAAATGGTAAAAGGGTAAAATAATATGGTAAAATGAATTGTGAATTTTTATTTATTTACTTTTTACCATGATAAAAGTGGGTTTTTTCATGTTTATTCATTATTTAACCCTAATTACTAATATGGAAGTGAGTAAAATGACTTGCAGGTACCCAATGCGGATGATTATGGACAAAAACTTTTGCGGTGTGGTGTGTTTTTGTTTGTTTCCTATGGTTTTGATATAAAACCTCAAGCACCTTTTATCCGTTCTTTTGCTTGTGAAAAACATGAGAACATGATCGACCATTGTTTTATCTCTTTTCTGGGCTTGCTTTGGTTACACGAAAAAGGAACCCCCCTGGATTTAACTTTAAGCTCTTTTCAGACTCTCTAAACATGAAAAGATTGTCGAGTGATCTTGCTATTTTCATGCTCGTTAAAGTATTTGAAGTATGCATCCTTCGAGCTATAGTTTAACCCTTTTTCGGTCTCGTTGTATTACTGTATGAAAAAGGAACTGAGAGAGTTCTCTTTTAAGTGTTTTTCCAAACTCTATAATCTTGAAAAACCTTCGAGTTTTCTATCTCTGGACTCGTTAAACAAACATTGACTGACCCGTGATGGGATCGAACCACTCCTTCTTAGGGTTCGTTAAAAATAATCTGAGGGACTCGTCCGAAGGATGAGCTTATATCAACAAGAATATGTGATCCTCTTCAAGCTTGCATAAAAATAAAGAGGTACTTGCCAGAAATGGTGGGGGGAAATTTGGGAAAAGGGATATGTTTCATCTTTGTGTTAATTGGCAGTAAGTGTCGCTCTTGAACATGAAACCTTTCATCATTTGAAGCTAGTTTTGGAAATCCATTTGTCTCTCAGTCGATTTAATAACAAGGTCTTTCCATGTGTTGTCTTCGATTCAATGCTGCCAAATCATTGGTCGTGTCGTTCATGTGTTCAAGAGCTGTCCGTCTGAAACCTCTATTTGAGTCGGCCATCTGCAGTTATCCATTCATTCTGTGTCGGCCTTCCCTGTGTCTGAAGTCCAATTTTCACATGCTCTATTTCACTTTCAAACTCTGTTACTCATTTCGTGTCACTGATGGGGGATACATCAATGCCCTCCTGTGACGAGGCTTGTTCCGTCAACTTCAGCACATTATCCGGAATCAAGGCTTAGAGATTATTCAGTACCTTGGAACTGTCATGCCTCAATGGCAAGTTTCCTCGCTTTCGACCATGGGTTTACATCATTGGCCCTTGATTGAAATATTTCATCGGTTGTTTGAAATCAATTCATTTATTCATAGTCTATGGATTGTACTATAGTACCTTGGGAGTCATTGACATCAATGGTGATTTCCCTCCCACTTGTTAAGGGTTACATCAATGACTGGTAATCAAGTGGTTTCTACCATGTTCGACTTCGACACATGTAATCACATGGTCAGATTCATACTTTGGGTGATGAGATTGAAGACCCTGGATATTGTCTTTATGGTCCAGGTTGCGATGGAGTATGTATAATTTGCGACACATAGATCCACTGTGTATGCTTCGTGGCTATGTCGTCTTGGTTGAAGATTTTTCGCATAGATCCATAGTGTATTCAGGTGGCTATGCTATATTATGACTACATGGATCCACAGTGTATGATTGGTGGCCATGACCTTTGTTTATGATGTCATCAGTCTATGATCTAAGTATGGGAATGCCTACCTCAAGAATTGGTATACATGATATTCTGTTGATGCTTGGTTGTTTCCAGGTTTCCAATTAGATGTGCTCTTGGTTCTCGACACACACATGCAGCTTACAAAGTCTATCGACTGTCACTGATTCCACTCTCAGACTTTGGGGGGCATTCTATTATCTGCAATTTTGGTCATTGTGACGATGTCATGATGATGTTATGATGATAGAAAATCAAGCTCTTCACTAAGAACACTTTCCTGAAAGAAGTTACATTTGTCTGCTTCCAGAAATCATTTTTTTAAGGATGTTCGCAGGCTACTTATATACATGCCTGCGAGAATGCCTGATTCTCGTAGGATAATTTAAGATAGGGAGTGAACCTCTTGAACTGTACTCATTGTTAGGGTGCAAATATGTTATTAAAAGGGGAAAAAGATAAAAATCTCGAACCTTCTAGAAGGGGATCTTCTAGAAACATGAGTTGGCTTCGAATGGTTATTCAGGTGTTGGCATTCCAGATATCTTGGGATCATTCTCTATCCAATTAACTAATCTATCTTCTCCTATATATTGAGGAGATTTCTCATGGAAAGGGTTAATCAAACAAGCAACAAGCTAGCTAGAGATTGATTATAGAATTAGTGAAAGACTGTGTGGAGGACTGATGCTACAGCAGCAAGAGACAACAACAAGGTCATCACAAGTGGTTGATTTTCTTCATGCATGAGAAAGTGTGTGTGTCAGAGCTAGGAGCCATCGAAAGGAGACCTACGACATCAAGTCTCAGGTTGTAAGTTTCAATTTCAATTAATTCAATACAGTAATATGTCCCTTTCCCATAAAGATGATGTCACTTTATTACATAACTCCTTGATCATATGTATAGACTAGTTATTGAATATATTAATATGCCTTTACTTAGATTGGTTCGCTCTGTTGTGATATGGACGGGATGAGAGAATTGGAGAAAATCTTGGAACAACAGAGATCTAAGGAAAGCGTTCATTAGGTATGTCCATAACCCTTATCTCTTAGTTCATTCAATAGGCTAGATCTAGGGAAAGTGTATTATTCTGTCCTGTTTTGTTCTAGATCTGGGTGGATCTAGGGAGATTGGTTTGTATCCGCACTTACGGATTTATCCTATAACAATAAGACCCCCTACGAGGCTTAGAGAAGCCTCAAACTAGAAGTGACCTACTTTCGCATATTTGGTTCATGTGCATGGGCCCAGATTCCCCCTGAAAAGAGGAAGGCACTTGATCCACAGATCATTGATTGCATTTTTGTTGGATACCCTGACGATGTGAAGGGATATCATCTTATTTGTATTTCCTTGGACCATATCATAATTGAGTGTAGTTTCCAATTCAAGGAAAGTGTCTGACATGTACCTTAATAGCCACATGCATACACCTTCACTCTTCCACCTCCTCGAGATGATGAGCATGCACATGCCGAATCTTATTCAGATGAGAGTTTTGATTAAGAGGAATCAGATGATTCAGATTCATATTCAGAGTCATTACAGTCAAATGTAGAGTCAGAGCATCTAGTTGTAGTTGCAGAGCCAGAGAAGAGGCCCAACTAGGCACAGACTACTCTTCAAGATGCAGGGGATCTCATTGGTGATCTAGCCGATACTAAGAGGACTTGATATGATTTCGAGGAGCCTCCTGTTGCACTCACTGCCACTAAACCATTTCCTTTGAGGAATTTTTTCTTGGTTAAGTCTTCATATCCAAGTCTTATGGAGAGGCTACTAGAAATCCCTTTTGGGAATCTGCCATGCAGGAGGAGTACAAATCCCTTCTAGAGAACCAGACTTGGGATATGGTTCCCCTTCCTTCCAGGAGGAAACTTGTTATATGCAGATGGATCTATAGGACCAAGAGCATAGCATATGGACATATCAGTAGATACAAATCCAGGCTTGTCACCAAAGGCTTTCAGCAGGTTCATGGTATTGACTATGATGAGACCTTCTCTCCAGTAGTGAAGATGGATTACATTCGATTAGCACTTTCCATTGTGGCATCTAAGGGATGGGAATTCCATCAGATGGATGTGAACAATGCATTTATTCATGGTGATCTCTCTAAGGATATCTACATGGAGAAACCCCAGGGATTTATGCAAGACTCATCTTTAGTCTATCCACTGAAGAAGTCACTTTATGGCCTCAAGAAGTCTCTGAGGGCATGGTATGCCAATATGGACTCCTACTTGTTGTCATAGAACTTTGTACATTTTAAATCAAACCCAAATGTATACATTCTCAAGACGGTTGATTCACTTCTACTTTTAGTTCTATATGTTGATGATTTGTTGATCACCAGTTTCTCGAATTCATCGATTGTTGCAGTCAAGAGGATTCTTCATGATAGGTTTTTGATGATGGACATGGGTCAACTACACTTCTTCCTCGGACTTGAGATCAGTCAAGATGCATCAGGCATCAAACTGTCTCAAGACAAGTATGCATGAGATCTCCTTGAGATATTTCACATGACAGACTGCAAGTCTGCTCCGACTCCTTTCCTATAAGGAGTCAAACTTGAGGATGGTGGGGAGACTCCACTTGTTGACAACACATTGTATAGACAGCTAGTGGGAAGCTTGTTGTATCTCACACACTCCATACCATACCTCTCATATGAAATTGGCGCAGTTTCCAGGTTCATGCAGGAGTCGTATGGGCTACATTGGAAATATGAAAAGTGTATCCTTCAATACGTACAGGGAACCATCACCTTTGGGATTCATTATTAATCAAACTCTACATTAGATCTCATTGTCTTTACTAATTCTGACTGGGTTGGCGATAGAATTGATCGCAAGACAAGATCCGGTTACTCACTCAGTCTTGGTTACGGGCCTATTGGTTGGTCGAGCAAGAAGAAAGCTACCATTTCTCTATCTTTAGTTGAGGCAGAGTACATAGGGGTAGTTAACATAACTATTCAGGATATGTGGCTACAACATTTTCTCACTAAGTTGGGCATTCAGTTTCATCGGTCGATCATCATCTGGTGTGATAACCAGAGAACTCTCAAGTTCTATAGAGATCAAGTTCAGAGGCAACAGATGAATAACATCAAGATCCACATGCACTACATCTAGGAATTAGTACACGAGGGGATCATCGAATTACAGTTCTATCCTTCATCAGAATGGATGACAAACATTTTCACCAAGACCTTCACTGAGCAGAAATTCCATTCTCCGCGAGGTCATCTTGGAGTGAATGGGCACAGTTGCCTATCAACTGTAGTTCTTCTTTTTACATACATTGTACTTGAAAGGGGGGGGGTTCCCATGACGTTTTCCCTCTTTCCTCACTTTATTTTTAGTGTATCTTTTGTACTTCGGTACCTAACATGGCATCATTGTCAGGACCCAATATTTATTTTCACCATAGTGATGTTCAGGGGGGGTGTTGAAGTTACTTCACACACACCTAGGATTTCTTTTTCCTAAGGTTTTTATTTTTTTATTAGTCACAATTAGTCATTATCCATTCTCCTATATTTTAGGTTAGAATATTCCACCTGAAGAATATTCTCTTTCAGTTGACACTTCAGTTTGACTAGTTGAGTTGAGTTTAGATGTTGCATTGGTATCATCACCATTCAACATTGGGATCATCACCATGCTAATTCAACCTTTCCTTGGTATCATCACCAGAGTTTCACATTAGCCTTGATTCCTTGAGTTAAATCCTCTCTACTTTTTGTTCAATCAGCTAACTGAAGACTAGTTCACTAGTTAACTCAACTAGGTGGCAGTTCACTCCTGTAACTACCTGAGAGACTAGAATAGGTGAAAGTTCACTCCTGTAACTACTGGTGTGTTTCAAGATCACTCTAGAACACCACTATGGTGGCTTGGTTCACCTCAATTTGAAATCATTGAGTTATATAGAGTATATCATGTGTAAATGATTCATTATTCACAATGGTTAATGAGAATTCTTTCATTCTTTCTCTCCTTCTTGTTTCTTCTATTCTCTCTGCAATTGTGTGTATCATTTTTTAGCTAGATCTATTATGTGTAGGTTCAACACATTTACAAAGTTGAGGGAAAAGAGTATAATGAAACATTTCCCCCTAAAGGCAAAATGAATTCCATCCATATTGTTCTAGCCCTTGATGCCTCACATAAATGGGAGGTCCATCATATGTACATTAAATCTGCCTTCTTACATGGGGATTTGCAAGAATAATTCTACATGGAACAACTTCCTGGATATGTCTAGAATGAATCTAGGCTATCCTTGATGGGTCTAAATTTTCTCGATAATAGCAAGGGCTACTCCCCGATACGCAATCCCAACTAGACTATGCACCATTTGGATTAGGAGTCCCATCCAGAATTTTGCTCGACTGCAATTGATACTGTTTTGGGAGATTTTTATCCAGTTACAGTTTATTTTACCAATGAGTGTGGATAATGAGTGAATATTCAATGAAAATATGTATATGAATATTATGTATTGAAAAATAAAAATCTATTGTTATTCTACTCTAATCTATCCTAACTAGGTGCACATGAAATTAACCGATGAGTTGTAAATGAAAGTAGATTATGCACAACTACCCACATAGATAGATGAATTAGAAGAGAAGAACCAAAAAAAAGTGAATGGAAATATGTATATTGAGAACAATCTAAATTATACCAATAGATGCATTAACAACTCAATAATTTCAAAACTTCAAGATATTTAAAAAAACACTTAAAAATTCATAATAACATAGAGTGCATAAGAATTAATCTATAATGAAACAAGAATTCTTACAGTCCATGTGAATATGATTCATATTTACTCAAAACAATTCACAACACAATTGTATCCACACACAAGTATCCCTTCTTTAGAAAACTGGCCCTGAGGGATTCTCAATATTAATAGTTCAACAATAGTACATAAAAACTCTGAGAAAGAGTCCAACTTTATTTGACAATGTATCCCCAAAATAGTTCAGAAATAAAAAATATTTACAAACTGAGTATCTACTCTTTCTTATACAATTCTTAGTAAATGTTATATGACTCTTTTCCTTCTTGAAGAGGCAGTTACAAAAGTGGTTTAGCTTCCTACTTCCTAGTTACAAGTTTACAATAACAACAAAATTGAGATTGGTTGGGAAAGAGACAAAATGAAACATGTGTTGACATCTTCTGGTTGTTATTTTGTCTTCATTCAAGGATTTTTATCTCGGATGTATGATGTACATATTTATAATTGATCGTACATGGATCAATTCCTTCTTAATTCATCTATTCCAGAGCTATGCTATTTATTTCCATGTTGTCCTCAAGGGTAGTCATGTATTTCACTAGTGTCATCATGAAATCTTGTATCATGGTATGGATTTTTACTAGTTGTAGTAATTGTCTATCTATAAGGTCTATGGATATGGTAGTGGCTTCTTCAATCACTTATTTCCTTTGATTTGTGTTATCATACACCTTTTCCACTAGCTATCCTATCATGATATTCTTCTTGAGCTCATCTAGCCTTGGTAGTCGACTCCTCTAGATCAATTCTTTCGCAACTTTGTATATCCTTGAGCATATTTCCATTGATTTGGTAACCTCCTTATCACCTCTCCGCCCCACTTGTTTATAGTTTTCAATATCAAATAGGTCCATTTTTCTATGTGATTTTGATGGCAACTATGATTCTAGAGGTGCATCGATATTTTCAATGATCCATCTGTCGATGTCATCGATGCCTTCTCAGAAAGTTTTTTATTTTGTTAGTTTTGTTTGTATGTGATTATTCTTCTTTATTATTATAGGGGCTTCTTCTTTAAAGAGATATAGGTGAACATACATGTCTATGATGGCTTCTTCTAATTCTCTCCTAACCTTCTCAAAACAAACTCTAAAACTTTGAATGCCTTGTTCATCAATAGTAACTTGTTGGAGTCTTTCCTCTAATTCTATGAATCTTGACTCTTTCTCCTCGTATAATGGAATAGTATTTGAATGTTATCCACATTAGAATTCATGACTGCAGAGCCAGTAATATCCATTTCTATGGGGTTTTCCCTCACATATCTTGTCACAGGAACACATGTGACAACTGATATATCCATCCCTTCGGTTGTTGGAAATTTCTTCACCTGCTCCTACATGATCCTACCAATTTTACTGTCATAGGTAAAGCTTCCTAGGTAAATCATTTAACTCGATTGGAATGGTGTCCAAATTCCCATTCCTAAACCACTACATGTTATATCAGTGTCCTCACCTATTGACAATGTCTTCAGGATGTTTTTTTCAATTGGATGGGTTTCCCCTCTTTTGTCTTCAACATCAGATGATTTTTCGGTTGCCTCTTTTGCTTCATTTTCTGCTTCTTTTGTTGCCACTCTTGTTGTTGCTTCCATGATTTATTTCTCCTTTTGTTTGATATCTTGTTCTATTGTAGATTTTGGCTCTTCCTCAGATTTGGCTTTTCCCCTGTCTACATCAATCTTCAACTTATTGTTTAATGCATCATTCTTCTTTTTTAGGACTTTCTCCTTATCTCTCCTCTTTGTATGAGCTAGCACTTCCTCTACCACTTATGCTGACCCTAAGTGTATTGAGGTGGATGTGTAGGGTGATTTTTCAACTTCCTCTTCCTCTTCCTCTTCCTTCTTCTTGGCTTCTTATCTATATTTTTCTTCCTTTATGACCCTCCCTCTTGGTTGTCCATTCCTTTTGAATATGACTTCCTCATAGGTATGGGCATTCTGGTGCACTTCTTCTTCCTCCAATATGTTCATGGTATATTCCCATGGCATACAAATCTTATTGAAGTGGTCACTCATAGTATTATTGGGGTAATTTATTTTGTACCATTCTTCTCTAAAGAGATAAGATAGAAAATTATTTAACTCTTCTTGAGATTTCTTGGTGTTCTCGAAGAAGTAATTCCCAACATAGAGTGGTAGCAGTGGCCACATTTATTTTTTCATTCGATATAAAATACCTCCAACCCCATTTATGGTGGTTTAGTATGCGACCTCCTGAAGTACATGCTTGTTAGGAATGAATCGACAGAGAAAATGAAGTGGTTTCATTGTGCCATTCACTCTTATATAAATTTTGTTCTCCATGAGATACAAATTTCCAATTCTCTTTATGACTGGTATAGCTTTATAGATCATGCAAGGAGGAGTGGTACAAAATATGAATTTGTACAAAGAGGTCAGTAAATGATCGAATATATTTTGGTATTCTATGCAATATTTTTTTCTCCCAAAGCACTTTACAATACACATGAATTGTCAGGTTAGATGACTTCCAACTCCACCCCATTATACGGTACTTATGAGTTTTGCACATGATGTCCAAGAGGTACGAGGACATGTGAAATGTTGGAAAAAAATTTGGATGGACCCCTTTTACTACAGAGATAGAAACTTTGATATTTTTAGATAGGATATCATCCCAATTGAATGATATCCCTTCTTTCACATAGTAGTATATTGGGCGAATATATGATAAATGTAATTTTGATGTGTCAGGTTCCCCATATAATATACACAACATGGATACCAAGTACTGATATAGTCTTCTCAAGGAACTTATGGGATATCCACTTTTGGTCCTGTATTTGATTTTTTTTTTATCCCTGTACCACTTGGGAAAGAACTCCTTTGGCATGTACTCAAACTCACTAAAGAGCTTGTTATCTAGCTTCTTACTTCCCTTTTCTATGTGATAACACTTGCCCAAATATTCAAGTCTAAATGAAGCTATGGGGTCCTTCCTAGAATTTCATACGTATCTATCATTTTCATCGATAATATTCAAAATCTGTGTGATGGCATCTGCACATGGGAAAACTATCAGATGTGTTGCTACTCTAAAAATTACAGACTTTGTGGTGTTTTTGAATACTTGGAGTTCATTTGGTTCTTTAGCCTTGGAGGAGAAGTGTTGGCCCTTGTCCATGTATTAAGGAAGAAAGAAAATATTAAAGAAGAAGAAAGACAAATTATGAAGAGAATGAAAGGTACACAAAACGAGGAGGGGTCGAGGTGATTAAAGAAGAAGAAAAGAAGGAGCGAAGTAAAGGAAAGAAAGTCGTTGGAAGAGATGATATAGGAAGATAAAGAAGAAAGGAATATGAATCGTGTACAGGTCAACAAGTGGAAGAAGACACTAATAGGTTCTTTGGAGAACCTCACAGAAAAGAAGGAAGAACATATTGACAAAGTCCTTAAAATGCAGGCTATGTGGACCTAGGGTTTTGGTACCTAGGGCTTTGGTAACTAGGGTTTTTGCACCTGGACTTTGGTCTAGGTTTTTTAAGAGTCATAAAAGGATAAATAGAGGTATAGAAGAGTAGAGAGGGGCTGTTGTTGATGTAGAGAGATTGAGATGTAAGAGTGTTATGTCTTAGAAAATTCTTCTAAGTTTGGATCTTCAGCTAGGTGCGAAGATCTACTCTCCTGCTGAGTGCACATGGAGAGGGAATAAAGAGAAAGAGAGAGAAGGATTTGCAACTGAGTGCGCAGATAGAACTATATGTTTTCATATACTTAATCATTAAACATAGTTCTGTGGATGTATCCATAGGGAGAGGGTGAACCACGTAAAATATTGTTGCTCTATGTGATTGATGTTGTGTAATGTGATATCTGTTATACTATTATTGCATTATTGTTTTCCTATAGAATATAAGAAATATAACTACTTCGTGAAGTAACCTTAATAGTGTTAAGAATCTCTAGGTTATCTTGTGTTGTTATTCCAAAATCATCTTTCTCTTCCTCTAGTTGTAGACACTTATGCCTTGAAACCCCCCTATAGCTACTTTGGGTGAGACTTCATCTACTTCACACATGTTTTCGAAAGGGAGAGTAGTTGGGGTTTGTTGGTGCACTGTTAGAGTTGAACCTTGGGTCTTCCCTTGTGCCAACAAATGGTTCTGTTCCCGGGACCAAGGTCTTCTTGAGGGAATTTCAAGGTGGTTCCCATCAAAGAAAAATATTCATAAGTGGATAGAAGAACAAGAAAGGGACTTCACCGAAGCTCAGAACAAGAACCTTAGCATCAGTACAGAAGACTCGTTGGGAAGGTACATATTTACTAACATACACGAGATTTTGTTTGCAGGAGTTCACAAGGCGTTGTATGAGTGGCTAGCCAGACTAGTAGACACTCAATTCAAAATCAGATCTAGACCACTCGTGGTTTGGATAACGATATTGATTAATAAATTTAAGAGAATCAATAACGTTTTGTAGAGATTATTGGATCTTTGGTTTGATATCACTATTGGAGGATACATTACTAAATTTTCTATTGATGAAGTGGAATCATATAGAAAAGTAGAGAAATATTTATTCAAGGGACCTAGAGGAAAGTTTCTACACTTTTTAAAGTGAAAGATTAAGATGTTATTGCATGAGAAGAATATCCTAAAGATACAATAATTCGTAGATTTTAAAGCTAATGTTCAAAAATTTGGAGAATGACAGTGACAGAGAGGTTGGACACATGCGTAGTGGGAGATCATTCAGAAATGTTCCTCTTATGAACCTGTTTAAGCAGAGTTACAAACCATTGACACAAGACGAAGATTTCTACAACAGAGAAGAAGCGGGGTGATCAGACGAAGAATATTCAGAATTTGCAAGAGCATAGGAAGTAGAGAATGATGAATTTATCCAAGAAGAGCCAGAAACTTCAATGACTGCACCTATTGTCAAATTAAGTATTATTACTCCTCCTGATGTTTTAACAACATTGAGTAACCAGAGTAACTAGAGTAATCAGAGCACTTAGAGAATTGTTACAAGTAGTTTAGTACATACTCAGTGGAGAAACCAAGGAAGATTCATGACAGATTAAATGAGGTTACCAATTTTCAAATGAGATGGATTTGAGGATCCTGAACAACACTGGTTCTTATGCGAAGTTGTATGGAGCACTAATCAAGTCACCAATGAAGCTGTCAAGAGAGATTAGTATATTACTACCTTGAGGGATTGGGCATTGAGCTGGTATATGAAGTTTGTTTCAAGAGTTGTACAACATAAACCATTGAATGACATCATGACTCCATTGTGTGCAGAGTTCAAGAAGCCTAATTCAAAGTCACATTGACTTACAGAGTTGAAGGAAATCAAGTAGAAGGTGATTGAACCCGTTTGGGAATTTGATCAGAGGTTTAAGACCTGGACAGGCCATTTAAGTTTTAAGATTCCAGATGAACAACATAAGGAATCGTTCATCGTTGTGCTCCTGCCACATATTAAATTTCCTCTGATGCAACAAAAGGTGGCTTCACAGGCTAAGGAATTATAAATTTCCATGAAACTATAAGCAACCCCTGTGGGAGAATCTAATCCAAGTATGAGTTAGATTTTGAATCAATTAACTAGTTTATCTTTACTGGTTGAAGACATGAAGAAGGACAAAGAAAATGAGAAAAGAGAAGACATTTGGTGTATCAAATGTAAATCATAGGGCCACAAAAAAGAGCATTGTCCCTTATTTAATGAATACTTGGCCTCTGGAACCCCTAACCCTTTGAAGCAAGCTATTGTACCATGGTGGTAGGTATGTAGAACTAGACATCACCCCGATGAATGTTATTATATGCAGAAATATGTTCAGACACCCACCAATATTTATTGTACATTTTTCAAATATGTGGGGCATGATGAGAAGGATAGTATGGATTATGAACTCATGCATGAAAGGTCAAGGGATACATATATAATTCAAGTAAAATTATAGAAATAAGGGAATGTTGCACAATTCAACTCCCCAAGAAGAGAAAACTTCAACCCTTGTGGTGGGTTCAGAGGAAAAGGATGAGGAGGAGGAATGGGTCGAGGTTGAGGTCATATTATTTGATATAACTATGCCCATCTAGGTCATTTGGAAAGGTATTGTCATAACCCTTATACTACTTGTATCTACTGTAACTTGTTTGATCATGTCATCGAAGATTGTCTAGTATTGTTAGCTAAAATTCAAGAAATATGAGGAGGAAACCAACAAGTTCAACTAATATCATCTGAACCTGGAAGAGAGGAACACATAGTCATTGTTATTACTAGAGGATGCACTACTACATGAGAAGATAGGGTGACTCCAAGAAAGACTACAGATGGATTAGGGATCAGAAGAGATGTAGAGAAGGAGCCATTGTTTGATCCAAAGAAAGAGAAGCATACTTTTGAAGAAGAAAGAAGAGAATTTGTAGGAGAACATGCTTCTTCATCTAAGGTACAACCAAAAGTAAAGGAATGTAAAATTCCTCCGACATTCAATCAATCTATCCAATTTAGGAAAGGAAAAGAGGTAAGAAAGATTATGGAGTTCTTGTATACTTGTATCAATTTGATTAAATATGAAAGAGTTGTGTAGGAACTACAGCACCAAATAAGAAAGTATGAAATTGGAAGAAGAGACCCTCTACTGAGTAGATCTGTGAATCAAGTATCTAGGAAAAGGAGGACAAGCAAGGAACTTCACCTTAGAGCTCAAATTGGAGACTACGACATGGACTATGTGGTCGTTGACCTGGGATCATAAGTAAATGTTATGACGAAGCATACTTGGGCATTGATGGGAAAACCTGAATTGATTTACTCTCCTATTAGACTCGAGATGGATAATTAGCAGGCAATGAGCCCCTTCAGAATACTAGAGCATGTCCCTACAAACATCGATGGGGCAAGAACACATACATCAATGGGGTAAGAACATTTGCAGACTTCTAAGTGATTGATATTGTTGATGATAGTTGTCCCTATCCTCTGTTGTTAGGTATTGATTGGGATTTCAAAAATTTGACTGTTGTTGATCTAAAAAAGAGAAGAATTAAATTTGAGGGTGATGGCCTTAGGGTCATTGCACCTCTTGATCCTGATTAAGGTTGTTGATACACAGAACCTATAAGGGAAGAAGACTGCACCTATGAGCTAGAGAACATCTATAAACTGACAGAAGGACAACATGATTATATTAATCCTACAACAGATGGGAATCTAAGTTACAGAAGTGAAAGTGCATGATCATCAGATTCAAAAGAAGCATTGGATAATTGGCAAACAGAATGTATGAAGTCTCTACACGGAGGTGTGCTAGATTGACTAAAGTAGTTTTCTAGATTGGCATAGAAGTAAGTAATCTTCCTAAATTTGATGGCTTGAATAATTTAGAGACATTTCTACTTGAATTCGAAGAAATTGTATCAATACAATAGAGGTTGTTGGAATTAGATGAAGACTTGAAAGAAACACCAACCATATGGTGGGAATATCAAAAGAACATTGCAGAATGGGTAAAATGTCTCACTTTGTTGATAGTGCATTTTTCAGATCTAGATAAAGGATGTGAAGTTCGATACAGAGGTCATATTTTCCCTAAGGACCATGTGAGAAGTTGCAAGGAAACATGGAGCAGTGTTCATAAATAAAAGTGGCTACACAAGTTCATTAATACCTTATAAACTATCCCTATCAACTGGTATCTTCAAGAAGAAATGTGCTTAGCCACTACAAATTGGTATGGTATGACCTAGAAATTTATAGTTTCTTTCCTATTTGAAAGCCAATACCCCATAGTATATTAGGATTTACAAATTGTAAGACAAAAGGTCTTTGAGGAGGCACCTAGCCCCCCTTTTGAAAAAGAAGAAGATGAATGGACTGCGCCTCTTCAACGTTTACAGGGTTGTTATAATATTAATGATGATGAGGATGATGATCCTAGGAACGTGAACATATAAGAAACTGATGGACAAAGAGATATAGAAGGGCCAGGGATTGAATTATCTTTTGTTGGGAAGACTATTCAAATTAAGAAAGTTAATATTGGATCAAAGAAAAGACCTAAGTTAGAAAACATTGGATGCTATTGGGATGATGCTACTATTAGTATGATTACATAACTATTGCATGAGTATCAAGACTTGTTTGCAACCAAATTCACAGACATGAAGGGCCTTAAAGGGCCCATGGGATAAATGAAGATTCCTTTGAGAGAAGATTCAATGCCTATCAAGCAGAGGCCTTACAGACTGAATCTAATGTACAAGAAGAAAGTTAATATTGAATTAGATAGAATGATGGAAGAAGGAATCATAGAACTAGTTGAAGAATCTAAATGGGTCAACCCTATGGTGGTCAAAGATAAAATGTAAAGAGAAATCATAATCTGTGTAGCTCTAAGGAAATTGAATGATGCATGTTTACATGATCCATTTCCTACACCTTTTACTAATGAAGTTATAGATAATTTAAGAGGATAGGAAGTTTACTCATTCAAAGATGGATTTTCAGGCTATCACCAAATCAGAATTGCTAAGGAAGACATACATAAGACTACATTTGAAATAGAATGGGGTTATTTTCAGTACACTACGATTCCTTTTGGTTTGAATAATGCACCATCCATGTTTTCCAGGGTGGTGGTCTAAGCATTTAAAGAATTTTTACATAAGTTTTTGGAGGCATACTTTGATGATTGGATCATTTTTAGTCTTTTGAAAGATCAAATTGAATTTTTGAGATTAATGTTGGATAAGTGCAGGCAATGTCAGATTGCCCTGAAATTGAAGAAGTGTATTTTCTTTTCACCTTTTGGAGTGTTTTTAGGAAACATTGTGTGTAAACAAGGTTTGTTAGTAGATCCTTCCAAGATTTCTATCATTGTCGATCAACCTCCCCCTACATTAGTTAGACAGTTGTGCACTGCATTGAGACACACTAGAGATTATAGAAAGTTTATTAAAGGTTATGCACAGATAACAACACCGATGGAGAGGCTATTAAAGAAGGATAGTAAGTTTCAATGGACAGAAAAATGCCAACAGAGCTTTGACACACTAAAGAAGAAAATGGTCACTGCACCGATTTTGGTTATTCCAGATTGAAGCAAGGAATTTAATGTTCATGTCGATGCTTCATCCATTGCATTAGGATCATTCTTGGCACAACCAGGTGTAGGAGATATCGACCACGCTCTAGCGTTTGCTAGAAGGAAGATTTCCACATCTGAAATGAATTATACCACTACTGAAAGAGAAGGCTTAGCTATGATATATGTGCTACAAAAGTTTAGACACTACTTGTTGGGAGGACATTTTAATATGTTCACTGATCATTTTTCATTGAAGTACCTAGTCAACCACCTAGTGTTGGGGGCGGAAATATGCATATGGCTATTATTATTCCAAAAGTACGGCTTCAAGATAGTGTCCAAGCTAGGAAGAATGAATAAAGGACCTGATCACTTATCCAGGTTAGAACATGTAGAGGAACCTACTAGTTTGGATGATACACTACCACATGCACAGTTGTTGGCCATCAAAAAAATGGATGATCAATTCACTGAGATAGTACAATTCCTATCCACAGGAATGACACCTCGTGAGTATACAATTATTCAGAAGAAACAATTGGTAGTCAGCATTGTAGATTATCAACTCATAGTTGGATAATTATATAAGATGGGACTAGATGAGATCGTAAGAAGATGTGTTATGGAGTCTGAAAGACCATTGATCCTTGCAAAAGAACATGAAGTCATTATAGGAGGAAATTATGCAGGGAAAGCAACAATGTAGAAGGTTCTCATGGATAACATATGGTGGCCCACTCTACATAAGGATGCTAAGGAAACTATAGAGCCTGTGATGTATGTCAAAGAGTAGGGAAGCCATCAAGAAGATATGAGATTCCTTTAACACCTTAGTTAACTATACATGATTTTGAGAAATGGGCCATTGACTTTGTGGTACCCATCAACCCACCAGGAATGTGCACAAGATCTTGATACATTATCACTGCTACAGAATATTTGACCAAGTGGGCAGAAGCAAGAGAAGTTAAGGACTGTAGTGAAACTACAGCTGCATGGTTCATATTTGATGATATCATAACCATATTTGGATGTCCGAAGACCATTATGAGTGATCAAGGAACACATTTCATTAAAACAACTATTGAAGCCTTGACTCAGGAGGTCGAAGTTCACCATCAAAAGAGCACACCATACCACCCACAAGAGAATGGCACAATCAAAGATTTCAATAAGATATTGGAGACAGTGTTGACTAAGATTTGTAGTGTTAACAAAGATGATTGGGATCTAAGAATTACAATAGTTTTATGGGCTTATATAACTACCTGCAAAAAGTTAACCACATATACTCCCTTTAAGCCAGTGTATGGCTTGGAAGCAGTGGTACCTATGGAATACTTGGTTCCTTATTTAAGAATTGCAACATTTACAGGTATGGATTGCATCGACACTATTCAATATAGGATCGTGTAGTTGATGGAACTAAAGGAAGACATGTTCATTGTATGATTTCATCAGCAGGTACAAAAAGAGCAAGAAAAGGCTTACCATGACCAACATATCAAGAGAAAATCTTTTAAACAAGGATATTTGGTACTTTTATACGACAACAAGTTCATGAAGCATCCAAGAAAGTTC
The DNA here is from genome assembly GCA_009831015.1 of Picea engelmannii. Classification (NCBI taxonomy): domain Eukaryota; kingdom Viridiplantae; phylum Streptophyta; class Pinopsida; order Pinales; family Pinaceae; genus Picea; species Picea engelmannii. Next base: position 1,861,872 of record ML776625.1, on the reverse strand, counting down.
AGGACACATTGGCCTAGGCCATTTGAGGTCACCCATGTTACAGAAGGAGGAGTTTCATAGTTAAAGGCCCTTAATGGAGAATGGAAGGATGGTTTAGTAAATGATAGCCGATTGAAACTGTATTATGACAACCAAATTACTTCTAGTTCTCAGTAAAAGCAAGGTAGAAGTGTATAGGTACTAGGTGCATTTGAAATTGGGTACCAAACACGAAAAATATAGTCTACACATGATAGGAAGGTAAGAGCAGAAAACACAAGCTACAGTCTACAGTCGAAGTAATATAGGAGGCTTGACCCTAAAGTGACTCGGGACGAGTCACATGTGAGTGTTGGGGGCCTATTGGCCCTTGGTCATGTATTAAGGAAGAAAGAAAATATTAAATAAGAATAAAGACAAAGTATAAAGAGCGTGAAAGGTACACAAACTGAGGAGGGGTCGAAGTGGTTAAAGAAGTAGAAAAGAAGGAGCGAAGTAAAGGAAAACAAGATGTTGGAAGAGAAGATCCAGGAAGACAAAGAAGAAAGGAAGATGAATCATGGATAGTTCAATAAGTGGAAGAAGACACTAATAGGTGCTTTGGATCACCTCATGGAAAAGAAGGAAGAACAGATTGGTGAAGTCCTTAAAATGCATGCTATGTGGACCTATTTTTTTGGTACCTAGGGATTTTTCTCCCAGACTTCGGTATAGGGTTTCTAAGAGTCATAAAAGCATAAATAGAGGTCTATAAGAGTAGAGAGGGGTTGTTTTTGATGTAGAGAGATTGATATGTCAGAGTTTTATGTCTTAGAACATTCTAGTAAGTTTGGATCTTCAGCTGGGTGTGAAGATCTACTCTATTGCTGAGTGCGTAGGGAGAGGGAATAAAGAGAAAGAGAGAGAAAGATTTTCATATGAGTGCACTAATAGAACTGTATGTTTTCATCTATGTAATCAATAAACACATTTCAATGGATGTAGCCCTAGGGATAAGGTGAAGCACGTAAAATCTTGTTGTTCTATGTGATTGATACTATGTAATGTGCCATTTGTTATATTGTTATTGCATTATTGTTTTCCTACTGAATATAAGAAATATAACTACTTCAAAAAGTAAGATTAACACTGTTAAGAATATCTAGGTTATGTTACGTTGTTATTTGGAAATCATCTTGCTCTTCCTTTGGTTGTAGACACTTGTGTCATGAAACCCCCCTATAGCTACTTCAGGTGAGACTTAATCTCCTTCACAGGTGTTGTTGAAAGGGCCAGTAGTTAGGGTTTGTTGGTGCGTTTTTAGATTTTAACCCTAGGTCTGTGCCTATGCCAACAAGAATTCATAAATTTTACACATGTGGTATACTTCTCTCCACTTCAGTTTCTCTCTTTCCATTTCTAAGAGTCTCGATGTATCATCATACGTAGCTACGATTATTTATGTCTCACATTCCACTTGTCGTCTGATGTCAGAGGCCTCTGTCCTAAGTACCTTGCTTGTTGTATTCTTTCAAGGACACATAATTGAACCTACAGTAAAATGAAATGAGGTCAATGTAGATATTAAATTTACACATAATATGAGATTGAATTAAGAATTTGAACTACCAAAATAATTATTGGGGCTATATTGAGTGAAGAGTCATGATATAAGGATGATAAAGTGATGGTAATCATTCTTGAGTATATTTCTGAAAATTCGAGGAAGAAGGGATGAAAAATGTGCTCATAAGGAAAAATCCAAAGTTTAGAAATTAACTCCTTTGATGGAAATCAGAGTACTTTCTAACACATTTTATTTTTTGTATTGAACCAATTAGTTTTAAGGCTCCCAGGAAAACATTGAAATAGCTCTGATTAACGCATTTGTAGACAACTCTTCTGATGTGAATCATAGGATTTAAATCCAAGTATTATAAATTAAAGATAACCAACATAGTTACTTTGAACTCCTCTGATCGTATCAAAGGTGTTAACATGAACTCCTTTGATATGATTAGAAGAGTTATTACCAAGTGGATCGATTAAGAATTGAATGGTCAGGGAAGTTGTCTAGAATTTCTCTGATCATATCAGAGGAGCTAGCACGAAATCCTCCAATATGATCATAGGAGTTAACATGAATTAATCCGACGGGACTAGGGAAAAAAAAAGACCGCAGTTTCGATTTCCGAAGTTAGATAGATAAGAAAAACCTAGTCCCAAGTCTCATGATATGAATGGAAGTTTAGGTTAAGTGTCACTAGTGTAATCGATACCTCCTTGGGAAATAAAACTTTGGTTAATTTATTTTTCGGAGCACTCTCTAGATTATCTAGGTTAGAAGGGAAGCGAAAACCCCAAAATTGTGAAGGAAAAAACAAGGGGTGGGGGAACAATATATAAATGGAATTGGTTGTAGAGGGGTAGGGTATAAGGATGGATATATGAAAGGAGGTATTCCAAAAAAAAAATATAAAAAAAAAAAGAAGAATCCTAACCCTAGCAAGGGAGGAAAAATGTCGAGACATACCTGGAAACCTTTACTGCTACGTGGAAGACCCTGATAGGTTATGAGTGTCAACTTTAATGGCTCAACACGTTCTATTTTTGGAGTGATATTTCTTACCCTATACACCTTAGATAAATAATAGGAATTCAAGGTTTCTAGGTAAATATAAAGAAGTCGATGAACTAACAATTAATGTGGTAGTTGATGGGATATTTATGGCCAGAGGACTTGGGATTAAGTCCTCTGATCACATCCATGAACATGGAGGAAAATCCTTTGATGGTTATTGAAGGAGTTGAAACCAAATCCTATGATACAATTGGAGGAATCGATGTCAACTTTCATGATAAGAGTTTCATCAGAGAGTGTGAGGGGAACTCCTCCAATGTACATCAAATGAGTTAGAGGAAACTTTGGTGTTTTTCTCCAGGATTTCAAAAAAAATAATTTCTTCAAGAAATCTCTTTGCCAATGTTTTCTTCTCCTAAGTAAGACTTCCCAAAGAAGCTTGAGATAAAGATATAGGGTGATGGAAGAATCTTTCCAAAACATACAAAAGGAAGGGGGATCAATTTTCCTGAAATAAAAACACAATGGAAACCTTGAAAATGGAGGGTTGTAGTGCCTGGAATAACACCTTGTTTGTCTCCCTAAGAAATCTCTTTATAGTGTTAAGAAATCTCCCTGAGCTTGGCACACCAAAATAAAAAAACTTCTTCTTGACAATGGATTTTGTAGATACAATTATGATCCTAACTACTATACCACGAAATTAGGAACCCATATCATAATCCTTCTTCTTTATGTTGATGATCATATCCTAACTAGTAGTGACCTTAAACTTTTAAACCATGTAAACACCATCCTTAAGAATAAATTTGTAATTACCAACTTAGGATATTTTCACTATTTTGTTGGCCTACAAGTATTTCAAACTAAGTAAAGAATATTTATCTTATAGTCTCAGTATGCATGTGACCTTCTTCGTTTCTTTCCCATGGATTATTCTAAGCTAGCCCCTTCTCCCTTCTAGTTTAGAGTCAATATAATTTCAACCTATACTTCTCCTGAAGTTGATGCCACTTTGTACTATTAGTTAGTTGGTAGGCTATTATATTTGAATCATACATATCATAATATTTCCTTTGTTGTTGGTGTTTTTTCCTAGTATAGGAAAACACCCCATGAAATCCATTGGAAAGAAGCTAAAAGGATACTTCGATATGTCTAGGGTACATTTTAGTTCGCGATACATTAAAGCTCGGGGGGGACTCATATATAGGTTGGTTTTACTGATTGTGATTGGTTGGTGATCCTAATTATTGAAAGTCTATTGCAAGTTATGTTTCAAGCCTTGCTTAAGGACCTACCACTCGAGTGTGTAAGAAACAACAAGCTATTTCACTTTCTTCACAGAAGAAAAGTACCGAGAAATGGTTAATGCAAGTCACGAAACCTTGTGGCATCGACTTATTCTTTCATAGTTTGTCTTCCAGTAGTAGCATCCGACCACCCTTTTGTGTGAAAATTAGAGTGCCATCAAGCTCACCAAAGGTCTAGTTGAACAAGAGCATATAAAACACATCAAGATACACATGCACTTCATCGAAAAACTCATTCATGATTGATTTATTGAAGTGTTATTTTTATCTACAGAAGATCAAGTTGCAAATATTTTCACAAAGTCTCTTACAAAAGAAAATATTTCCAAACTTTGAACTTTGTTAGGAGTTTAAGAAGTTGTCATTAAGGGGGGATAGGTTCTAATGCCCCCTTCCTTCTCATGTTGTTTCATCTTTGTAAATATTTTGATCCTATCCCAAGTTGTTCTTAAAGGGAGATGATAGAATATTTAGACTCTTAGGAGTTATTTAAGATCAAATTGGTTTAATGTGTCATTAGGTAAAAGTGTTTTTCTTAGCGTGTTTCTTTAGTATGAATTAATATGCATTTGTAGTTAGATAATTTGATGGTAATGATATTTTACCAAAATAGATTGATATGATCGATCCTATTCTCCTTGATATTAATGGGTATATTGATTTGTGGATTAACACCATATTGGTCCATAATATTTATTTTTAAAATCATGGAGGGTCATCTGTCGATGATCGATTGTGAGAAACTTTCTTGTAAATTTCACTACAATATTTTATTTTGAATTAATAAATTGATCCAAGTGAACATGTTGGTTGGGGCTATGGATGTTTCCCTATAGGGGTTTTACATGTAAAAACATTGGTGTGTTGATATTTTATATGGTTGTGTGAATGGTTACTAAAGGTGTTAATCCTCCATTGGAATACATGTGTTGTTGAAAATAAATAGTATTTTCCAAGAATGGCTTGAGTTTAGGCTATCATCAACTTAGAATAAAAGAAGAATATATCACCAAGACAACATCCAAGACATTATATAAAAACTATAAGTTTGTGTTAGTGTCATTTGGGACATAGAATGCACAAACCATATTCATGTGACTTGTTATCGCGCAGTTTGTATTTTAGGTCACAGGCTAAAGGATAGAGGACAAACTGGCGCAACAGGAACCTTCCCCACCCAATGTCACCTTGATGGGGAGGTTCTTTTTGTTTAGGGAGGTTATCCCAAGGGAGACCTCCCTGGTAACCTGGGGTTTGAAGAGGCAATGGATACAAGTTCAAGTGTTAAGATTTCCCTCCTCGCAGGTTACCACCAATATCAGATAGTCCGACTAATAAGCCAATAAAGAAGTGAAGTTCCTATTGAAAACACATGCCCGGAACAATATAATAACAACACAATATGTATATTTGTAGGCTATAACTCAAAGGGTTAGTACTTATTAACTATCTTATTTCATTCAATAAGCAATGTAATAGATAAGATGAAGTCAACGTTCTGTTAATTAGCCAATGAAAGATCACCAATTCATCAATATCTACCAAAATGACCAAGCCTACAGTATATCCAATCAACAATTTGTTCAGTAAATGCTTGACGTCATATTTTAATTTCTTATTATCAGTCAAAAGGGGGTTGCGTCAACTATGACGTTAGCCTAGGTTAGCAGTGTTAGGGTTAGTTAGGGTTTCAAAAAATTAAAGTTTGAAATATGGTTTTGTACACTAGAAACTCAACATTGTAGATATTACCAGTGCCTTAGCGTAAATGGGGTCAAAAGAAAGGGCACAAAGTCTCAGGAGGATTAAATCTTAGAGACTGGAAGGTAGGGTTCTAAGGTGTTGCAATGGTAGGGCCCTAGAATCAAAACCCTAGGGGAAGGAGGCTCACTCTGGTGTTGCTTAAGCAAGGCCTCGTGCTCCTTCCTCCTTCTCTAAATAAACTTGGAAAAATGGCTAGCTTCAAAGTATAAATCTAAGGGAGAAGGTGTTGCAAAGGCAAGGCCTTCAAACCCTAGAAGGTGAAACCCTAGGTGTAGTCCAACTAGGCCTAGGACGTCTCCTCTTTTCAACCTATAACTTCAATGCTAGCTCAGAAAAAAGAATGAAAAGTGTAGCAACGGTTAGGCTATATATTCTTCTTTCAATGGCTGAAAACTATTTCTCAACATGGGGACATATAGCAATGACCTACTTATGTTCTTGCTACCTAGGGTTTTAAAATCAACAAGTTATAAGTAAATGCAAGAATACTAACCTACAATCATTCAATCAAGAAGTTTTGTAGGAAAAAAAAAACACTTACATATCATGAAGAAAAGCACATGCAAACCCTAGTTGTAAACCTTCCATGAGAGAAATGCCATAAATGCCAAGAGAAATCCTCCTCCAAGAATAGCGCCTCACTTAAAACACCAAAAATACCCAAACTAGGGTGCAAGTTTTGAGATCTCATAAGAGAGTGAGTTGTGTTATGTTCAAATGAGGGAAAAACATCCTCAATATATATCAATCCATGACCTTTAATTTACAAAATAGGTCATTAAAACAGTCGACAAGGTTGACTACAAAATTTACACTGTTTTTACATTAACTACTAGATAAATGACATAAAATGAGCAAAAGGTGGGATGTCAAGCCCTTCTGAGGGAGAAGTTGGCCCTTTTTAGTCATATACAACATCCAGAAGTCAGGCGTTAGCCCCTTTAGGGATCCTCCAAGCTGCCACATGTGCCAACAACCTCATCACACTACCACATGCTCAAGGTCATGTCCAGATCTCCTCGGTGATGTCCTGCCCATCAAGAGGAAAATGTTCCATCTAAAGTGGGTGATCCCCCCTAGGCCGGGCTCAGCCAAAGTTTCATGGTTGGAACATCCTTCCTTTATTCATGTGCAAAGTCTCATCATAGCACTGCCCTATCTCTGCCATCCCAACAACCATCTGATGGGATCTTTAGCCCCATGGAGGTTCGAGCTAATCATCTCACCATGTGTACCGATCCACTGGTACCTGTCCGTCGGATATGGTCCTACACATAAAAAAAAATTTCCTCTATGGGCTCATTAGTCCTTGGGATCATAGAAATGTCAGTCATATTTCATCGTTAAATTTATCAAATACATGTGTAAAACCCCTAGTATATCCTTCAATAACTCAAAGATATTATACTGATCTACTATAAAAAGTTGAAGAAAGAGACAAAATAACCTATTGGGCCAGTATCCATAAGAAGAAGAAAGTTTCCATAGGATATTATTCAATCCATGTAACATGAGGTGGTACGGTCTAAGGATGTCCAGTCATAGTGAAGACCAAGGGTAAGTATTGTCCATGGGTGCCTTTGTAAGAGGTGAGTTGTACCTGTCATGGATGCATTTCTTTCCAAGACCTTTCTTTCTTTTGTTCTTTCTTTTATTTATTACTTTTTCTTTCTTTTTTTCTTCAAGGTATGACCAGAGGACACTGCCTTGGCGTGGTGACCAAAGCTGACAGTGTTACCCACAAGTATTTTCGCAGAAATGATAAGGATGACTCGTGATGAGACCCCCTTTCCCTTGGCCATGCAATCAAGGGTCATTGCCCTGGCATGGTAACCAGATAATGGAAATGTCATACTGCTAGATACCTATGAACATAATGGGTCGTCTCATGATGAGACCTCCCATCCTCTTGGTTAGGTCTTGTTTTATTCTTTTCTTCGGGTCCCTTTTGTTTCTTATCGAGAGGCCTTTTATTTCCTTCTCGGGGATCCCTGGGTGAGGCATCTCTAGGTTTTATTTCCTATGGATTTTATCTTTTACCATTTGCTTTTACCTCCTAGGCCTTTATCCCCTTATTCCCATAGGACAAGGTGTAACCCCCTCAAATAGGTCATCCTAATGCCCGGACTAGGGGAATGGGATGGATGTAAGGGAGATAAGATTTAAAATGATAATATGGTGGGAGTAGATGATGGCTCTTCAAATCCCCCCCGGGGGCTAACGAAAACCCATGGGTACAAGCTTGCTAGTGCACCTCGTTAATCCCCCCCAACAATGGTCAAGTGGGTTAGTGTAAGATCCAAGAAGTTTTCAGAAATGTAAGGAACCCGATGCTTATACCTGCAAGTTATAATGATCAAACATGACACATACCATGATACCTGGACCAATTACCTCATGGAGAAAGAGTCTTCTCTGATGCAAGTCCAAGCCGATGGTGATGGATGTTGCTTCTACTGACAGGACAGGTTTGATGGAGAAGAAGAAGGATGGGCCCTCCAGGGCCATGCTTAGGTCAATCCTGCTCTCGGTACTCCATGTCTAGGACCTGTGGGCCTTGAGACATGATCTCCTAGTTATCCCTAGAAATTCGGGATAACATATGGCTCCAACTCTGGGACATGTGCTCACTGTAGAGCACATGAGAACCTCATCATCTCTAGCATAAACCTATAGACCTGCTCACACTCGAATAGGGAATCAACAACAAAGGTGGGGTGGTATTTCCACCCCGCAAATATAATATATATATATATGACTGAAAAATAATCAATAATGTAAAGCAAACGACTTACCTACACTTACCTTTGGCTGGATGTTTGGTGTAGTCAAATAACCAATGAAGCCAATCCAACAATGTCCCATAATACCTACCTTTGTGCTTCATCATAAACCAGAACAATGACAAGTCAAGCACAAAAACATCATGAGTTATAATGGATAGATCATATCATCAGAAAAGTCAGAATCTAACTCATGGAGGCAGGTGGGAGGGATAAAATACTGCCATGTCCATCTCTGAGGAAAGTACTCAATCCACTTCAAGAAAGGGTCATGAAAAATGCAAGGTTCATAAAACCGACTAAGAGGACCTGCAAAATGGTTACCGAGGACATCCTCACGCTCTGAATTCAAAGAAGGGATCGACAAAGATCTAGCAGAAGACTGGGAAACTATAAAGGGAAAGTTGAAAAACTGACTGAAACATGCAGTACCCAACCAACCCTTGGATTTTAGGGTTTTCCTAAGAAGAAACTCAACATTAAAAATATACTTCTCAAGCACACCTTTAATGGACAAGCACAGTAAAGTAACAATAGGTGGCTGGAGTGAAAATCCATGAGAGACTTTCCTTAGGAAAACAATGTTCTCACTTGTATCAAAATCTGAGAAGATAGGTGATTAACAATCATCTTCACAAAATAAATCCAAATGCTCAGAAGAACAGTCATCAAAGTCCTGAATGTATGAGCAAAAATCATCAGGAAAATAAGGTATTGGGTCATCCTTGGTCTTTTGGAAGGTATGGGTAAAAACCTCATCTCTTTGTTCCCACTGGTCAAAAGTAATATGTTGTGGTCATTGCAAGGGCAACATCCGAAGATGATTTTTTATGTCATATATGGGATCTGTATCATAACTAAATGCATCCCATCTATGTCTCCCAACATGTATGAACTCGTCGAAATCAACTATGTCAGTATCAATATCATAACATGGAGGAGTCAAAACATCCAATACTTCTGTACTCTCTGTGTCATAAGGCAAAGAACTACTAAAAAATTGTAAGGGGGGGTAATTTACCTCGCTTACTCCTTCCTGTGCAAGAGATTCAAGGATTTGGATAGATTCATCAGGTGGAAGATCTGCCTCTACATCTTTAGTCTCGAGACATAGGGGATCTAGCTTGTCCAAGGGTTCCATTCCTTCTTCATTTTCTGATTCATAGAACAAGGTATCATCCAAAGAATGAAAATGACTTACCTCACTCTCTTCATCTTGTGCAGGAGGGATAGGATCTCAAAGAAATTCATCAAACTTAGGAGCGATTACTGGTGTTTCATCCTTATCATTCACGTTTCTGGTTATATCTTTGCTGCATTCTATTGGATTATGGGAGAGGTCTTACTCCTCTTCAATGGGTTGATAATGGTCTTCATAAACCTCGTCTCTTAATTCAGAGGATTCTTGGTATTGATCATGATATGTTCTCCTAAGATCTTCCACAATCTCTGTGGTGAATCCTTTGTGGTCTAAGGTTACCATGAGGTTTTGAAGGAAATCTTCATATGTTTGGCAATCTGGCTTAGTAAGGTCTATAAACCTACTGATGAGGTGTATGAAAGATGATATACCCCTTTCCTTGCAACAACTCTTAAAACGATTTTGTAAGTAGGATGGCAGGGTGAGCAAAACAACTTTATAAGATCATCCTCTCCTCCCAACTTTATCTTGCTCAAATACTCCAAAAAATTTACTATATGAGGAGCTGGGAGGCCCAAAAATGTTGGAGAGTTGTCTAGCCATTTTGTATCAAAGTAATTTGGGTATCCTTGAAAACTTATGAAATCAATACTTGGACACATTTTTTCCCAGTGTGCCATGATCCCATAATTTGAAAATACCACAAAAAGTAATGTGGCACCCTAAGAAATATTAGTGGAGTCGCCAGATAGTTTTCCTGAAACTATCAAAGAATAGGGGAATAAAGTCTAGTGGAGTTGCCAGGTAATCTTGTAAGAGAAAAGGTCTTTGAGTCAAGGCTTACCGAAATATTTGTCATTGAGGAAGATTGACTCAGTGTTCCCTGACAATGATGCCAAAATGTTATCGCGCAATTTGAATTTTAGGTCACAGGCTAAAGGATAGAGGACAAACTGGTACAACAGGAACCTTCCCCACCCAATGTCACCTCGATGGGGAGGTTCTTTCTGTTTAGGGAGGTTATCCTAGGGGAGACGTCCCCGGTAACCTGGGGTTTGAAGAGGCAATGGATACAAGGTCAAGTGTTAAGATTTCCCTCCTCGCAGGTTACCACCAGTATCAGATAGTCCGACTAATTAGCCAATAAAGAAATGAAGTCCCTGTTGAAAACACCTACCTAGAACAAGATAATAAGAACACAATATGTATATTTGTAGCCTATAACTCAAAGGGTTAGTACTTCTTAACTATCTGATTTCATTCAATAAGCAATGTAATAGATAAGATGAAGTGAACGTTCTGCTAATTAGCCTATGAAAGATCACAAATTCATCAATATCTACCAAAATGACCAAGCCTATAGTATATCCAATCAACAATTTGTTCAGTAAATTCTTGACGTCATCTTTTAATTGCTTATTATCAGTCAAAAGGGTGCTGCATCAACTATGACATCAGCCTAGGTTAGTAGTGTTAGGGTTAGTTAGGGTTTCAAAAAATTAAAGTTTGAAAGATGGTTTTGTACACTAGAAACTTAACGTTGGAGATATTACCAGTGCCTTAGGGTAAATGGGGTCAAAATCAAGGGCACAAAGTCTTGGGAGGATTAAAACTTAGAGACTGGAAGGTAGGGTTCTAAGGTGCTGCAATGGCAGGGCCTTAGAATCAAATCCCTAGGGGAAGGAGGCTCACTCCGATGTTTCTTAAGCAAGGCCTCATGCTCCTTCCTCCTTCTCTGAATACACTTGGCAAAACAGATAGCTTCAAAGTATAAATATAAGGGAGAAGGTGTTGCAAAGGCAAGGCATTCAAACCCTAGAAGGTGAAACCCTAGGTGTAGTCCAACTAGGTCTAGGACGTCTCCTCTTTTCAACCTATAAATTCAATGCTAGCTCAGAACAAAGAATGAAAAGTGTAGCAATGGCTAGGCTATATCTTCTTCTTTCAATGGTTAAAAACTATTTCTCAACATGAGGACATATAGCAATGACCTACTTCTGTGCTTGCTACCTAGGGTTTTAAAATCAACAATTTATCAGTAAATGCAAGAATACTAACCTACAATCATTCAATCAAGAAGTTTTGCAGGAAAATAAAAAACACTTACATATCATGAAGAAAAGAACATGAAAACCCTAGTTGTAAACCTTCCATGAGATAAATGTCACAAATGCCAAGAGAAATCCTCCTCCAAGAGTAGTGCCTCACTTAAAACACCAAAAATACCCAAACTAGGGCGCAAGTATTGAGATCTCATAAGAGAGTGAGTTGTGTTATGTTCAAATGAGGGAAAAACATCCTCAATATATATATATCTATCCCTGACCTTTAATTCACAAAATAGGTCATTAAAACAACTGACAAGGATGACTACAAAATTTACACTGTTTTTACATTAACTGCTAGATAAATGACATAAAATGAGAAAAAGGTGGGATGTCAAGCCCTTCTGAGGGAGACATTGGCCCTTTTTGGGCATATCCAGCATCCAGAAGTCAGACGTTAGCCCTTTTAGGGATCCTCCAAGATGCCACACGTGCCAACAACCTCATCACACTACCACACGCTGAAGGTGATGTCCAGATCTCCTGGGTGATGTCTTGTCCATCAAGAGGAAAACGTTCCATCTAAAGTGGGTGATCCCCCCTAGTCCAGGCTCAGCCAAAGTTTCCTAGGTGGAACATCCTTATTTTCTTCATGTGTAAAGGCTCATCATAGCATTGTCCTGTCTCTGTCATCTCAACAACCATCTGATGAGATCTTCAGCCCCATGGATGTTCAAGCTAATCATTTCCCCATGTGTACCAGTCCACTGGTACCCGTCCGTCTGGCATGGTCCTGCACATAAAAAACTTCTCCCTCCATGGGCTCATCAGTCCTCGGGATCATAACAATGTCAGTCATATTTCATCATTAAATTTATCAAATACATGCATAAAACCCCTAGCATATCATTCAATAGCTCAAAGATATTATACTGACCTACTATACAAAGTCGAAGAAAGAGACAAAGTAACTTATTGGGCCAGTATCCATAAGAAGAAGAAAGTTTCCAAAGGATATTAGTCAAGCCATGTAACATGAGGTGGTATGGTCTAAGGATGTCCAATCATAGTGAAGACCAGGGGTAGGTATTGTCCGTGGGTGCCTTTGTAAGAGGCGAGTTGTACCTATCATGGATGCATTTCTTTCCAAGACCTTTATTTCCTTTGTTCTTTCTTTTTTTTATTACTTTTTCTTTATTTTTTGCTTCAAGGTATGACCAGAGGACACTGCCTTGGCGTGGTGACCAGAGCTGACAGTGTTACCCACGAGTATTTTCACAGAAATGATAAGGCTGGCTCGTGATGAGACCCCCTTTCCCTTGTCCATGCAACTAAGGGTCATTTCCCTGGCGTGGTAACCAGATAATGGCAATGTCATACTGCTAGATACCTATGAACATAATGGGCTGGCTCATGATGAGACCTCCCATCCTCTTGGTTAGGTCTTGTTTTATTATTTTCTTCGGGTCCCTTTTGTTTCTTATCGAGAGGCCTTTTATTGCCTTCTCGGGGATCCCTTGGCGAGGCATCTCTAGGTTTTATTTCCTATGGATTTTATCTTTTACCAGCTACTTTTACCTCCTGGGCCTTTAGCCCCTTCTTCCCACAGGACAAGGTGTAACCCCTCAAATAGGTCACCCTAATGCTCGGACTAGGGGAATGGGATTGATGTAAGGGAGATAAGATGTAAAATGATAATATGGTGGGAGCAGACGATGGCTCTTCAAATCCCCCCTAGTGGCTAACCAAAACCCATGGGTACAAGCTTGCTAGGGCACCCCGTTAAACCCCCAACAATGGGAATGTGGGTTAGTGTAAGATCCAAGAAATTGTCAAAAATTTAAGGAACCTGATGCATATACCTAAAAGTTATAATGATCAAACATGACACATACCATGATACCTGGACCAATTACCTCATGGAGCAAGAGTCTTCTCCGATGCAAGTCCAAGCCGATGGTGATGGATGTTTTTGCTACTGATAGGACAAGTCTAATGAAGAAGATGAAGGATGGGCTCTCCAGGGCCATGCTCGGGTCAATCCTGCTCTCGATACTCCATGTCTAGGACCTGTGGGCCTCGAGACATGATCTCCTAGTTATCCCTAGAAATCGGGGATAACATGCCTGATGAATGGAGTGTTCAAGGAATATTTGTACAAATTTGTAATTTTTTTCTTGGATGATATACTCATGTACTCAAGGATAGATGAGAAACATGAGAAACATTTTAGGATGGTGCTAGAAGTATTGAGAGAGAATTAGTTGTATTTAAATTTAAGTGCTTCTTCTATCAAAGGAATATTCATTACTTAACACATATTATTTCAGAGGAGGGAATAGTAGTTGATCTTGAGAATATTGGGGCCATTAGAGGATGGATAGTACCAAAGAATTTTATATAGGTCATATAATTCATGGGATTTGAAGTTTATTACATAATATTCATTAAATATTTTTGAAAGATTGAAAACCAATTACTTGTTTGCAAAAGGGTGTAAAATTTGAATGGACTTATGAGTGTAAAGAATTTTTTTAGCAACTAAAGAATATTTTTACAAGTGAACCAATATTGAGAATTGCAGACCCAAATGAATATTTTTTTGTATGAACTAATGCATGCAAGGGAGGGTCTGGTGGAATCCTCATACAGAATGAGTATGTGATATGTTATGAGCCAAGAAAGTTGAAAGAACATAAGAGGAACTATGCCACACATGATTTAGAATTGGTAGTTATCATTCATACATTGAAAATGTGGAGACATTATCTCATGTGTAGAAAATTTGAACTAAGAATAGAGCATAGTGCTCAAAGACGTGTTTTTGGAAAACCAACACTAAATTCCAGGAAAACTAGATGGATAGAATTCGTCAATGATTGATTTTGAAACAAAGAATATAAAATTCAAGAAGAACCAAGTGGTTGATTCACTTAGCATTTGAGTGCATGAGATGCATCTTATATCCATTAGCATGTACATGTCTAATTTAAAAGAAAATATTTTAAAGGGTGCAAATTCTAGTCAACACTATATGCAAATAAAAGAAGCATTACAACAAGGAAATATTTAGAAGAAATTTAAAGATAATGAGCTGAAAGAGGATGGAGTCCTCATGTACAAGTGAAAGTTATATGTTCCAAATTCCAAAGAGATGAAAAATATAGTGATGCAGGAAATGCACAATGTACCTTATGATGGGATCCCATGATATCAAAAATCAAATGAAGTTGTAAGAAGACAATACATTTTTCCAGATATCAAGAAATAGGTGTCTTATTACATAGCCAAATGACTAGAATGTCAAAAGGTAAAGGTTTCACATAGACATTTAGTTGGACTACTATAGCCATTTCCGATTGGACCTAAGTGGAAATGGGACATTGTGATAGTGTATTTTATTACTATTCTACACAGAATAGTGAGGAAGCATGATTCCATCATGGAAGTGGTGGATAAATTAACTAAGGTTGAACATTTTGTTCCAATGAAGAAAACTCACAAGGAAACCAACATTGCAGTAATTTACATGAAGGAAACGCCATGCTAAATGGTGTGCCTAAGGGAATTGTTTCTGACAGAAGCCCCAAGTTCACATCAAATTTCTAGAATGGGTTGTTTAAAGGGTTTGGGACAAATCTAAATTGGTACAAAATATCACCTAGATTCAAACATACAAACAAAGAGGACTAACAAGATAATTGAGGATATGCTAAGAATGTATGTAATGCAATATCCTTCCAAGTGGAAAGACTACATCGATATAGTTTAATTTTATTACAATAATGGGTATTATGAATCACTAAAGATGATTCCATCTGAATCATTGTATGACAAAAATTGCAACATCCCAGTGATATAGGATAATTCGACAGACTGAGCAGTTATTGGGATAGAATTGCTAAGGAAAATGGAAGAGAAGAGGATAAATATCTAACATAATTTAAATGTTGCATGGGATAGGAAAAATATTTATGTAGATAAAAACATGACTTACAAGGAATTTAAAGCGGGAAATCATGTAATTTTAAAAGTAAATTTAGCAAAATAGAGATCTTTGAGTTTAAGAATTTTCCCTAAGTTTGCAGCAATATATTGTGGGCCATTTGAAGTCTTGGAGAAGATAGACCCAATTGCATACATTATTCCATTGCTTGCGTCCATGATAATTCATAATATGTTTCATGTGTCTTTATTGGAGAAATATGTTCCTAATCCTAACCATGTAATTTATTGGACTGTCATCGAGGTGGAACATGAAGGAGAATTTTGGGTAGAATTGACACACATCCTATATTAGAAATTCAAAGTTCTTAATAACAAAACTATCAATTTTTTAAAGGTACAAATGATATGATATGGTCCTAAGGACACTACATGGTAGAATGAGGATACCATGCGAGAGGAATACCTGCAATTCTTTTGCAAATTAAAAGAAAAAAATTGAACGTGCATTTGTATGTCACCATGGAACTTAGGATATGTTTTTGGTAGGTAGAGTTCTTGGCACCACATATCGGATATTCTTGTCCAACTTGTGCTAGAGATATGGAAGATGATCTAGGTGGATATCAGTGGCTACCCACCTTTTCCAAATGGCTCAAAACAGTTTTCTGGCCATTTTGGCAATTTACTATTTTTAGCAGGTTTTAACTTCCAGGGCCATTTTGAGGGTTCAAATGAAGGTTTTTAAAGATAGAGGTTCTCAATGATGTCCAAAGGCATGATTGAGCTCCCAAAATGAATCTCCTTGACAATACCTTTCGAACAAGCTATCACACGCCAAAAACGAAGATCGTATGAAAAAGTTACGACCCCAGGAAGTTGATGTACTCACTTACCCAAACGGGGCCCACATGACTTTTGGCGCTTCATCTCCTAGGGTTAGGTCTTTGGATGTCTAAGACTTTTGGAATTCCCGTTTATTGTAAAAAGGCCTTTAGATCCTCATTGTAATCATCTTCTTGCGAATGCGAGTAGCCGTCACATCTCTTCTCAGAGATAAGCTACCACCATTCTAGCGAGTCTTTCACTCTGTATTTTTACAGTCTCTGTACATTTATTTCATTAATAGAAATCGTGTATTACTGTATATTTGTGTTTATGGTTGCATATCTGATACATTTCTATTATATTATTGAATATCTGCAATATCTCTGTGCATTTCTTTATTATATCTCCACTCTCATTTCGTGCCGAAAATATTCCGGATCAGTGGTATCAGAGCAGGCTGCTCTTGATCGTTTTTTAGTGCATGTCCCCGACGAGGTCCGAGTATAGCAAGTTGGGTCTCAAGATTGTCTCTCTCGAGGACAATCGCTCTCTCACACCCAAGAAACCCTCAATGGTGGAAGAAAAGAAAAATGATGGAGCAGACGATCCTATCAGTATGTTGCTTGAGAAAGCTCTCACGCGACAGAGGGACGAAATGATGGAGAATTTTTCCCACATCCTTCAACGCTTGTCGATAGCATCAAGCGCATCTTCATCAAGCGACCAATTTGGAAGCACCTCGCCTTTCAAGGTACAGGTTAATTTTGATATTCCCGTATTTGAAGGTCAAATAGATGCAGATGCCCTAGATAAATGGTTAAATCTGTTAGAAGGTTATTTCTTTGTTCATAGATTTTCAGACAAGGAAAAGATCACCTTCGCACTCCTTAAGGCTCTCCCCCATGTCAAACATTGGTGGGAAACTTACTGGGAGCAGAGTTCCATAAAGGATTCTGGAATATATGGGGTCAATCCCACTTGGGAATTTTTTGTGGATGCGGTAAAGGAACAGTACTACCCTGTTAGTAACTATGAGGACCAGTACATGAGATGGACCACACTACGGAAAGAGAAGGGCCAATCAGTTCTAGAGTTCACCAATAGCTTCCATACCTTGCGCACCAAGATGGGTATCAAATAATATGAATGACATTTGGTTCTGAAATACCGTGGGGCTCTACACAGATACATCCAAACTGAAATGGATTTTCTGGACATCTCATCACTCGGTGCTGCCTATCGATATGCTGTTAAAATAGAGCAGAAATTTAAGCAATAGAACAAACGGGAGTTCATGTCTGCAAGTCCACAACAACCAAAGTATGCAAAGAGAACCTTAACAAAGAGTCTCCTGAAAACCATTCCAAGCCATAGGAAGACAAAGAAGGACACCAGAAAATGGTGCGATTTCCACAAAATCCCCTGGCACAACACCGACGAATGTCACTCAAAAAAATCATTGGTGGTTGAGATCAAATACAAGGAGACGAACCCTAATTCAAAATCTTATTCTAAAAATACTGGTAAAAGATGGATCATCGACGCAGACCCCACTGCTATTATCGCAACCGCAGTAATTCAACCAGAAGAACCAACAGATCCAGAAGAGGGGGAGTGCCTTTTTCATTCATAGATGTGGGTGAAGGGGACCCCGCTGCATTTTATTGTTGATAGCAAAATCCAGAAGAACCTCATCTCAACAGAGGTCATCAAACAATTGTGATTGTTGACAACACCACACCCGCAACCATACAGCATTGTGTGGCTTCGCCAAGGATGAGATGTTTGTGTCAGCCAACAGTGTCGATTGTCATATGGCATCCAACCCTTCAAGGATGAGGTATTATGTGATGTTTCCCCACTAGATGTCTTGATGTTCTCTTGGGCCAGTCATATATGTGGAAACGCCATGCTATCTATGAGTCTCGACCCCGTAGTGTCATTATTACTCTGGGGGGTCATCCCTAAAGGATACCAAAGGTAGTTCCAACTATTGCCCCACCTAAACAGTGCCGCAAGGTAGTATCTCATACTACAAAATTCATCTTCTCCACAATCTTTTCAAAGGGTGAACAGAAGGATACTGCAGCCACCACAGTTTCGACCAAAGCACCTTCTATCCAACAGAAGCAGGTCGACAAGGTTACAGAAAAGAACGAAGATTCCTTCTACACACAGTCATATAAAATAGCCATACTGGTTAAAAAGGTCCAAACCTTCCAGCCACAGGTTCATGACAGATTTCCACAAACTAAGCAGCGTGACTTCTCGAGCAAGACAAGCAGCTCACCAAGATGTAGATTCAACAAATGTTTTTCCCTCTTCCCCAGGAACTCAACGCAATGGAGACCATTGCTTCCTAAGGAGGGAGGATTTATCTAGGTGGATATCGGTGGATACCCACCTTTTCCAAATGGCTCAAAATAGTTTTCTGGCCATTTTGGCAATTTACTATTTTTAGCAGGTTTTAACTTCTGGGGCCATTTTGAGGGTCCAAATGAAGGTTTTTCGAGATAAAGCTTCTCAATGATAGAAAAAGGAATGATTGAGCAACCAAAACGAATCTCCTCCACAATACCTTTCCAACAAGCTATCACACGCCTAAAACGGAGATTGTATGCAAAAGTTACGATCCCGGGAAGTTGATGTACTCACTTACCCAAACGGGGCCCACATGACTTTTGGCGCTTCATCTCCTAGGGTTGGGTCTTTGGATGTCTAGGACTTTTGGCATTCCTGTTTATTGTAAAAATGCCTTCAGAGCCTCATTGTAATCATCTTCTTGTGAATGCAAGTAGCCGTCACATCTCTTCACGGAGATAAGCTGCCACCATTCTAGCGAGTCTTTCACTTTGTATTTTTACAGTCTCTGTACATTTCTTTCATTAATAGAAATTGTCTATTACTGTATATCTGTGTTTATGGTTGCATATCTGAAACATTTCTGTTATATTATTGAATATCTACAATATCTCTGTGCATTTCTTTATTATATCTCCGCTCTCATTTCGTGCCGAAAATAATCCGGATCAGTGGTATCAGAGCAGGCTGCTCTTGAACGTTTTTTAGTGCATGTCCCTAACGAGGTCCAAGTATAGCAAGTTGGGTCTCAATATTTTCTCTCTTGAGGACAATTTCTCTCACACACCCAAGAAACCCTCAATGGCGGAAGAAAAGAAAAATGATGGAGCAGACGATCCTATCAGTCTGTTGCTTGAGCAAGCTCTCACGCGGCAGAGGGATGAAATGATGGAGAATTTTTCCCACATCCTTCAACGCCTGCCGACATCATCAGGCGCATCTTCATCAAGTGACCACTTTGTAAGCACCTTTCCTTTCAAGGTACAATTTAATTTTGATATTCCTGTATTTAAAGGTCAAATAGATGCACATTCCCTAGATAAATGGTTAAATCTGCTAGAAGGTTATTTCTCTGTTCATAGTTTTTCAGACAAGGAAAATATCACCTTCGAACTCCTTAAGGCTCTCCCCTATGTCAAACATTGGCGGGAAACTTACTGGGAGCAGAGTTCCACAGAGGATTCTGGAATACATGGGGCCGAGCCCACTTAGGAATTTTTTGTGGATGCGGTAAAGGAACAGTACTACCCTGTTGGCAACTATGAGGACCAATACATGAGATGGACCACACTACAGCAAGAGAAGGGCCAATCGGATCTAGAGTTCACTAATATCTTCCATACCTTAAGCACCAAGTTGGGTATCAAAGACTCTGAATGACATTTGGTTCTGAAATACCGTGGGGCTCTACACAGATACATCCAAACTGAAATGGATTTTCTGGACATCTCATCACTCGGTGCTGCCTATCGTTATGTTGTTAAAATCGAGCAGAAATTTAAGCACCAGAACAAATAGGAGTTCGGTTCTGCAAATCCACAACAACCAAAGTATGACAAAGACAACCCTAACAAACAGTCTCCCGAAAACCAGTCCAAGCCACAGGGAAAGAAGGGTCACAGGAAGACAAAGAAGGACACCGGAAAATGGTGAGATTTCCACAAAATCCCCTGGCACAACACCGACGAATGTCACTCAAAA
Organism: Picea engelmannii; assembly: GCA_009831015.1. Classification (NCBI taxonomy): domain Eukaryota; kingdom Viridiplantae; phylum Streptophyta; class Pinopsida; order Pinales; family Pinaceae; genus Picea; species Picea engelmannii. The sequence continues at coordinate 1,841,452 of ML776625.1, read as the reverse complement.
CAGTCATTGGTGGCTGAGATCAAAGACAAGGAGCTGAACCCTAATTCAGAATCTAATTCTGAAAATACTGGTAAAAGACAGATCATCGACGTAGACCCCACTGCTATTGTCGCGACTGCAACAATTCAACCAGAGAAACCAACAGACCCAGAAGAGGGGGAGTGCCTTTTTCATTCACAGATGTGGGTGAAGGGGACCCCGCTGCATTTTATTGTTGATAGCGGAATCCAGAAGAACCTCATCTCAACAGAGGTCGTCAAATAGTTGGGATTGTCGACAACACCAAACCCAGAACCATACAACATTGGGTGGATTCTCCAAGGACGAGATCTTCGTGTCAGCCAGCAGTGTCAATTGTCATACGACATCCAACCCTTCAAGGATGAGGTATTATGTGATGTTGCCCCACTGGATGTCTTGATGTTAACTTGGGCTAGTCATATATGTGGAAACGCCATGCTATCTATGAGTCTCGACCTCGTAGTGTCATTATTACTCTGGGGGGTCATCTCTACAGGATACCAGAGGTAGTTCCAACTAATGCCCCACCTAAATAGTGCCGCAAGGTAGTATCTCATACTACAAAATTCATCTTCTCCACAATCTATTCAAAGGGTGAACAGAAGGATACTGCAGCCACCACAGCTTCGACCAAAGCACCTTCTATCCAACAAAAGCCGGTCGACAAGGTTGCAAGAAAGCACGAAGATTCCTTCTACACACAGTCATCTAAAATAGCCAGACTGGTTAAAAAGGTCCAAACCTTCCAGCCACAGGTTCGTGATAGATTTCCACAAACTAAGCAGTGTGACTTCTCGAGCAAGACAAGCAGCTCACCAAGATGCAGATTCAACAAATGCTTTTCCCTCTCCCCTAGGAACTCAACACAATGGAGACCATTGCTTCCTAAGGAGGGAGGATTGATCCAGGTGGATATCGGTGGCTACCCACCTTTTCCAAATGGCTCAAAATAGTTTTCTGTCCATTTTGGCAATTTACTATTTTTGGCATGTTTTAACTTCTAGGGCCATTATGAGGGTCCAAATGAAGGTTTTTCAATATCGAGGTTATCAATGATAGCCGAAGGCATGATTGAGACCCCAAAATGAATCTCCTCGACAATACCTTTCCAACGAGCTATCACACGCCTAAAACGAAGATCGTATGCAAAAGTAACGACCCCGGGAAGTTGATGTACTCACTTACCCAAACGGGGCCCACATGACTTTTGGCGCTTCATCTCCTAGGGTTAGGTCTTTGGATGTATAGGACTTTTGGCATTCCTGTTTATTGTAAAAAGGCCTTCAGATCCTCATTGTAATCATCTTCTTGCGAATGCGAGTAGCCATCACATCTCTTCTCAGAGATAAGCTTCCACCATTCTAGCGAGTCTTTCACTCTGTATTTTTACAGTCTCTGTACATTTCTTTCATTAATAGAAATCGTGTATTACTGTATATATGTGTTTATGGTTGCATCTCTGATACATTTCTATTATATTATTTAATATCTGCAATATCTCTGTGCATTTCTTTATTATATCTCCGCTCTCATTTCGTGCCGAAAATAATCTGGATCAGTGGTATCAGAGCAGGTTGCTCTTGATCGTTTTCTAGTGCATGTCCCCGACGAGGTCCGAGTATAGGAAGTTGGGTCTCAAGATTGTCTCTCTCGAGGACAATCGCTCTCATAGACCCAAGAAACTCTCAATGGCGGAAGAAAAGAAAAATGATGGATCAGACGATCCTATCAGTCTGTTGCTTGAGCAAGCTCTCACGCGACAGAGGGATGAAATGATGGAGAATTTTTCCCACATCCTTCAACGCCTACCGATAGCATCAGGCATATCTTCATCAAGCAACCACTTTGGAGGAACCTCGCCTTTCAAGGAACAGGTTAATTTTGATATTCCCGTATTTGAAGGTGAAATAGATGCAGATGCTCTAGATAAATGGTTAAATCTGCTAGAAGGTTATTTCTCTGTTCATAGTTTTTTAGACAACGAAATGATCACCTTCGCACTCCTTAAGGCTCTCCCCCATGTTAAAAATTGGTGGGAAACTTACTGGGAGCAGAGTTCCACAGAGGATTTTGGAATATATGGGGCCGAGCCCACTTAGGAATTTTTTGTGGATGCGGTAAAGAAACAATACTACCCTGTTGGCAACTATGAGGACCAGTACATGAGATGGACCACACTACGGCAAGAGAAGGGCCAATCAGTTCTGGAGTTCACCAATATCTTCCATACCTTGCGCACCAAGCTGGGTATCAAATACTCTGAACAAAATTTGTTTCTAAAATACCATGGGGCTCTACACATATATGCTTTTAAAATCACTCGGTGCTGCCTATCGATATGCTTTTAAAATCAAGAAGAAATTTAAGGACCAGAACAAACGTGATTTCGGGTCTGTAAATCCACAACAACAAAAGTATGACAAAGAAAACCCTAAAAAACAATCTCCCAAAAAACAGTCCAAGCCACAGGAAAAGAAGGGACACACGAAGACAAAGAAGTCCACCAGAAAATGGTGCTATTTCCACAAAATCCCCTGGCACAACACCGACAAATGTCACTCAAAACAGTCATTGGTGGCCAAGATCAAAGACAAAGATCCGAACCCTGATTCTGAATCTGATTCTGAAAATACTGGTAAAAGATAGATCATTGACGCAGACCCCACTGCTATTGTCGCGACTGCAACAATTGAACCAGAAGAACCAATAGATCCAGAAGAGGGGGAGTGCCTTTTTCATTCACAGACGTGGGTGAAGGGGACCCCGCTACATTTTATTGTTGATAGAGGAAGCCAGAAGAACCTCATCTTAGTAGAGGTCGTCAACTAGTTGGGATTGTCAACAACACCACACCCGCAACCACACAACATTGGGTGGCTTCGCCAAGGAAGATCTTCGTGTCAGCCAACAATGTAGATTGTCATACGGAATCCAACCCTTCAAGGATGAGGTATTATGTGATGTTTCCCCACTGGATGTCTGTGATGTTCTCTTGGGTCAGTCATATATGTGGAAACGCCATGCTATCTATGAGTATCAACCCCGTAGTGTCATTATTACTCTGGGGGGTTATATCTACAGGATACCAGAGGTAGTTACAACTACTGGCCCACCTAAATAGTGCCGCAAGGTAGTATCTCATACTACAAAATTCATCTTCTCCACAATCTGTTCAAAGGGTGAATAGAAGGATACTACAACCACCCCAACTTTGACCAAATCACCTTCTATCCAACAGAACCAAGTCGACAAGGTTGCAGCAAAGCATGAAGATTCCTTCTACACACAGTCATATAAAATAGCCAGACTGGTTAAAAAGGTCCAAACCTTCCAGCCACAGGTTCGTGACAGATTTCCACAAACTAAGCAGCATGAATTATCGAGCAAGACATGCAGCTCACCAAGATGCAGATTCAACAAATGCTTTTCCCTCTCCCCCAGGAACTCAATGTAATGTATACTATTGCTTCCTAAGGGGGAGGATTGATCCAGGTGGATATCGGTGGCTACCCACCTTTTCCAAATGGATCAAAACAGTTTTCTAGCCATTTTGGCAATTTACTATTTTTAGCAGGTTTTAACTTCCAGGGCCATTTTGAGGGTCCAAATGAAGGTTTTTCAATATCGAGGTTCTCAATGATAATCAAAGGCATTATTGAGCCCCCAAAATGAATCTCCTCGACAATACCTTTCCAACGAGCTATCACACGCCAAAAACGAAGATCGTATGCAAAAGTTACGACCCCGGGAAGTTGATGTACTCACTTACCCAAATGGGGCCCACATGACTTTTGGCGCTTCATCTCCTAGGGTTAGGTATTTGGATGTCTAGGACTTTTGGCATTCCCGTTTATTGTAAAAATACCTTCAGAGCCTCATTGTAATCATCTTCTTGCGAATGCGAGTAGCTGTAACATCTCTTCTCAGAGATAAGTTGCCACCATTCTAGCTAGTCTTTCACTCTGTATTTTTACAGTCTCTGTACATTTCTTTCATTAATAGAAATCATGTATTACTGTATATCTGTGTTTATGGTTGCATCTCTGATACATTTCTATTATATTATTGAATATCTGCAATATCTCTGTGCATTTCTTTATTATATGTCCGCTCTCATTTCGTGACGAAAATAATTCGGATCAGTGGTATCAGAGCAGGTTGCTCTTGATCGTTTTTTAGTGCATGTCCCCGACGAGGTCCGAGTATAACAAGTTGGGTCTCAAGATTGTCTCTCTCGAGGAAAATCACTCTCCCACACCCAAGAAACCCTCAATGGCGGAAGAAAATAAAAACGATGGAGCAGACGATCCTATCAGTCTGTTGCTTGAGCAAGCTCTCACGCGGCAAAGGGACGAAATGATGGAGAATTTTTCCCACATCCTTCAATGCCTGCCGATAGAATCAAGCACATATTCATCAAGTGACCACTTTGGAAGCACCTCGCCTTTCAAGGTACAGGTTAATTTTGATATTCACGTAGTTGAAGGTCAAATAGATGCAGATGCCCTAGATAAATGGTTAAATCTGCTAGAAGGTTATTTCTTTGTTCATAGTTTTTCAGACAAGGAAAAGATCACCTTCGCACTGCTTAAGGCTCTCCCCCATGTCAAACATTGGTGGGAATCTTACTGCGAGCATAGTTCCACAGAGGATTCTGGAATATATGGGGCCGAGCCCACTTGGGAATTTTTTGTGGATGTGGTAAAGGAACAATACTACCCTGTTGGAAACTATGAGGACCAGTACATGAAATGGACCACACTACGGAAAGCGAAGGGCCAATCAGTTTCAGAGTTCACAAATAGCTTCCATACCTTGCACACCAAGCTGGGTATCAAATACTCTGAACGACAGTTGGTTATGAAATAACATGGGGCTCTACACAGAAACATCCAAACTGAAATGGATTTTCTGGACATCTCACCACTTGGTGTTGCCTATCGATATGCTGTTAAAATCGAGCAGAAATTTAAGCACCAGAACAAATGGGAGTTCGGGTCTACAAATTCAAAACAACCAAAGTATGACAAAGAGAACCCTAACAAACAGTCTCCCGAAAACCAGTCCAATCCACAAGAAAAGAAGGGTCACAGGAAGACAAAGAAGGACACTGAAAAATCGTGCGATTTCCACAAAATCCCCTGGAACAACACCGACGAATGTCCCTCAAAACAGTCATTGGTGGCCGAGATCAAAGATAAGGAGCCGAAACCTGATTCAGAATCTGATTCTGAAAACATTGGTAAAAGACAGATCATCGACGTAGACCCCACTGCTATTTTCGCAACCGCAACAATTCAACCAGAAGAACCAACAGATCCAGAAGAGGGGGAGTGCCTTTTTCATTCACAAATGTGGGTGAAGGGGACCCCGCTACATTTTATTGGTGATAGCGGAATCCAAAAGAAACTCATCTCAGTAGAGGTCGTCAAACAGTTGGGATTATCGACAACACCACACCCGCAACCATACAACATTGGGTGGCTTCGCCAAGGACGAGATCTTCGTCTCAGCGAGGAGTGTCAATTATCATACAACATCCAACCCTTCAAGGATGAGGTATTATGTGATTTTTCCCCACTAGATGTCTGTGATGTTCTCTTGGGCCAGTCATATATCTGGAAACGCCATGCTATCTATGAGTCTCGACCCCGTAGTGTCATTATTACTCTTGGGGGTCATCTCTACAGGATACTAGAGGTAGTTCCAACTACTGCCCCACCTAAACAGTGCCACAAGGTAGTATCTCATACTACAAAATTCATCTTCTCCACAATCTATTCAAAGGGTGAACAAAAGGATACTGCAGCCACCACAGCTTCGACCAAAGCACCTTCTATCTAGTAGAAGCAGGTCGAGAAGGTTGCAGCAAAGCAAGAAGATTCCTTCTACACACAGTCATCTAAAATAGCCAGACTGGTTAAAACGGTCCAAAACTTCCAGCCACAGGTTCGTGACAGATTTCCACAAACTAAGCAACCTGACTTATCGAGCAAGACAAGCATCTCACCAAGATGCAGATTCAACAAATGCTTTTCCCTCTCCCCCAGGAACTCAACGCAATGTATACCATTTCTTCCTAAGGAGGGAGGATTGATCTAGGTGGATATCGGTGGCTACCCACCTTGTCCAAATGGCTCAAAACAGTTTTCTGGCCATTTTGGCAATTTACTATTTTTAGCAGGTTTTATCTTCCGGGGCCATTTTGAGGGTCTAAATGAAGGTTTTTCAAGATCAAGGTTCTCAATGAAAGTCAAAGGCATTATTGAGCCCCCAAAATGAATCTACTCAACAATACCTTTCCAACGAGCTATCACACACCTAAAACGGAGATCGTATGCAAAAGTTACGACCCCGGGAAGTTGATGTACCCACTTACCCAAACGGGGCCCACATGACTTTTGGCGCTTCATCTCCTAGGGTTAGGTCTTTGGATGTCTAGGAATTTTTGCATTCCTGTTTATTGTAAAAATACCTTCATAGCCTCATTGTAATCATCTTCTTGCGAATGCGAGTAGCTGTCACATCTCTTCTCAGAGATAAGCTGCCACCATTCTAGCAAGTCTTTCACTCTGTATTTTTACAGTCTCTGTACATTTCTTTCATTAATAGAAATCGTGTATT
>ML776625.1:1784342-1808324 GCA_009831015.1 Picea engelmannii | reverse complement strand
ATGTCTGTGATGTTCTCTTGGGCCAGCCATATATGTGGAAACACCATGCTATCTATGAGTCTCGACCCCGTAGTGTCATTATTACTCTGGGGGGTCATCTCTACAGGATACCAGAGGTATTTCCAACTACTGCCCCACCTAAATAGTGCCGCAAGGTAGTATCTCATACTACAAAATTCATCTTCTCCCTAATCTTTTCAAAGGGTGAATAGAAGGATACTGCAGCCACCACACCTTCGACCAAAGCACCTTCTATCCAACAGATGCAGGTCAAAAAGGTTGTAGCAAAGCATGAAGATTCCTTCTACACACAGTCATCTAAAATAGCCAGACTAGTTAAAAAGGTCCAAACCTTCCAACCACAAGTTCGTGATAGATTTCCACAAACTAAGCAGTGTGACTTCTCGAGCAAGACAAGTAGCTCACCAAGATGCAGATTCAACAAATGTTTTTCCCTCTCCCCCAGGAACTCAATGCAATGGAGACCATTGCTTCCTAAGGAGGGAGGATTGATCCAGGTGGATATCGGTGGCTACCCACCTTTTCCAAATGGCTCAAAACAGTTTTCTGGCCATTTTGGCAATTTACTATTTTTAGCAGGTTTTAACTTCCGGGGCCATTTTGAGGGTCCAAATGAAGGTTTTTTGAGATTGAGGTTCTCAATGATAGCCAAAGGTATGATTGAGCCCCCGAAATGAATCTCCTCGACAATACCTTTCCAACGAGCTATGACACGCCTAAAACGGAGATCGTATGCAAAAGTTACGACCCTGGGAAGTTGATGTACTCACTTACCCAAATGGGGCCCACATGACTTTTGGCGCTTCATCTCCTAGGGTTAGGTCTTTGGATGTCTAGGACTTTTGGCATTCCCGTTTATTGTAGAAAGGTCTTCAGAGCCTCATTGTAATCATCTTCTTGCGAATGCGAGTAGCCGTCACATCTCTTCTCAGAGATAAGCTGCCACCATTCTAGCGAGTCTTTCACTCTGTATTTTTATAGTCTCTGTACATTTCTTTCATTAATATAAATCATGTATTATTGTATATCTGTGTTTATGGTTGCATCTCTGATACATTTCTGTTATATTATTGAATATCTGCAATATCTCTGTGCATTTCTTTATTATATCTCCGCTCTCATTTCGTGCCGAAAATAATCCGGATCAGAAGGGGAGTAGTAAAACCTAAGGGATTGCGATACATAGAAGAAGGTACACTTCCTTGGGTTGTGCAAGTTGAGGGGAACAAGAGATTTATGGTTGGAACTTCTGCATGAGTTGTGAACTTGAAAAAATACTAAGTATTATGATGTAATTTTTGTACATGTATATTGGTATGGTGTTGCGCACCAAGGATGGTGAAATTTTTTAGGGGGAGAGGAATGTAACATCCCTATGTTTAATTCCATGTTTAGTGATGTATAATTTAGATATGATATATGATTGTCGATCAAGTGTTGTAATATGTAAACATTGTATACAAAAAATAATAAATAAAAGGTGATGTCGACTATAGATGGACATGGAAAAATTCATGGGTTTTGAGTTTTCCACAAGAGAGGAGGGGTCTAAGGGGGTTTTATTCATGTGTCTTAAAACCCAAACCATTGCTAAAATTATTGTTTTAAGTAAACCTTATAATTTTTCCTTGAGTGTGTGAGAGATTAATTATTGAATACATGTAAGTGGGTGGGTGTCAAAAGTCATATCTCTTATTTATTGAGAGCATGGGGCTAAAGTAAAATCAACATTGGGGAGAGTGGGTGTCAACTTGTTTGGGGAAAAAGGGAAATTCATATGAAAAAGATGGAAGAGTTTTAACATCCAATTTTTTTATAGAAAGGGATAGGAGAGAATGTAATATTGAAGGAAACCATAGTGCACATATGTGGTAAATATTTTGGAGCTGTAGAATGCATGAACAAACAAGTATTTAGGCTTATGGAGTGAAATTGTTTCAAACAAATTACCCTACCAATAGTGAGCTTCGAGTCCCCAATAAGACATATTCCTAGCAAACTTGTGCTAGAACCTTAGAGTGAAGTGGGAATACTTGAGGGACTGTGTGTAGTGAAGGGGGATCCCATTCCTTAGGCTGTGTAGGTTGAGAAGAAGAGATATGGAGGATTGGGATAGCTATAGGAAAAAATGGTTGGTTGTGGGAACATTTGGGCTATGAATGAAGAATGGATATACACTCTCTCTTATGGATTCCTAGCCTCAACTGGGTGACTTGCAATTGAGATTTGGAGAAACAAGTCTATAGTTGAGTGGAATGTTTTCCCTATGTAGTTGGTTGCACAATTGTTATTAAAATATAAGTGGTTTATCTTTGTGTATTATTTTCATGTGTAGTACTATGTGTTTTGAGCAAATTATATGCTAATGTGTCTGAGTATAAATAGTTGCATGAGTGTTTTTGGAAATGTTGTTATATGTATTTATCTTATAAATACAATTTGCAACCCCTTATTAAATGTTGTTAAATGTTCTAAATACAATTCGCAAACCCTTATTATCATAACCGACGGAAAACTCGTTATTTAAAAAAACAAAACGATATATTTCATGTTCTTTGCAGGCGAAAAGGGAAAGATACGAATTCAGTGATTGTAGCAGGCTCTTTTCTCTCCCTTTCATGAGGAAAATAATATTTCTCTCCCTATATATATCTATATAGTTTGCAATAATTTAAGGGCTCTAGAATCCAGACAATACAAGTTCAGTACAATGGCAGGACCGCGTTTTATGTTAATAATAATCATTGCTTTATATGTGTTACAAAGATAAGTCTCTCGTCAAAATTCCGGTTATTGCTTTTCAGTTTGTAGGAGGCGCAACATATGTTCTGCCCCTGGAAAATTCCTTCACCAGCAATCAAATTACGAGTGGCTTAATCTGCCTTGCTTTCAAATCTGCAGGGTCTTTCAAATCTGCAGGGTTAAATCTGCAGGGTTTCCAAGTGCAACATCGATATTTGGAAATTTTCAGCAGCAGAATTTCCACATTATTTACGATCTAGGTCACAACAACCTCTATTTTGCTCCCGCTAACTGTGATTCTCTCTAGACTCCATTAAATCTCGATTTAGCAACCTCGGAATTAGCTGCAACTGTCATATGTGTTATATTGTTGTCTCGGGATAAATTGGATATAGCAATCTCTTGTCTGTTGTAGTGTTTCTAATTTCAAATAGTAAATCAGATTTTTTTTTTTAAGTTCAAATGCCTAGGCATTATAACTATAACAATGTTAATTTTTTGTTAAAATGCAATCTAATTACGTCGAAAGGCATATACCTATTGACAATGGGCAGATTTAATAGGGGTTTAGTGCTTAATAAGTTTTTTATGGATAGGATTAAATATGGCTGGAATATTCTTAGTAGTCACACAAAATAAATGGCTGTGATTTCAATCATTAACTTCCTAGCTATTATAAAGACATCCGTTTATGTGTTTACTTTTTTACATTTACCTAATCATATTTAAAAATTACTTTGATAGCTAATTGAGTGCCACATAAGTGATTAACATAAATTAAAATATTAAAAACAAATAAATAAAAAACAACCGTTTATTTGTTAACGAGAGACTTATCTTTGTGACCACGTTTTTTTTTTTGATATCAAGCGTTACCACACGCTTGCGTTTTGGTTAACAAAGTGATAGTTGGACGCATGGTATTGGTATGAATACCCAAACCGCATGCTTAATCTACCCAGACTCTACTGTAACAAATCTTGAAAGGGCTTGCATTGTAGACTGCAATTGTCTCTTGTTCCATCATTCTATTGTTAAGCGATAGAATCCCTTGTATGTAATTAGTGTGTCTACGCAACCGACATATTTATTCTCCCATCCCATGGCCTGTAAATTTGCGATTGATTGCGATTTACATTATGTAAGGGATCTATCTAGTTCTAAATTAGAAATTTAGATTCATTTGGACTCTACATCTACCAGGATATCATCAGTTGTTTCAACGATTTTTGAATGAAATCCCATTGTTCATAGGTTTTCTGCATCTATCAATATCTTCCTTTATGACCTCTGTGTTTGACCATTTGCTGGCTACTCAGTCCCCAACTTTCTCGCTGATTCGAAATTTGTTTGTTTCATGCTTTTTCCAGATAGAAAAAGATAAAAACAATATGAGACCTGAGGATATCAAGCTCTCTTTACTCCAGACTGTTGGATATCTCGGCATTCATTAGAACAATTTCATACTTTTGTGTTGGCTATGCACAATATTCCCTACTTGCAGAATAATGCATCTATGACTGAGCTTCAATTCTTCGGGTAGCTCAGAGACGAGCCAACTCTGGTAGATATATTTATTCATTTTGTTACATTTAGAAACGTTCTATGGAATGAGATTTTTACTTTAGGTTCATTTTACTAGTTTCATAGGGTTTCCCAGTTGGACATATTCATCTCTCAGAATGAAAGGTCAACTTATTATTATTATAAGGTCACAAGACAGTGATAGAGTACTAAAATCAAAATGTGTGTCCATTTAAGAGCATCTGTCTTGATTTATTGTTGGTTTCACTACCTAATCTTTGTTATATTGCATCAAGGTATACATAATCTTCAAAAACCTAATAAAGAGTAAACAAAGTCCTTTGGGTTACCATGGATGTAATTTCTGGTTACTTTTTCCTTATAGTATTTTCAAATTGATTTGTATGATCAAAGTGGAAGAAGAAGCCAATTAGGAGGCTCAAAAGAAGGCGCAAGAAGATGAGACAAAGATCTAAGTAACTTAACATGGGTGGATGTTCTAGAAATATAGCTAGAGACTTATATTGTTGTTTTTTACAATGTTGGAAGGTGTGCATTGTAGCCTGTGTTGTGGTGGAGAATGCAATTTTTTCAATTTTGTATCATGTCTGAACAAATTTTTAAATAAAAGTCCCTATAGTGGCTCTTGGCATACTATTGTGAGTTTGTTGTACCTGTTCATAATCAACGATGAAGCTAGGCTACCCTGGTTGAGCCACAATATCCCACAAATCTGACTATAACTTTTATATAAAATTTGTTGGCAGTAATATTTTAAACATTGGTATAATATGTAATTTCCCAATGGAGAAATATTCAGTACCATTGCTATGTGATATTTACGCCGAAAGGCGTATACCTATTGGCAATGGGCACAATTTATCATTTTTTAATCTAAACTTCTAATCTAATGGCTATCTTAGTCGTCCTCCCAAATCAATGAATGTGATTTACTCTTCATAATCTTCTTGTATTTTTTAATGCAACCGTTAACCTGTTTACTTTTTGACATTTACCTAATCATATTAAGAAATTACTATAGCACTATATGATTGCCACATTTAAATGATTAACATTTAACATTGCCACATTTGGATTATTAACCACGAATTTCCTTACATGTCCCTACGTTTTCCTGACACTTTAGCAGTCTGCACATTTCATATGCCTTTCAACGTTCATCAGTCACAATTATGTTTATGTGATTGTGATAGTTAGTATTGAGTTTTAATCTAATTAGTATTGATTTTTAATCTGTCTTTTTTTCTTTATCTATGGATAAAGATAGATATTATTTAAAAGTATGGTTTTATTATTTAGTTTTTAGCTCTCTTTTTATATACTATTTAGGCAAGCTTTCCTTTGTATATTATTTATGCTTCTTATTTTATAATATCATCTAAAATTGAGTGTAGCTGAGTTGGATTTTTCATATATATTATCTAAAATCTGAATTTGAGAAGAGACTTTGAAAATCTGAAGATTAAGGACAATGAGTCAATTCATAGTTTCATGACTCAAGTCATGAATGTTGTGAATCAACTAAGGAAGTATGGTGAAGACCTCTCACATAAGAGAGTAATTGAGAAAGTTCTTATATCTTTTCCAAAGAAGTTTGAATCCATAGTTGTACCAATAGAAGAATTTAAAAATATTATTTTAATGTATATTGATGAATTAATTGGTTCTTTGATTGCTCATGATTCCAGGATGTCTAGATATGATAATCCATTAGATAATTCCTTGAAATCCCAACTACATGTTACTAGAGGTAGTGGAAAAAGAAGATCTCGTAGAAGAGGAAGATGAGGATGATTTTTTGGTCAAAGAGACAACAAAAATGATTCAAAATCTGAGGAGAAAATTCAGTAGAATCCTCCTAGTTTAAGGGGGAGTAGCAACAAATATTGGTAGCAAGGAAATCAAAGGTATGATAAAGATAAGGTACAATGTTATAATTTTAAGAAATTTTGAAATTATGTTAACAAGTGTTGGAAGAAGCAAGATGCAGCGTCCCTATCCACCAACAAGTTGGGCTACGACACTTCTTGGACATCTCTCTTAGCTCTAACACCATTTTGTAATGCCCTGACCCAACCAGGCCAAGCCATGCTACTGCAATTAATGTTATGATATATATATATATATATATATNNATGATGTAATTCTAACAGAGAACATTCTATTCATACACATTTCATGCGGAAGTGAGAATAATACATGCATGTAATAAACACAAACAATTATGGTAACATTATAACACATGTACCCAATACACATCATACAGAGAACAAATATTTTGTAATTATCTTTCAATAGATGACCACCAACTTCATGCATACCTTCCATGAACCTCCCAGCCTTAGACCACGCTACTCATCACACTCAGCAGTGGGTCACCCCCGAGCTAGGACTAAAATCCACCTAGGGTAAAGGAATCCTAGACCTAGGCTGAAGCTATGGGAAAAATGAACTATGCAACTGGAAGGATTCTCTCTGAGGAGCCTACTTACGCTCACTTCTCATGAACTCTCATTCCCCACATGCATGTCTCACCTTGGGAATATGCACCATCACGTTTCCAGCGTCCATTGGCTGCTCGACTTCCCTTACAGGGCTTCAATAACAGGTCGGATCAGGAATTCTCAGAGATCTGTAGCTGCTACTGGACTCCCTCCAGGAGAAATCACTTTCCAACAAACTCTCTCACCTGGAGAGAGTTTCTCACAGGCATGAAAACCTGCTTCTTCAAAGACGAGCCTAACAACCCATATGTTCAATCGACAACCACCTAAATCGGGTAAGGCAAGGGGATGACTCAACAATTTACAGAGGTTCACCCAGGTGGAAATTGATCTAGTTGCATACTTGTTAAGTGCATGCATGAACTGCACAAGGGATGGCCAACATGTTGAGGATGAACTCGTGGAAACTAAATGGCCAGACTGGTCAGCATGTTGAGAGCGAGCAAGGAAAATAGTGAGAATGGTCATCCTGTAGAATTGTCAGAGAGTTGCAATGGTGAGAGTGAACTACTCAGGAAGGTGACCGAATGGTTCATGAACCCCCCAACAAAGGTGTAGTTTTCCCACATAAATTTCCATGCATCCTGAGCGACACTTGGCTCTTCATGAGCATGCTCCTCTCCACTTGGAGTTTGTTCCTCCCCTCAAAGGAACTTAGGATAACCGAGTTTATTTTCCCAACTTTGGTACTTTTCATGAATACATTATAATATTCCCTTGGGTTAAGCCCTCAAGTTTATCCCCTCTTTCCTATACTCTCATCCCCATTCCTTTCCCTACCCAATGGATTTTAGTCCCCCATAGCTCTTTCTTCGTGGTCAGTCTATACGCAACGATGTATTTGATTAATAATCTGCATAATTACATATACAAAAATAAGGTCCACTGACGTTATCATCTAGGGTGTTCGGCCTAATAAACATATAATCCCACCATATTATGATTACTTGGCTCACCAGCCTACAAACATCATTACATTTCACAGGGACTCAACCTTGGGGTATAACAATCACCTCCCCTTATTTTTTCACTGTCCTCAATGCAACTGATTTACATAATATCAACAAGATTTTCAAAATGTTCAAAAAGATGCGGGTACTCTACCCACATAGAATCATCATTCTCCCATGTTGCGTCCTCAAGACCGTACTAGATCCACTGAAATTTTATAATCCCTATGGCTCAATTCTGGAGTTGTTTTCTTTTTCGATCTAGTATATGCATTGGATGCACCTGAAAAGTGATTTCCTGCTCCAACTGAATTACATTCCAATCAATAACATGATTAGCATCAATTACATACTTCTTAAGAAATGACACATGAAATACATTATGTATAGACATGCATCCAGGCAATGCAAGCCTATATTCTACTAGACCAATCCTCTGTAGGATTTCAAATGGCTCAGAATATCGAGCTTCCAACTTTGAACAATTTCCCAAATTGAGGGAGATTTTGTCGGCCTTCATTCTTAGGAAAACATGATCCTCTATTTTAAATTCCCTCTGAGCGATATTCTTATCAACATAAATTTTATTCCAATCTTAGGAAACCTTCAAATTATGCTTAATCTTCAAAAAAAATTCTTCCATTTCCCTCAGAAACTATGGAGAAACCACTACCTTATCAGTTGGGTTGTCCTAGATTACTATGGTGATTCACTTTCTTCCATAAAGTGATTTAAACAGAATCATCTTTAGTGATGTTTGATACCCATTGTTGTAGGAAATTTCTACTAAGTGTAGATAATATTCCCATTTAGATGGCTTATCCATCACATACATTCTTAACATATCTTCTATCACTTGGTTCTCCCTCTCTATATTCCCATCAGACTTAGGATGATAAGAAGTGTTGAAGTTTAGATTTGTTTTGAACCCTTTGAATAACCCCTTCTAGAACTTTGATGTAAAATTTGGGTCTTTGCCAGACATAATTGTCTTAGGTATGCCATGAAAGTGTGCTACTTCCCTCATATAAATATTTTCAACATTATTTGTTTTATGAGTAGTCTTCATAGGAATGAAATAGGCATATTTAGTAACCTTTTCCATCCCCACCATGATTGCATCATGCTGCTTTCTTGCTCTGGTAAATCCTATGATGAAATCAATTGTCACCACTTCCCATTTCCACTCAGGAATGGTTAATGGTTGTAGTAACCTAGCTGGGTGTCTATGCTCAACCTTGACCCTTTGACATTCCAATAATTTAGCAATAAAATCAACAATCTCCCTCTTCATGCCTCACCAATAATATTGGCTTTTGACTACTGAGATTGTTTTCTGATATCCTGGGTGTCCTGCATAAGGCACATTATGCATCTCTTTTAAAATAACACTCCTCAATTCAAAAGAGTTTTATACATAGACTCTGTTTGTGTATAGAAGGATTCCATCAAATCCCAATTCATAATCCTCAACCTTCTGTTGCATTTTACCTTGCTGCAATTTTGTTACCAATTCCATGTACTACAAATATGCTTTTGTAGCTTCAAAAATTATTCCTTTGAGATCTCTTTGATACATGTTAATGGTTGTAGCATTTTGTGCATGCATTGTCCTGCTGAGTGCGTCAACCACTTTGTTCTCCTTTCCTTTGATATGTTTGGTATCAAATTCATACTCACAAAGGAATTCCAACCATCTACTCTGCCTAGCATTCAAAGTAGGTTGATCAAACAAATACCTTAGACCATTATGGTATGTCCTCATCTCAAACCTCTTTCCCATGAGGTAGTGCCTCCACTCATTCAAAGCATGCACTATGGCTGCCAATTCTAAATCATGAGTGGCATAGAGCCTTTCATGCTCTTTCAACTTCCTTGATTCATAACATACAAGAAACCCATTTTGACTGAGAACTCCAACCAATCCTTCTTTGCATGCATCTATGCATACAATGAAGTATTCATTTGGATATGTGATATTCAGAATTGGAGCACTGGTTAACAGTTGCTTCAATTTCTGGAAACTCTTTTCACATTATTTTGTCCATTGAAACTTCTTGCCCTTCCTTTGCAAGGAAGTGATGGGGTGATCTATTCTTGAAAACCCTACAATGAACCTTCTTAGGTGTTTTCCATCCTTTAATGGCCTCAATCATTTTAGGGTCCACTACTATCGCCCTTCTTCAGATATGATATTCCCCAAATAGTGAATTTTTTTTTGATAAAATGAGCACTTACTCAATTTGGAATACAATTGATGTTCTCTTAGAACTTGAAACACCATACTCAAATGATTCTCATTCTCTTCTTCCAACTTATAATATACAAGGATTTCATCGAGAAAAACAATGACAAATTTGTCTAAATATTCCCGAAAAACACCATTCATTAAGCACATGAAAATAACTAGTGCTTTTGACAACCCAAATGGAACCACTGTGAACTCATAATGACCATACCTTGTCCTGAAGGTTGTCTTGCTGATATATTACACTTTACTCCTTACCTGATGGTTTCCTTACCTAAGAAATATCTTAGAAAATATCTTTTCATCCTTCAATTGATCAAAGAGATCATGAATCCTTGGTAGAGGATACCTGTTCTTTATAGTTACCTTGTTCAATTGTCCGAAGTCGATGCACAATCACAATGCCCCATCTTTAATTTTCATGAAAAAGACTGGGGCACCTTTGGGTGACACTCTTGGGTGTATATACCCCTTCTTCAAAAGTTCTTCAAGATGCATTTGTAATTCCTTCAGCTCTGTTGTACTCATTATGTAAGAAGTCTTTGATATCAGAGTTGTTGCAGGCATCAAAATTAATAAAGAAATCAATATCTCTCTTTGGAGTTAGTCCTAGTACCTCCTTGAACACATCTTCAAAATCTTCCAGGACTGCATGATCTTCCAAAAATGGCACCTTATCCTTAGATGCTTCCACCATATGGGTTGCATATATTTGACAGCCTTTCTTGTAGCACTTCTTCAGCTGCATTGCTGAGATTTCTTGGACAGTAACTTCCCTAGGAATTCCTTGGACTATTTTCAGATTTCCTTCCTCATCCAAGCAAGTGAATGCTTTGTTATGGAAGTCTAACATGGCATGGTGTTGGTCCAACCAATCCATACCAATTAGGAAATCATATGATCTGAACGATAATATGTTCAAATCGTCCTTGGTACACATCCCATTCATGCCCACTAGACATGATTTACAAACTCAACAACTGTCCTGTTGGCTCCTGTAGCCATTTGTACCATCCAAGATTTCCCATGATTTCTTCTTGGAAAAAGAAATATTTCCACTAACTTAGGGTCTATATAGCTATGACTAGCCCCCAAATCAATTAAAATAGTAAAGGCATGGTTATTGATCATACCTTCAACTTCAATCATGTGTGATTCAAACACACCTTGCTTGTCTTCTAGGGATGCATAAATCCTTTGTACTCTTCTTCCCATGTCCTCCATTGTTTTTGCTTCTTGTACATTCTGGACATCTCTTACGTTGTCACTTTTGTGAGGACAATCTCCATACTTGTGGTATCCTTTACAACCCCAAGATTGAATGGGTGCCTTCTTTGATATTTTCCCTCCTACCTCAACCATTATATGCTCCCTAAAATATGGCTATCCTTGAGGACTATTTCTGAAAAATGGAGGCTTGTTTCCCTTCTAGCTATGTTCCTTCTTGAACTTCTTCTTGTCCTCCCAAGCTTTCTAGAAGGTATTCTTTCCATTTTTCTAATCATATAAACATTTTCCTCTCCTTATAGTTTCTTCTAGAGTCTTGGGGTCATCATATTGGATTTTATCACTTATGAAAGATGGCAACCCACTCAGGTACCTATGAATCTTCATTATCTCATCCTTGATGAAGGAGACATACTTTAACATCTCTAAGAATATCATTTTGTATTCCTCAATAGCCATTATTCCCAGTTTAAGTCCAAAGAACTCTTTCATCTTTCTTTCATAATACCTCTTGGTCAGGTATTTCTTCTCAAAATGACTCTTGAAATCATTCCAGGTCACATTTTTCTCCTTGAGGTGTTGTACTTTCACTAGTTGATCCCACCACATGAATGATTTTCCTTTAAGTTGGTATATGAAAATTTTTCCTTTTGCATGGGAAGAATAATCATGCGATTGAAAACACTTTCTCATGCCCATCAACCATGTCTCTACATCTTCATCCTTCTTGTGATCCCCATCAAACGTAAAAGGTTTGATTTTGTTCATTTCCCCTCATAGCTCATTCTCCTGGGACCTTTTATGCTATTGAATTATGAGCTTCATTTCTTATGCAGATTAATTCTTTTATTTTCTTCAATACTTTGATTCCAGCTTAATACACTTCAACAATTTCAAATCATAATCGAATAGCAATAATTATGTAGATAAGTAAACATGCATCTCAAAAACACTTATACCCTGGGGAAACCCTGTATAGGGAGGAAAACCCCAACAAACAATATTCCTTTATTGCATTAATAATGTAAGATCTATTACAAATATCCACCATGAAAGTACTTCTCTGAAAGAGCTTGCCAAGATGACTTTGAACTGACAAAGACTTACAAGACCTTGCTGAAATACACCTTTGATATGTTGCCTCTTCATCACTGATGTGCTCCTCTATTACTTCACCCTCAACCTGGATATGAAAACTTTGTTTCAAAATTGTGTTGCAAAACTATGTTGCGAAATTGTATTGAGGAGAGGGTTCGACCTCTTATGATATAGGCTGAAGAGGGGAAGAGTCGAAGCTCGAAATAGTAACCTGATTGCATATATTAGTCATAAATCATCTTCATACCTTAGTTCAAACTTAGAACTAGACTTGAGATTGGTTACAACTCATCATTACACTTTAGTTCGAACTTAGAACTAGACTTGAGATTGGTTACAACTCAGCATTATACTTTAGTTCTAGACTCAAGACTTTAGTTGAAAATCAACATTACACATTAGTTCTAAACTCAAGACTTTAGTTACAACTCAACATTACACTTTAGTTCTAAATAGAACTAGACTCAAGAATTTAGTTGCAACTCAACATTACTAAAAATAGAACTAGACTCAAAACTTTAGTTGCAACTCAATATTACACTTTAGTTATAACATAGAACTAGACTCAAGACTTTAGTTACAACTCTTGACAAGGAAATTCAAAATTCTCTTCATGGTGGATAATGTTTACATGTGCGAATGCACTAGATCAATACAATTACATAATTTGCAATATTAGGAGTATCGTTTGTTTCTAGCTCATAGGAATTTTACATTCAACTGGACTTTTGCTAGATACCTTGACTTTTGCTCATGGCTCACAAGGTTTAACTAGTCTCACAGAGGTTGTATGTTCCCCCTGACTTTTTCACTAGTCTGTCTATGCTCACATAGGTTGTACGTTCCCCCTGACTTTTTCACTAGACTGTCTATGCTCACAGAGGTTGTACGTTCCCCCTAACTTTTGCATTAGACTCACATAGGATATCATTCGTCCTTACTTTTAACTTGACTCACAGAGGTTGTTTTTTCCCCTTGGATTTTGTCAATACCTCACAAGACTGGTTATTCTCTAAATCTCCCTGGCTAGCCTCAGGGTGGCCCATATGGCCTCTCATTGGAAAATGACTGTCGATGCTACCAAATTTAACACTCCCTCTCATTGAGGGAGTCATTCTCAGCCACACCAAGCTATCCTCTCAGCCGCACAGACTATCTTGAGGTTAGAGGCTTGGTTAGGATATCAGCTACCTGCTCGTTCGTGGCTATGTACTGTAACTTTACAGTTTTTCTCTAGACCAAGTCTCGGACGTAGTGGTACCTCAGGTCAATATTTTTTGACCTGTCGTGAAATACTAGGTTCTCTGTCAATTTTATGCAACTTTGATTATCATAGTGAAACACCGTCGTCTCGAGCTTGTCACCAAACAACCCAAAAACCAATTTTCTGATCCATACTACTTCCTTGCTAGCATCACTTGTTGCAATGTACTCAACCTCTGTTGTTCTTTGTGCAATGGATCCCTAATTTTAGCTTGACCAAGAGTTCATAGCGAATGCTAAACTAAAGCAGTATCTAGAAGTACTCTTCTGATCCACTAGGCTTCCTGCCCAGTCAGCATATGCATATCCATGCAGAAATAAACCACCACTGGATGTATATCTCATACCATAAGTAATGGTGCCTCTGAGATATCTCAAGATGTGCTTTGCTACCACCTAGTGTCTCTGTCTCTATTTATTCATGAACTGACTCATTGCAATCACTGCATAGCATATATCTGGCCTAGTGTGGATCATGTACATCAATGATCCAATCAACTACCTATACATGGTGGGATCCACCAAATATGAACCTGTATCAGAATCATGCACCTTCTTCAGGTTGGTAACCATCGAAGTAGACATGTATTTTCAATCCATCATACCAAAAATCTTTAGTACATCCACTATGTATTTTCCTTGTGCCAGAAATATCTTTCCTTGTCTTTGCCACACTTCCAATCCTTAGAAGTAATGCATCAGGCCTAAGTCTTTCATATCGAATTATAAGGTTATCTCCCTCTTACAGTAGGCTATTAGCTCTTCATTTCCTGTTAGAAAGGAATCACCAACATACAGGATTAGTATAACAGGTTGGTTATCTCTTACCTTGAAGTATATATTTGCATCAACATCACTTTTCTGAAAGCCGAGGCTTTTAAGAAATCCATCAAGCCTGTCATACCAAACTCTGGGAGCCTGCTTAAGACCATACAAGGCTTTCCTTATCTTGCATACATGAGTGCCTTTGTTATGCAGTATAAAACCATCTGGTTTTTCCACAAAGACCTCGTGTTCAATATTTCCATTTAAGAATGTTGTTTTTACATCCATCTAGTGTAGTTTCCAACCAAGTATGTAAGCTAAAGAAATAATAGCTCGAATGGAGGTATACCTGGCTACAGGAGAAAAAGTCTCTTCGTAGTCAATTCCTTCTTTCTGAGTGAAGCATCTGGCTACAAATATTTTTTTGAACTTTTCCACACTTCCATCAACTGCATGTTTGATCTTATAGATCCATTTGGAAGAAACCATTGATTTCTCTTTTGTCCTTGGCACAATGTCCCAAACATTGTTATTTATAATAGACCTGTATTCCTCAAGCATGGCATCCTTCCATACTTGTAATTTATCTTCTTATTCAAATGAAGAAGGTTTGACATCACTAATGTTGCTCATCAGTGAAACATAGACTCCAAATCTATGAGGCCTCTTTCTTTCCCTGAAAGTTCCTTTGGGAGTATTTATCCTTTATGCTTCCTGCACTATTTATTTATGCCACCCTGGCTTCCTTTTGGCTAGAGTTTCTTCAAGAGTTATTTCTAACACTTCAACAGGTTATAGGGGCTCATTACTTGGCCCTTCACGAGGTTCCTCCCTCTAATCATCGAACTTTTCATTTTTATAAGAGGGTGAAGTTGGTGGAACTGCTTCTAAATCCTATTGAAGCTCTCTGGATTTCTTAAATGCGACTTCCTCATGGAATGTCACATATATGCTTACCTCTATTTGCCTCTAACCTAGTACATAAATCCTGTAAGCTTTGGAGTTCTCACTATACCCCACAAAAACCCCTTTCTTTCTTAAGGGTTCCATCTTTGTCCTCTTTTCCTTAGGGTCATGAATATACACAGGACATCCAAATATCCTTAGATGCCCTACTTCATGTTTCATCCCTGGGAAGACTTCTTCAAGAGTGTTATCTTACAAAATAGCATGTGGACACATGTTATGAATATACACGACAATGGAGGTATCTTCTGCCCATAAAGAATTTGGCAGATCCTGGTCAAACATCATTGCTTTGGCTGCCTCACAAATACTCTTGTTTTTCCTCTCAACAACACCATTTTCTTGAGGGTTATATGGCAGGGTCAATTGTCTCTTGATTCCTACTGACTTGCAAAAATCCTCAAAATGAAGAGATTCAAACTCTGCTCCATTGTTTGTTCTAAGGATTTTGATGTGTTTCCCTGTCTTCTTTTCAATAAAGGCTTCATACTCCTTGAATTTATCAAATGTGTCACTTTTAGCTTTAAGAAAATATATCCAACATTGTTGTGAGTAATCATCAATAAAAATGACATAATACAAACAACCACTGAGTGAGGGAGATGACATGGAACCACATACATCATAATGAACTAGATCTAAGATTCCCTGAGCTCTGTTGTCACTACTAGGAAATGCTTTATTTATATTTTTACCTAGCATGCATCCCTTACAAATTTCATTTTTACTAAGAGAAATAGAGGGCATGCCACATACCATGTTCTGTATATCTGGAAGAGATTTGCAATGAATATGTCCAAGTCTTCTGTGCCACAAGTCGCTGGAGCTAGTTGCATCATGAGCCAATTCCTGAACTGATTGTCCTGACACAACGTACAATCCTCCACTATGAGTTCCAATGGGTTTTCTTGTACTTAAGTGTCTACATTTATCCCATAGTAGTGTCTTCCTATCCTTGAATATCACCCAATATCCCATGTCCTCAAGGGTTGCAACTGATAGTATATTCTTCTTGAGCCCTGGAACATATAATACTTCATTAACATGAAGTCTAGCCCCAGATTTCGATCTGAAGGAGATAGATCCTACACCCTCTATCTTGTAACTTTTTTCATCCCCAAGATCGACCTGCTCTGCAAAAGATTTTGTCTTGAAATCTTAGAGGATCTCCGTGCACCCTCTCATGTGCTTTGATGCACCACTGTCTACTAACCAAGTTTTTTTCCCCATGGAAACTGAACTAGATAAGGCAGAAACCAAATAATATTATTTCCTATTTTATTTCTCATTAGAAGGACTTTTCTGATTTCTTTTGGATTCATCATCCTCAGCAATTGAGGAATGATGTTTCCCTTTCCTAGGATATTTCTTTCTAAACCAACAATCTTTAGCAAAATGACCCAACATATTACAACTAAAGCATTTAATCTTAGATGTATCAATATTCTTGCCTTTGAATGTGCCTTTGATGTTTGGCTTCCATTGAGATCCTTCCTGGAAAGTTCCTTTCTTCTTTCCCTTGAATCTTGATGCTAAATTTGAGTGCTCTTCTTTTGTTGTCTTTCTCCTAGTAGCTGTGTGACTCTCGTCCTGGAGGCAATCATGCCATAACCTCTCAAATGTGGGATGAATATCTCTCTCACTTACACTGGATAAGATGGTCTCCCATGAAGAAGGAAGACCGTAAAAAATGGCCCGCACTAAATCATCATCGTCCACTGTCACCCCTATGAACAAAATATGATCTCTGATTTGAGGTATCCTAGAACAAAAAGATTCCACTAATTCACCTTTATCCATATTCAAATACTTAAGCTTTTTCTTAAGTGTCCTCCTCTGACTTTGAGCCTCTTTCTCATATAAATTCACCAAGGTATCCATACAGTCCTTGGCATTCATCAATGAAGTCATTGCAGACATTATATTGTCTTTGACTGAGTCAAAGATGATTCGATTAGTCTTTGATTGACTCTTCTTGAAATTTTTTCTTCTTGCATTATTCATAGGTTCCTCCACCACTGTGGTCACATACTTCTCAATATCATGCTCTTGCAAAATATTTGTTATACGGAGATTCCACACATTAAATTTGGTAGCTCCTTCGAGCCTATCTTCGGCCCTAAATGAAATGGAGGATGCCATGGTCCTCACACTGGAAGCTTAATCAAGCTCGCTTGGATCTGTGTGTACCTGCTGACACTTCAACATGTTTAACACACCCTAAGCTCTGATACCATGTTAAATTATGAGCTTGATTTCTTATGTGGATTAATTCTTTTATTTTCTTCAATACTTTGATTCCAGCTTAGTACACTTCAACAATTTCAAATCATAATTGAATATAAATAATTATGTAGATAAGTAAACATCCATCTCAACAACACATATACCCTAGGGAAACCTTGTACAGGGAGAAAAACCCTACCAAACAATATTCCTTTATTTCATTAATAATATAATATCTCTTACAAATATCCACCATGAATGTACTTCTCTCAAAGAGCTTGCCAAGATGACTCTGAGCTAACAAAGACTTACAAGACCTTGCTAAAATACACCTTTGATATGCTGCCTCTTTATCATTGATGTGCTCCTCTATTACTTCACCCTCAACCTGCATATGAAAACTTTGCTTCAAAATTGTGTTCAAAAACTGTATTGCGAAACTGTATTGAGGAGCAGGTTCGACCTCTTCTTATATGGCTGAAGAGGGGAAGAGGAGAAGCTCGAAATAGTAACCTGATTGCATGCATTAATCATAACCCAACTTCATACTTTAGTTCAAACTTAGAACTAGAGTTGAGATTGGTTACAACTCAGCATTACACTTTAGTTTGAACTTCGAACTAGACTTGAGATTGGTTACAACTCAACATTATAATTTAGTTCTAGACTGAAGAATTTAGTTGCAACTCAAAATTGCACTTTAGTTCTAAACTCAAGACTTTAGTTGCAACTCAACATTACACTTTAGTTCTAAATAGAACTAGACTCAAGACTTTAGTTGCAACTCAACGTTACTAAAAATAGAACTAGACTCAAGACTTTAGTTGCAACTCAATATTACACTTTAGTTCTAACATAGAACTAGACTCGGGACTTTAGTTACAACTCTTGACAAGGCAATTCAAAATTCGCTTCACGGTGGATAATGTTTACATGTGCCAATGCACTAGATCAATACAATTACATCATTTGCAATATTAGGAATATCGTTTGTTTCTAGATCATAGAAATTTTACATTCAACCTAACTTTTGCTAGATACCTTGACTTTTTGTCATGGCTCACAAGGTTTGACTAGGCTCATAGAAGTTGTATGTTCCCCCTGACTTCTGCACTAGTCTATCTATGCTCACAGAGGTTGTACATCCCCCCTGACTTTTGCACTAGAATTTCTATGCTCATAGAGGTTGTACGTTCCCCCTGACTTTTTCATTAGACTCAGATAGCATCTTGTTCATCCTGACTTTTGGGTTGACTCACAAAGGTTGTCCATTCCCCCTGGATTTTTTCGATACCTCACAAGATTGGTTTATTCTCCAAATCTCCCTGGCTAGCCTCAGGGTAGCCCATATGGCCTCTCATTGGAGAATGATTGTTGATGCTGTCAAATTTAACATCCTAATAGGGGATGGAGTTGAGCTATTGTGTGCTCTCTTATTGGAATGCCTTGGGGAGTGTTGTTGATATATGCTATGACTTTTTTCTCTTCTGTGACTCCCTGAATTGCTTGAGACACTCTCCTTATCCAATTTCTTTTCTATTCTTTCCAAGATATGCATCAACTTTATGCTGAATTCTCTCTATTGCTCCCTGGATTTCATGAGATTTTTGTTATATTCTCCATGACTCTGGACATCTTTATGCAAATTTTCAATGATTTTCATCATGTTTCCTTCTTCATCTATCTCTTCTCGATGACCATTGGAGTTCAATCCTTCAACTCCTAAATGGATATTCATTCCTCTAACTTCATTTTCTGAAATTTAAGCACTCTGTGCCTTCCCCATTTCTATGCACTATACATAAATTCAGTTCAATTATGAAAATTGTTAACTCTGCAAAATGTACAGTCAATCGAGTTTTTTTAGAATCTTAGTCTTTAATAATTCTCCAGAATAAACCAATCTGATTCAACAAAAATGATATTAGATTCCATTTTCTGTAGGTCTTGGTCGGTCAAGAACCCCTTGGGCTTCAATCTCTAAGCCCACTTGTGTTCTGCAACAAAATTTCAGGCACTAGCCATTTTTCTTCAGCTCTTGGTTCACATGTCACCACAGTTGTGACCCATCGCTTATGCTTTGGGATCTTATCCAGAGCTATGAAACTTTGAGCTCTAAGATTCGATAGATTTCAAAGAACATCACAAAATATCTCTCGGAGTGATGGATTGGTGAACTCACAAAGTAGAGTGGATCAACATTCCACATCCCCTAGCATCCAATGGTTGATATTCATTATGGAACTCCAGGATTCGGGGCTACGAGACTTCAGATCTTCGGGGTTCCAGGACATTGGAGGACTTCACCTTTGCAGATCCGAAAACTCCCAAACCATGAGTCTCTGCATACTTCCACGTCACCTCGGTGATGTCATCGCGTAACTTTACTTCAACATTACAGAACTTCGAGGGTTTCTTCCTCTCATTCTGTCATGAGCCATTTCTTTTGGAGTGTCAATTCTAAGGAGTTCACGATATGGTGCCACGCGTCCACTAGGGCTGATGGTTTTCATGATTGAACTAATAAATACCGAAAAAGTCACATCAAACTATATACTTTTCCAAATTGTGGGGACATGGGTTAGCAGTTTTGGAGTAACCCGCCAATCGTTCCACAATTGTCCCCACGCTGACACATACCCCTTCTGGGAAACCATGGTTTGGATTTGCAGGACTTCCCTATAGAATTATCTATCATGCAACTTCGATCACTGTAATACCTATAGGCCATTGATCTTGATATAAGTTAATGTGGGCCCGATCCAGCTAACTGCTTCGCCAAGTTTAAATGCCTTGTGCTACCACTAGAAGTGCCATGTGGAAGGGGACACGAAGTTGACACGTTACCCAATCAAGTGGGTGACATATGTCATGTTCTAACTTCATTTCTATCTTACAAATGTTCTTAACTCATAGACACGTGGCACACATCCCATGTGTCCACATCATCCCTAGTGACGTTAGCAGGCCACATCCCTTTGAGACTTATGGCTTCAGGAGATTTCACCTTAGCATACCTCATTTCTCCCAAAATTTCTTACCTTTTTCTCTTGGTTTAAACCTACAGTTTTGATATGTCCTTATTCAAATCCAATGTTAAACACTCCCCCACCCCCCCCGGATCTATGGTGTAGATCCTCTTCAAAACATCGGACCTTCGACCTTCGACCATTTTTCTTCTCTATCACACATAAACTTTGTCAAAGTCGTGAAGTATGAAGTACTTAGGGGTTAATCCTCATGCAATTTTCTCCATATCTTATAGTTGTGAATGATCCTCCTCCTCTTGAACAAATCCCATGGCCCAACTTCAAACTTTGTGGTTCCAAACCCACAGTTACTGCAGTCCCTCTTCTTTGTTATCGTTCTTGAACCATTATACCTCCTGAGTTTCCAAACATGGCCAAGTGTTCTCTTGGTACTTTAGAATTCTTTGAAATTCAATTTTTTTCCTTTTCAACAACAAATGTCTCTAATATTTTGATTCAATAACCACCTATATAGCCTAATTAAGCCTCAATGTCAAAAAATGGGCTTTGAACTTCAATGTTTTCCATTTCGACAACAATTTCCTTCAGAAACCTTCTCTTCAACCTCCACTTTTCTGGCCCATCCAGGCTAAGTGTTGAAACTATGGCTATGATACCATCTTGTAGCATCCCAATCCACCAACAGGTCAGGCTACACCACTTCTTGGACATCTCTCTTAGCTCTGACACCATTTTCTGATGCCCCAAACCAACCAAGTTGGGCCATGCTACTGCAATTAGCGCTATGATATACATATACATATATATATATATGATGTAATTATAAGAGGCAAAACATTCTATTCATACACATTTAATGAGGAAGCGACAATAATACATACATGCAATAAACACAGATAATTCTAGTAACATTATAACACATGTACACAATACACATCATACAAAGAACAAATATTTGGTACTTATCTTTCAATAGATGACCACCAAATTTTTGCATACCTTCCAGGAACCTCCCATCCTTAGACCATGCTTCTCATCATGCTTAATAGTGGGTCACCCTTGAGCTGGGACTAAACTCCACCCAGGGTAAAGCAATCCTAGACCTAGGCTTAGGATACAGGGAAAATACACTATGCAACTGGAAGGATTCTCTCCAAGGAGCCTTCTTACACCCATTTCTCATGGAATTACATTCCCCACATGCCCGTCCCTCCCCGATAATATGCACCTTCATTGTTCCATAGTCCATCGACTACTCCACTTCCCTTCCAGGGCTTCAACAATAGGCTGAATCGACAATTCTCATAGCTCTGTAGCTGGTACTCGACTACCTCCAGGAGAAATCACTTCCCAAAAAACTCTCTCACCTGGAGATATTTTCTCATAGGCTTGACAACCTTCTTCTTCAACCACGAGCCTGATAACCCCCTCTTCAATCCATGACCGCCTAAATCGGGTAGGGCAAGGGGATGAATCAACAATTTGTAGAGGTTCACCCAGGCATAAATGACTATAGATGCGTACTTGTTTAGTGCATGCATGAAATTTACAAGGGATGGCCAACATGACGAGGATGAACTCATGGGAAACTAAATGGCCATACTGGTTAGAATGTTGAGAGAGAGAAAGGAAAACAGTGAGAATGGTTAGCTTGCATAATTGTCATAGAACTGCAATATTGAGAGCGAACTACTCAGGAAGGTTCCAGAATGGTTTGTGAACCCCCCCCAAAAAATGGAATTTTCCCACATAAATATGCATGCATCCTAGGTGACACTTGGCTCTCTAGGAGCATGTTCCTCTCCACTTGGAGTTTGTTCCTCCCCTCAAAGGAACTTAGTATAATTGGGTTTATTTTTCCAACTTTAGTATTTTTCAAGAATACATTATAATATTCCCTTGGGTTAATCCCTCAAGCTTATCCCATCTTTCCTATCCTCTCAACCCCATTCCTTTCCCTACGCAGTTGAGCTTAGTCCCCCATAACTCTTTCTTCATGGTCATTCTACACACAATAATGTATTTGATTAATAATATGCATAATTGCATATACAACAATCAGTCCCATTAACCTTATAATCTAGGCTCTTTGGCCTAATAAAAATATAAGTCTACCAGCTTATGATTACTTGTCTCACCATCCTCCCAACATCATTACATTTCACAAGCGCTCGACCTTGGGGTATTACACAAGAAGATGTTGGAAAGTAGTCTCTACAGATGAAAAAACAGTCAGAGGATGGCTAAAAACCTATGTTTTTGACCTGTAATGTCACCAACAATTATCAAGTGATGTTTTGTTTTTTGACATCGGATGTAGCATCCACATGACTGGAAATAAAGATTTTTTTTCCATTTTAGATACCAATATTCAATCTGCGGTAAATTTGGGTAAGGAAATTAAGGTAAGAGTTAATGGTAAAGGTGTGATTCCTGTATATACCAAGAATGATTAAGGAACAAAAATAGATGATGTTTATTATGTACCTGGTATGAAATGTAATCCAACAAGTTTTGGACAGATGATAGAGAAAAAGTACAGAGTGTTCTTCAAGAACAAGGTATGTACAATTTATGATAAGTATCCAAGTAAGCAGTTGATTGCTAGAGTATAAATGATAAATAATATAATGTTTCCGCTTATTATCAAAAATGATATGACTGACCCTTTGAATGCTTATAAAGCTAAAGGTTTGTATGAGTCATGGTTATGTAATTTGAGATATGGCCATTTACATTTTGGAGGTCTAGATTTGTTGTAGAAGAAGAAAATGGTGAAGTGATTGCCTAGTATTCAACAACCAACAAGCTCGTGTGAGGGTTTCATACCTGGAGATCATCACAGGGATAAATTTATTTCTGGAGTGTCATATAGGGCTAAGGATCCATTCAAACTTCTTCACACAGATTTATGTGGACCAATGAAAACATATTCATTGATTGGTAATGTCTATTTTATGACTTTTATTGATGACTTGAGTTGAAAAACTTGGGTTTCTTTATTGAAGAAGAATTCTGAAGCTTTTGATATATTTAAGAGGTTTAAAGTTATGGTTGAAAAGGAAATAAGAAAATATATTAAAGTCTTGAGATCAGAGAGAGGAGTTGAGTATATGCTAACTAATTTCATTGATTTTTGGTAGTCTCATGGAATCAAGCGACAATTTACTACTCATTATACTCCATAGTAGAATGGAGTGGCTGGAAGGAAGAATCGAACCATTATGAATATGGCTCGAAGTATCTTGAAGGAGAAGAATCTTCCAAACGAATATTAGGGAATTGCAGTTATTTTGTTAAGGTCCTAACTCGCACATAGGTAGATCAATGTATTCGGATGTAATAAAGGTCAATATTAATAAGACCTTTCAATAAAATAGAATAAGGCAGATGTAAGAAGACCTAATAGAAGCTTCCGCTTCTAGAAGGATCTTCCT